>JACGCN010000035.1:0-578866 GCA_014905825.1 Lyophyllum atratum | reverse complement strand
AGACTGCAGTACCAAGGTGCATTTCGTCGTCGTTGATCGGTATGGCTTCACAAACTGAATTCGCGCCGTTGACAGACGTCATCTGCCGCCACCTACGACGGACTTCGAGAAACCGCAGGATATCTTGATGAAGCGCAAGGGGCTAGTGTTGGACGTGTCGAGCTCTGGAACACTACTAGCTGCCTCATGGCGGAAATGCATTGTACGTGTCGCCTCGCTTTCCTAGGGGTCATCTGACGTGTTCACACCCATTCTAGGACGCTTATGAGCCAGCATTCCTTACCCTTATCCGCATCATGGCGAAACGGTGCATGTTACATGCAGAGTACTTCCTCTCCGGCGTCGGGCGACACACCTTTGGTCACTGTGTACTCGCGAGCCCCATATCCACGCGCTTCACGAGCCCAATCAGACGTAAGGAGGGTACATATCTTCCCATGTGGACTCCAATGACTTGGTGCAAGCTTACGCCACTATCGCACCTGGATGTTCAACTGCCATTGGGTATACGCCACTGCATGCGACGCTGTATTCGAAGTCCCACGTTGAGCAGGTTCTTGATGTGATGAATCCCCGGCATCGGATGGCCTAGATTATGGGACTTGCGAGTGTCGAATTACTTGTTGAACTGGCGCCGGAGATTCGTAATGAGAGGGAGAAGGGACAGATTGGGCAGGAGGCGTTCGTCATCCGAACTTCAGGAATAGTTCGTTTCGAAGTTAGTACATTTCATGCTTTTCTTGGCTAGAGTCTGGTTGTTGACGTGTTGACAGGCGAGTAGCAAGCGCCAAACATGAAGACAAAAGTACACATGAATCTCATATACCTGGTTAGTAACCTATGTGCCCTATCTTTTCGTTTCGTATCTTAAAAACCTGGCCCCACAGCAAGAGGGTAAAATAGCCTATTCGGAGGGTCTGTTGGGTTTGCGGCGTACTTGCGGTGTTAACACTCTTATATTTGCTGACTAGGCGCTGTGATGTACATAGAACATAACCGATGCGGAACTTACAGTTTGGTCAGTTGGCAGAACGGGGTGGGGATCGGGGTAGGTTCGGAGCAAGTCTGCCTCCGGGCCGGTGAGTTAGCAGCGGAGCCGAGAAACCCCGCGGCCAAGCTCAGCCTCGGGGTTGTTTCGAGATGCGTCTCCAACCAATCTCCAACATTGTTTCTCATCATCTTGAACCGCTTCATCAACACTTCACTAAGCAGTTCACCATTTGAAGGTGATCTGGGCCTGTTTTCTAGTGAACTGAGAGCGTGAACACCATCCGGCGACCACCGAAAGGCTCGAACAAACTCTGCTTTGACACGCCCTTGTGGCAATATTTTCCTTTTATTTCGTGCTCTCTTTCGTATCAACTACTGGATTTCGGGGAGCCGCGATGGATGGTACATGGCTATTGCACGCATCATATGAGTAGTCATTTTCTCCTGCGGATTTATCTGTTCGACCATGCTTAAGCCGTCTATACTTCTCAGGGCTTGCAGCTGCTTGCAGGAAACAGTGCAGGATGAGTAAAGACCACATCAGTACACCTCGTTATCATGTCATGTCTGCTAGTTCGGAGATGGTCAAGCGGAGGTACGTTGCAAGAACCTCATACCTCATGGAACCGACCTCCCCGCATCGGCTGATATTCATTCCCGATAGCAACTTCCATGCATGGCGTATGGAGGGCTAGGACTAATTCCTCTTTCGACGCTTCTGTCCAGAAGCCCTTGTATCCACACTGTTGCCTGTGCCCGAACCTCTTCGTCAGCAGGTCCTACCAGTATGCCGGACTATGGAAGGAAGAAAGTTTACTGCGTCAGCTGGACTCCCTTCTATCTATAGGAAATCGATCGCCCCTGTCTGTCGTGGGCTCAGGTAAAGCTAAGGTTCTTGACGATTTTGATGCGTGGCGGTCGGCTACCGCGCTACTCAAAAGTCGCGCGGCCACTTGTAGGTGTGTATACGTATCGCCCAGAATGTACCTTGCGCTTATTCTGTTAGTGGGGTTTTTTTCTATCTGTGGTCGAAACTATCCCGCCAGAGAGATCCTCCGTTTCCTCCAGGCCGCCCGCGGATCCTCTGTCGGACACCTGCGACTCATTCCAAGCTATAACCAAGGAACTTTCTTTTACGATTGGGCAAAATATATGGTACGTCAATCTCTAGTACATCTACACGATCCGACCCTCATGCGAAAATAGGCGATGTTATGTATCTGCATGTCCTCGGAAAACCGATCATTGTTCTGAACAGTGTAGAGGCTGCCGTGATCTGCTTGACAAGAGGAGTGCAAATTATAGCGACAGACCTCCATTTGTAGTCTTGGAACTGTCCGTCATCCGTTTATCTATCACTGACTGGAGCTAATTAGCTGATTCTGTAGCATGGGTTGGGTTAATCGCTCGTCCTCATGCGGTATGGCAAGGTCTTCCAGAAACACCGGAAAATGTCAAGATTATCTGAATAGGAAGCAATGCCTAGGATACCAGCCCATCCAGATCAGGGAAGCTCGAGTTCTCCTCAAAACCTCTTGTCAGATCAAGAGGCGCCGGGAGGACTTTCCTGTCAAGGTTCGGGACATTGCATATAAGGGTAGTAGTCGCTGACCAAACCGAGCAGATTGCAACGTCGATCGTTATGAGAGTTGGAGCTGGACATCGAGTAGATTCTGATGATGATCCTTACATTTCCATCCTCCAAGGCGCCAGCCACGCAATTAGTAATGCTGGCTCCGGGAATACTCCCGTGGACATCTTCCCAATGCGTCCGTCCCTTATTACCATGAATTTTCACGTATTCTGCTCACACGATGCGTAGTCCAATATCTACCATCCTGGTTTCCAGGAACCTACTACGCGACTTTGCGCGCGAAAATAAAGCTGCAATGAAGCTCTTCACGAATATCCTTACACGGAGGTCCGAAAGAGTATGGTAAGCTCTGCCCTCGTCCAAATGGCTGAATCTGCTGATAAGTGACATCTGTAGGCAGATGGCACGGCGAAACCTTTTTTTATCCCATAAATTGGAGACTTTGGATCTCGCAGGCCCTGACGGCCCCGACCGTCTCGGATATCAAGGGTGCGATGGGCGTCATGTATTGTGCCGGGGCGGATACGGTACAGCCATCCCTTTTGTCCAACATCGTACGCAGACTTACTTTTGAAGCAGACTTGGTCTAATCTGTCCTTTTTCATTTTCGCCATGCTTAGCAACCCTGAAGCACAAAAAGGGCTCAGAAAGAGATTGGATGTTGGTCTGGACGCCTTCCCGATTTCGGTGACAGGAGCTTGTTACCATACGTCGAGTGTGTATTGCAAGAAAGCATGAGGTAATCCTCTTCGCACCCACAATACGTTAAGTCTCTAAACACGCTGTCGATAGATGGAACAGCTCTTCTCCGTTAGGTGAGCTACTACTCGTATTTTTCGGGCCACCGAACTGTACAACATCGATTAGGTGTTCCCATCGTTCCATAGAAGATGACATTATCGGGGGATGTTCATTCCTAAAGGATCAGTCATAATCGCAAATACGAGGTACGTAAACATTGAAATGCAATGAAAACTAGCTCATTTCCCTGCGTAGAGGTATGACTCTACGAGAAGATCTACCGTGATCCACATAGCTTTAATCCCTCTCGTTACCTCCCTAAGCCGGAGGGAAATGGCGAGCCGTACCCCAGCGGCCCATTTGGCTTTGGTCGTAGGTACGTATGATCTGCTCGTCGACCACGTCGAACAGCGATAACTGTTGTGGTCTCTCGCGGATTAGGATGTGCCCAGGATTCCATCTCGCAGACGCCAGTCTTTGGAGCTATGGTATCCATTCTCGCAACATTTACCATCTCTAAAGCCGTTGGAAAGGATGGCATGGAAATTACTCCCGAGCTCTCAGTCACGAGTGGCATCACCAGGTATGCGCTAGTCACTCTGAGTCAATGTTGATCCAAAGTGAATCCTCCTGCAAGCCAACCGAATCCGTTCCAATGCCGAATACGTCCTCGAAACGAGCAAGCAAAGTCTCTTATCATCATGCGGATACCTCGGATGATTACTAGCTTCAATTTGAACCACGCATAACCAATCTGGATGCAGCGGAGCCTTACTCATATAATGGTATCTGTTCTCGGCTACAGTTCCTGAATGTCCAGGAAGCTCTGAGTCCTTGCCATATCTCGAAGGCTTGGTGCAAGAAATTCAAACCTTTAATTTCGATTGAGGATAAAGGCACTCAACCCTCATCCAGTGGGGTCTTGCTGTTCAACTAGATTACATGCTTCTACCGCCTGTGAGGTCCAGGACGCAAGCTCATCCGAGTCCGCCTGCCGCTCTCAGGAATCCCGCATCGTTCCTTGGAGGATAACATTTGCAAGGCATGCTTATATCCAAGGGCTCTCTCACGATCGCGAATATAAAGATCAGACAGACTCTTACCCATGCACAAAACCAAGGAATCTTACCTCCATCCTCGAAAGGCGGTCCGCAGAGGACATCCGAGTTCGGCATGCGGGCTGTTGACACATATTTACGTTGTCTTTGAATTTCAACTTCTACGTCACCGACCGATTATAGTTATACGACTCTTACTACTACTGCTACTGCTACTGCTACAGCAACATGTCGGATAGGGTATGCGCAAAGTGCAACAAGGCTGACGCCACCAAACTCTGCTCCCGTTGCCGGGACACTGCATACTGTGTACGTGGCCGGGCCTTCTCTGAAAAATCTTGCGCATCTCACTCTCACTCACTTTTTGACTTGGCGCAGTCTGTAGAGTGCCAAAATGAGGCTTGGAGAGACCACAAGCCCGACTGTATTCCAGAGTTGGTGCATGGTATAACGATCAACTGTAATTCGCGATCGCCGCGACCGCGCGCTCTTCCAACGGGTCGAAATTCGTGCCAATCATCCTATTCACAGTTTTGGAGAAAGCCCTTCAGTTTCCAAGGTCATCAAACTTCCTCTCGTCATTTATCGCCACACTCGAGAGCCTTGGATGAAGCGAGGGAGCTAACGGATGATGCCTCGTTGGATAACCAGATTGCCACGTATCTTATGATCGATAGAATCAACGGATTTGCACCCCCAGAGTAATGGCTTCCACACTCTTCCACAGTCTCATATTCAATGATGACACCCCTGTTTTAGGTACCAAAAGCAAGTAGGGACGGTAAGTACATGAAAATTAAAGCGCGATACCTCAGGCTTTTGACTGACCGACCGATTGACTTGCAACGACATGTTTATCAGATCACTGTCATGCGCAAAGATGGCAAACCGCTCACCCCCGAGTCTATCGAGACGATATGGATGTACCATGATCATCTGCTTGACCTTTTCGGTGACGAACCTTCCATCGCGAGAAAGGCGATGAACCAGGCTGCATTCAACCGTTATTGTCGGGGCTACAAAGATGAGAGATTGCTCAACGGCCACGACTCATTCCGTGATATGGAGGTCCCTCTGTAGTCGTTTTGACCCAACCAACGTGGTTTCCGTTATTATAAAGTTCTGGAGTTTCCATCTATTCTGATAAGCCCCCGTGCGTAGCACGGGTAGCTGCTAGTCTATTCTGATAGGAATTGCAATCTCGCATGTCAAAGCCGATTCATTTCCCTTGCTCGCCTACCAACGTTAAACAGCAAGTTCAGTGTGACCCACGCTTCATACGTCTAGCCACTTGATGACTATTCCTGGTACAACGAAACGGAGCCAACCGACAGCGAAAGCGAAAGCGCGTCTCGGAGTATGAGACGCGATAATTCAGTGGATGCTGCACAACTACGATTACCATATACGTAATCCATTACATACTAATAAACTAAACAACGCATATGCACCACGCCAATGGATAACTAGTGTAGCAAGAATACATACGCTGAAGGCCGATACCGCTCTCAAACAACTCTTCTAATCTTCCTCCTATCTATGAGCGACTGGCGCACCGGCTCCTCCACCTCGGTCATATCTCTATCATTGACAGAACCCACCTGCACCATAGTAGTAAGAATTGAATGAGCACCCAGACGATGACGAGCGCGTCACGAGTGTTCCGGGCCTTTCTTCCATCACACCCTCCTCCCTTTTCTCCCGCACGGGTTGTAGAGCGTCAATCTTCATCGTGCTATGCCTGGAGAACGCTGGGATACGAGGAGCCGATGACTGGATCGTCGAAGTGGCGCCCGAAACAGCAGATTCCATTGAGTAGACGCTGCTTGCGCGCGATACTGTGCTCCGCATACTCGGTTGTCTCTGCCTTCTACTGCCGTACCGCGACCCTGGTTATGCATTTCGGGCCTCAGTAGTGCCGACCGAGGTGGCCTAGTAATAAGGGGCGTGTGGGAGCCGCGCGTCGACGTACGGTGGAGGGACGTCCCGACCGAGGTAGGCGCGTCGAGCGTCAAGCAGGATCCGTAGACTTGAGGCGTCCCATGCTCATAAGCGTCGCGCTCACGCCGTGGAAGTGTACCCTTCCGTTCCATCATCGTTCTCCTCTAAAGTCCAAGGGGTGGAGGCGACGCTGTCGCTTCTGCTCAGGCTCCTTGAAGTCCGCCTGAGAAGTTCGACCGGTCGATCTGCGTCCCGATGTTGGTGAGGACGGGGTGTCAGGATCGTTGGCGTCCTCACGGTGTGTGCCTCGCATCAGGCCGGACCTGCAGGTAAACTTGCCGCCACAGCATTGAACGCGTGAGTGAGGTTCGATTTCAGAGATGAAGTCCAGCTGTCATCGTCCGCTGCGACGTGCTGTCTTGTGATTCGCCCGGCATGGGCAAGCGTTCCCAGTTCCCCGATCCCCCCATTCTCCGTTTGGCGAGCTAACTTGCCTCGTTGACTTCCAAGGAACACGAAGACCCTCGTCTTCTAGCGCTAGGAACGGGGGCCGAGACCCGGCTTGGTTTTCCCGCGGCCTGCCGTCATGGTACTCGTGTTCACTGGACCCTGAGAGCGGAGAGTTCAGGCCGAGTGCGGTCGAAGCGCGCTCGAGGCTGCAGAATTATCGCCAGGTGTCATGTTTGCTACTTGTAAGGGCCAAGGGTCGATGCGCTCCGATGGCCGTCCAAGCTTCCTTCGGCGTCTGGGTAGGAGTCCCGTCTTGTAGAGGGTGTGGTAGAGTGGAAGCGGGTACGCGACGCTCTCGGCAAGAACGGGATACGGGTGGTGGTCCACGAAGGGGTCGGCAGGCCAGAGTATGCCGAACGGCGCACGTAGCTGTTGGACCGTTTCGGCTCACCGACGTCGCGATCACCTCGAGGCTCCCAGGGGATGGCGTCTTGACTGCTTATATCCTTCGAACCTATCCTGTCAATGGGCTGCCCGATGTATGTCGCCTCGTGACCTTCCTCTAAGCCGTCGTCGCTCTGGTGATTTGCCCATGGTACGATGGAGGTTCCGCGCCGGCGTCGTGCGTGCATTCGAGGCGGACTACCCAGGCTATTATGGCCGCGATGAACCCTATGGTGACGATCGTTCCAAGAACAATTCCTATGTAGAATGGCGCATGGTGGCCCTGGTCAACTGACGCATTGTCTTCAGATGAAGTGGGAACCGAGGTGATGGAGATGCTGATTGTGAGCTCATCGTCGTTGTTGCCATGTCCGATGTCGCTTCTGCGCCCCGATGAAGTCGACAAGGAGAATGCCGTTTCTGTCGGCACCGCCGTAGAAACGGAAACCGGCGCAGACGTGACGGTCGTCGAAAGCAGCAATGAATCGTCAGAAGACGTAGGAAGAGTGGAACCGGCAGTGGAAACGACGCTCGTAATAGGAGCCGATGATAGGATAGACGCAGATGTCAAAGCAAGAACAACCGACGTATGCGTCAAAGAACTTGAGAGGCTGTACAACCCGGAAGAAATCGGCAAAGGCAATGAGCTCGTTCGGAGGGCTGACTTGATAGCGACATCACCGTTCCAGTTGGCACCAGTAGCGATTGAGCGTGTTGCGACGCTACATGGCGGGTGGGCACCGCCGGCGGTGCGGTTTTGAATGCTGTTGAGGTATGGTGTACAATTGACTGGTTGAGGTGGTGTACGATTGACATGTCCCCTTCCGGCCCGAGTATGAAATTAGGTCCATCGCTTGACTTCGAGGACGGCACTGCGGAAGCGACTGGGGTGCAAGGCCACTGAGGTCCATGATGTGCGAGTGCGCAGAAAACAGCTACCAGAGCGACAAAGACAAAATCTCGGCCTGCGAGGGACAGAAACGAAGAAAAGTAGTAGAAGAAATGTGAAGAAGAGGACAGCCACTCGAAAGCCCCCTGAATTCCTGTGTCATCTTCAATTTCGTTCTCGTCGGGTCAGCCACGCGCGGCCCTTGAGTCTTGCCAACCTCATCGGACTCCGGGACCGGAAGGTATTGATCGCGAATGCTCCAAAAGAGACAAAATGAAGGAGAAATATGTTTTCAGGCAACATGAGGAGAAACTTTGACAGGTATGTCTTCTGGAGGATAGCCTTGGAAAATAAAACCAACACGGTTGAGAGCGCACGTGGCCAAGAAATACTCCCGGTTTGCGCAAGTTTACTGACACTTCCCGATCCAAATCGGAGGTCCATCCTCCTTTCCGACTCGAACTTGTAGGCTTTCTGTGCTGAAAGGTACGAGTCATTAACAGTATTCTCAAACCCGCGGAAAATAAACCTTTTGGAAGCACCCTTCCGTAAGTACAACTACAAAATTAAATCACTGGCGTTCGGCAGCGAATGTCAGAGTTCTCACCGCAGCATCTACAAACTGTACGTCGTGGTCCAAGCCATCATGATGCCGAACTGATGTGAGTGAACAGAAGCAGCAAAGAAGGCATAGGCTTCAGTGATCCCCCGATGTTTGGTCAGCTCTGGTCTCGGTTGATGTTTCAGCACTCAACCAGTCATCATCTGGGGTTACCGCCCTAGTCGGAGCTAACGGGCGACTATCATCCAACAGGCTCGCGTGGCATCTAGTGACAGTACCTAAACCAGTACCTCTCGGTGTGTCGATTTCTGCCGTTGGCGCCATCAGGCTCCAGTGCGCCGGACGTCTATCAAGGCCAATTACCCAACTTAGACGGATGGCAACCTGAACTTGCACTGGTGCGTGTTTCAAAATTTTACACTTTGGATCATTGCCTAACTTATAAGAGGACTCATCTTTCAATGCGATGCCAATTCGTTTCCTTATACCCTTGGCTCCTCCTACTATGCTCAGGTCCCATCTCACCGTCCTTGAGTCAAGCGCAGCCTCGTCATTCCTTGTCTCCGGTCTTTAAGGTTCCTGAGCTTGATCAATCCTCCGGGCGCGCAGAGAATTGGACGCCTATCTCATATCGGCAGTTCTGGAGAGATGTCGAGTCTTACGCCCGACACTGGACGCGTACTTTCACGCGCGACGGTATTCCCCTCAAGTCCGTGATAGGCTTATGGTATGTGTCCCCCGCGTATGCCTCATTGGATCTCCAGTGAACTCTCCGCGGTATAGGGTTGGAGGATTCACCTATGTAGATGTGCTTCATATCTACGGCATCTCCAGAGCCGGATACATTCCTCAGCTATTCAGTTTACGGCTCCCCAACCCAGTCGTTGTCTACGAGCTCCTCCAGAAGTCCAGTGCCAGGGCTCTCGTCCACGATCGGACATACGAGCATGTCCTTGACGACTGCTTCGTGCCCCTACACTCCTCCGCCGCTCTCACGGTCTCCGAAACCGCCGATGTGGCCTTACCAGACATCTCGCAGTCGACCGCCGAGGAAATCGCTTTCATATTCCACACCAGTGGCTCGACATCAGGCAGCCCTAAGCTGGTCCCGTGCAGTTTCTCTTGGCTCGAATCCGCAATCCACAAGTCAAATCAGATATCTGTTCCTAAAACCCCCAGCCGTCAGGATGTGACTGTTTGGATGTACGTTCTCTCTAATCACTTGCTAACGAAACGAACAAAGATCTAATTGCACCCACGTTACTCATAGGGGAAGCATGTGTCATATTGCTCAAACCTTCAGTAAGTTTTTTTATTTAGAATTCGAGCTATTTCTCACACGCTGACATCGTCGACCAATTACAGTGTTCCTTGGCAGCCTTCAGCATGGGTCATGCGTCATTCAGCCCACGACGATCTCATTCCCCTCGACAGAGCTTGTTCATATGATTCATCATGCTGGGCTCAACCGGCTGAATCAGTTTCCAACTTTCCTCGCAAACCATCTCAAGGCCTCTCGTATGGATCCCAAGCTGCTGACGCTCCTTGGCGGTCTCGACGAGATTCTGTACAGCGGTCTGCCTTGCCTCGTGAGGACGAAGAGTGGGCTTATAAAAATGGCCTTAAACTTCGGGTGCGTCTCTCATCATTATGCCTGAGTTCTCAGCTAAATTACGACATAGAATCTCTTCGGGAGCACCGAATGCGGGGCCATTCTCCTTTCCGTTGGCGCATCTGGATCCAATCCTGGTTTACTTCAATCACTAGACGGATTCACATATCGATTTGTATCAATCGCGCCAGCTGCCTCGTCTGGACACCAGTCGACTGCGCGACTGATGGAGCTTATCATCCCTGCGGAGTCACCAGATTGCCCTCACACCTCCTTGAGACAGGCTGATGGCGACTTCCACACTGGAGATCTGTTTCAGGAGGCGTCTCCTGGAATGTATATCTTCCGAGGACGAGATGATGACTGGATCAAATCTGAAAATAGTCTGCGATGTGACACAAAGTACGCGGATTGACAACCTAGTCTGTTAAAGATCGTCTGCTTACGGTGCTTCACCTCACAGAGCTATTGAAGAGAACGTACTTGCTATGTGTGGAAATCTCATCGCCCACTGCGTCGTCGTAGGCTCCGGGCGCCCTTCACCAGTCATGTTCATCGAGCCCTCGTCGGACGTGGAGGTTGAAAAGCTCAAAAAGGAGATCATCCGCAAAACCAGGCACTTCCACTCCAGGCGCTACCTCCACGAACGCATCACCCACACCGATATGATCGTTGTCGTCCCACCGCAGTCACTCCCCAGAACTGCCACCAAGGGCAACATTCGGCGCAAGGCCGTCGAGGAGGCCTTCAAATCTCAGATTGATCAGATCTTCGTGCGCATGCGCTGATTACCATCGTCTAGTTCATTTAATTGACTTGTCTAACTTACCCTATTAACATCATTGAAAGTAATCACTCACCTATAATTTTGCCGCCGTCATACTATTGTTTCCTAGACATATCTTTATTCCGCACTATCCACGTAGGTGTACTCAGAGTTGTTGTATAATTACCTATACTCCTCCCCATTAGTTAGTTGTATTAGCAAAAGTCTTGTTGTTCTACATACGCCACGTACATATAGGTCTAATCCGTAGCACTATAAATGTAATGCCAGTCTGCCAAAGTACGCTTGTCACGAAAGATCAATTGATCATACATAGTCTCCCGTAGTCAGACCAAATTCTCACGTTGTCTTTTTTGAGGGGGGGAGGGAGACAAGTGATCATATAATGTGACCATGACTGACGTAGATTGATCAATACGCAGAGCATTCGCTGTGCATTTTCATTTTGATGAACAAAACCCATATCACTCTCTGGGTGGTATCCACGTCGCGGGGACTTGTAGGTTGAGTGATTAACTGTGTACCTTTCGGCGGCGATCAAGCTGGGCGACGCCTGTCGTCGAGCCCTGACTTCATAGCTGCCGCATATGAAAAAGTCAGGGGACCTCCATTTCTCGCTCGTGAAGCATTTTACGCCGCTTGCCTGGACATAGTCGCGACCATCATCAACTCTCCAAACAATACATGGCCTCGCGGTCAGCCCCAAGACCGCGAAGCCCGCAAGAAGTACACGAATAACTGCATTGGAGTTCTTCAATCCCCACATCGGCCCGCGACTCTCCGTTGATCACAGTCAAATCCGAGTCGTGGTACGTCAGGGAAAAGTTAACCCCAACAAGCGTAATCTATGTGATCGATAGCGCAAAGCGAAAAGGCATCTAAAAATACAAGCCGGCATGGAATGAAAACTCTACTCGTTCTGGTGATAGGCTGATTCCTCCTGCATCTATTGACAAAGTTAGTTCCCCAGAAACGATGAACGCTACCCGTCTTACCCATGGTTCATCTTTCCCCAGATTATACTTCCTCGGCGGTCTTTCGAAGCACGTTACAGACTCTGCGTGCTCCTTGTCGCGCAGAGGGAATATGATTCCTAATTCATAGTTTGATATCTGACATGATACGATAAATTCCGCGGATGGAGAAAGAACGCAAGACAGGAATGATCAACTCACGTTCAGAACAGGATTGAACCCAGAGCCTGACAAAGTGCCCCAAGCCGAAGGTGTGAAGTTATGTGATCCGACGTAAGCCCAGCCTATAGCAGGCTCGATAACTTGGATTTCATCATCGGAGTCCTCCTCCGTTTCTGAACCTTGTGCCTGGTTCCCTTTTGATGTTTCCTTATAGGTCGCGATGATCATCTACGTAAACCCTATGTCAGGCTAGATCGAGGACTGAAACACCGGAGGACCCTTTGGTACCTTAGAATGCATTAGCACGGCACCGCCTTTACTCTTCGAATCATAGAAATGGTCCCTGGGGAAGTTTTTAGCGGCCCACTGTTTCCGCCTGCAAAACATTGTTCCGCCACCCTAGTTTAATTGTTCATTCAATAGGCGCCTGAGATACGAGTCGGAGAACCCACCGGTTCACCGAGTCTACTTTGCTGGACGGTCGCCTTCGTCGGATACACGACCTTAGCGGAAGGATAAGGAAGCTTCTCTCGTTTCTTTTTGGGTTCGTCGAGCCAATCCTCAGCTGACTCGCCTCGTGCCGACCAGTGAAACTCGTTCATCCACTGGGTAGTGTAGATGCCAATACTTGAACCCTGATTTTCCATCCGAGGAGACGATGAGCGAGGCACCACGTGCAAAGGAACAACTAACCTGGCATTCCAACGTGATATCTTTGGATCCTCTGCCTTTCCCCGTACGCAGGCCCATGTTCCGCACTAACTGCATGATCCTCGGATGGCCAGTTCTAGATGTAACGTCTGGGTGAGCTTACGACCACGATCAAGATCGGAAAAAAAAACGAACTTGACGACACTGGGCCAGCCCTCATGCTTGCCGGCGAGAGAGGCGACAAGGTGAACGTTGACACTCGACCAATCCCAGAGCATCCTAAGCTCTTCAATAGATGTCAACGGCAGATCGGGGTGCTAGAAATTGTACGAATCAGTAGAGGTAGAACCTTACTGATGAGTGTCTAACGTTATCATTGATCATTGTCTTCAGCGCCGGCTGTACGTTTAGTGCATGAAGTACGCCTTGGAGGACTGTAGGAAAATCCTGGGGGGCTCTTGGGTCGTGCGGTATAGGTTTGGAGCGTAATGGTAAATCTTGCAACCAAACGGTCTATCGTCCATTTAGTATGACAGATACGGGCATTCTATTTGCTGCTCACATTTTCGATTTCTCGCCAATCATAGGAAACAAGATTTGCGGTAGACACAACAACGCGGAGGCGTCCGGTTTTATAAAACAGCTGCATAGAAGGTAGGTAAACCTTGGTTTCAATGTGAGTAACTAATGATTAACTCACGAGCATGAACTATGAGTATCGAATCAGTTTTTCGAAAACGTCTTACAGTGTGTAAGCTTACTTTCATGTGCATGCATCCTCGACCACCCCTCAAGAATGGCGTCGTTCTAATCCAATTGGGCAGAACGTTCTTCAGACTTGCTCGACCAGACTCATCGGGCTGGGCCACCATGATAACAGGTACAGAAGGATCAAAAAACTGATAGATCCAGCTGAAATCTAGGGAATACGAAGACATAATGGCGAAAGATATCTCAGATTTCTACCATAAGCGCGAGTCGTGAGGAAGGTAACGAATGACAGGAGGAAACTGCGTACATTTCCCAGTATTTCCGTAAGTCTAAAGGTCGCCCTTCCGTCTTTCCGGGGTTCACCATACTGCGTCGCAGTTTGTCGCAATTCGCCATTCCAAAACAACCCTTCGCCGGATGGGACACTGGCGAAGCCATTTCGACTCGATGCGCCACTTCTCTGACTGGAGGAGGGAATGGGGTGATTCCCCCGGACGTTAGCACGTACGCCAGATGAGGAGGAAATATGTTGCCTCTTGGCAGGGGGCTCCCTGAGCTCTGTATCATCATCTTCCTCGTCGTCTCCGCCAAAACTCTCCTCCACCACAGTCTCCGGTCTGAGACGCTTCTGACGCTCCCGTCGCTCCTTCTCCATTTGCGCTCGTTCTGAAAGGAAAGTGGATCCTCCCGCAACATTCAGCTGCGGCTGTGGCTGTGGCTGAGGTTGAGGTGGAGAGACTGGCGCTGGAGAAGCCATAGCTCTTGACGCGCTGGCTTGACCAGACGATTCGGCCTCAGAAGCCTCCATAGCTTGTTTCAGTTGTGCCTGAAATATCGCGTCCTCGTCTTCTTCAGTATCACTTTCCAAGTTTATAACCTCTGGCGTGCTCGGTCCTTGTAGGCTGAGAGCGATTGCCCTAGAGAAACTTGCTAAGTAGGATCAACTTCGCGTTGATAAGTAGTGCTGACCTGGCTATATCGTCTTCCTCGTTATGATCCATTCCGCGTAAGAGATTTGAGGAGACTTGAGTCGATCAGTAGATGAGCGCTGCTGCTCAGAAATGCGATTCGTCACGATATGGATGCATGGTGGCACAATGTCACATCACATGATGTCGTAACAGCAATTAAGGGACGCGACGAACCCCCGAAACGTAGAGTACTACGATGTCAAGGACAGAGGTCGCAAGACACTAAATTTATTGAACTGTGGCAATACTCTAGAAGGCGGCTATCACGTTTCTCTTCGCTTTCATCTTTACTGAACCAAACAGTTCTTTAAGACGGCTGCGGTGTACTCGCTTATCAACCTGTGCGTCGTCAAAGAGGGATGCCCAGCTAACCCGAAAGCAAGAAGCTTATCGTGAACTCGGTTCTCAGGCCAGAGTAAGGAGACTTACGGATCCAGAAGACGCTGTGATCAGCATCAGAACAACCCCCTGCAGTCGTTGATGTGCTGACGAGACACGTTGGATCACCGAGGTAGCCGAAAGGGCCTGGTGTGCTTGCGATCGCGGAGAAGAGGCTAATCACGGCGTGATGAGCAGGATAACACAAGAGACACCTATGCGATGGGACTCCACTTACTGTTGAAGGTTCACGTACGCGATCGCAGTGCCATTTACCCTATGGGACTCCCGGAGATACGCAAAGATATTGTCCTGCAGGGTATCACTGTTGGGGTGAGATTTGTACATCTATTTTGACCGTCTAAGCATTCGTGGGGAAGAGGAAAGTGTTGGCGCAGTTTGCCTGACCCCATGAATCAGTATGTTCTTGGCTCCGCTAGCTTGCAGCTCCCCGAGTTTGATTATCTGTAGATTGGCAATGGATACTCGCCAAGACCGGACTCGAAGGGAACTTACAAAAGTCTCGTATGCCAAAGTCCAGTTTCCACCAGCTGCGTGGATAGAGATTGATTCACCCGTGGAGGACCTGCGAGTCAGAAGGAGACTCGCCTATTTCGAACTGGCCTTCATCACTTTGAACATAGGTCAATAAAAGTACGGAAACGGCCTGTACGAGCCGTACTTGATACCAAACGCTACTGTATACAGTGTCTGGCTTGGAACCAGGGAGTCCAGGAATTTTCCTTGGAGAAGAAAGAGTCTGGTTTCCGCCACGAAGTCAGTTCTTTGAGCGGCCTTGCATGATTTAGTGAGTGAGTAAGGACGACCATGAATTTTGGTTGAAGAACTCCATACCGTCCTGTTATGAGGGCTTGTGGTATTCCAAGCGAAATTATCGATTATCGCGCCACCCCAGGCATACTGAATAAGAACCGTTAGGGAGAAAAACGTACGAGGGTACAAGGTCGCAAACTCACGTTGAGGAGTTTTGCCCCCAGAGAATTCGCCAAATCTTCAACCCAAACGAATCCATTTGTGGCTCTACGATTAGAGGTCACACGCGACCCAGCGGAAGGAGATGGGGGCCACATGATCGGATGGACAGGAACCGTTCCATTTGCTGCAGAATGATGGTTCAACAACGACTGACTATTCGTTATCATGGCACGCTCTCACCTCCATTTGAAGTCCAAGAATCGCCAAACGCGACGATGGTCCTAGAACACCGAATCAATATAGGTATGAGAGGTAGAATATCTTACGCACCTCGTAGTACTGAGGTTGATTCCGGTGTTGATTTCGGCCGCGTGGGTAGAGTTCAATGCCCCACAGGCTGGTTGTATTGCGAGCGTCAGAGGCGATGTAACATTCGTGACGACAGGGAAATCCTGTGCAATGGCTCCGTGTAATTGCGGGGCGAAACCTAAGAGAAAAACGGCAAGTAACTTCATCGAGGACTGCGAAGATCGTGGTCAGGGAGTGGAGGCTGCTCTGCGAATCCTTCGGGAAGACAATCTGATATATTCAGTGCAACGAGCCTTGTGTATCTGACATCGGAGATCATTTTGGAAGAGCCAGCTGACGCGAAGAAGCCAGAGAAGAAACCTCTTCGATTGTATTTTTGAGTCCTGGAAAAAATGTGTGTCTGAACGGTCCGGACGGAGAGGGTCTCCGACGTTCGACATCCATACTTTCTCGGTCATTGGGAAATAGACAAGATTCGTCATATTCTAAACGGTAGCAGATACAAACCATTCTTGCTGTTGATTCCGTTTCATAGATGTGAGTGAAGGCGGCTGAGGGAAGTGAACGGGCACAAGCGTAACAAGGGTCCGTGCGCGAATTGTAAAACCACATGACCGTGGGTCATCTGAAAAAAAGTTTATAAACACCCGGGCCTACTTTTTTGTTTCCTCGATTCTTCCACAATCAAAATCGCCAATGACGATAAACGGAGGTGCAGAGAGATGAGCGCGACCCCCTTCGGGCTGGGTCGCGCGCTGACATCGCCCGTTCGGCACCACATACCTTGTTTACACAAAGGGACGGGCTAGGACTTTTCTGACGGCGTCCAACTTTTGATTGTGCGACGATGATGGATTTGGTACCGTAGTTTGCAATGCAATGCTTTTTACCGCTCGCTCATCGTGCAAGTTCTGAGATGTACTTCTACGGCAGGCTTTGAGTTGTGGAATCGCGAAATCAGGACTCGATCATGATACGACCCCTCTACTCAACAACTTGAACAAGGTATTTGCAGATTAAGTCAAGGTTGTATAATGATTGTTATCATTTCAAAGAGACCAACGTCGATGTACCAAGAACGAAGTGAAACTTGATCCAACGGTCGACCAACAGAGAACACGGTGTCTTATCAGAGGCGGGAGAAGGATGAGCCCAAAACTGGAAACGAAAACGGAAGCTAGCGTTGGAGATATCGGCCATAAAACATAAAGTGTGTCGTGTCATGAAGTCGTTGGTCGCATCGTATGCCCTCTCAAATCCAGCTTTTCCCCAGCCAGCTATTGAGATGCACTTCCAAGTTAACACAGTCCCCACGCCCTTGCACTCTTACCATTCGAACCAACCTGATCCTCCCGCTCCGACTGCGCGATTAGTGCATCACTCTCCCTGATAATTTTGATAAACGTAGCCTCTAGGCCGGATGTTTCCACCGTAAAATCTGGGAGGTCCGTCTGTTGCGCCAAGAGATGGAAGAGGTCTGCCAGCGACAACACCTTCTCACCTTCTTCCTTGGGCACGGTGCTCTTTGCACCGCGGCGAGATGTGGTTATCGGAACATCAAAACGCGTCGAGAGATCCAGTGCCATTTTTGATTGAGGGATCTGGGCCATGAGTTGCTGGACTTTGATCCAGTCTGACGGGGTTCGGCAGGAAAAGTGAACGGTGTATGTGGAGTAGCGTCCTGCAAGCTCCGTAGGCGATCCGACGGCTGTGAAGGAGGGCATTAGAAATATGCAGGAGACGCGCAGTTTGACACGAGACATACCGAGCATTCGCTTAGAGAGAATTCCGACTTTAGTGGCCAGAGAGGACGCTTCTTCCATAGAATCTAGATGACTGCTGTCAGCGGCGGGTCGTAGATGTGTATGTGGGGGCTTACGTGTGGTAATCACGAAAGCTTTACCAGGCGCCAACGCCTTGATCAGCTTCCATAAATCCCTCTTCACGGCTGCATCAACTCCAGTAGAAAACTCGTCGATGAGGATGACAGAAGGGTTTCCTGAGTGGTGATGGTAGACGATAGGCAAGGTTGGTTAATATCAAAGCGAGATGGTAGAGATGCGTACCTATCAGGGCTATGGCAAGCGACAGCTTCCTCTGGTTTCCGCCAGACAGCCTATTCGCGAGTAGGTCGGCATGTGGCTCAAGGGCCGTCGCTTGTAAAAGCGCATTTATGCTATTGTTAAGCTCCTCTCCTCGGTATAGTCCTTTTAGTCGTCCATATATGAACAGATGCTCCCGCGCAGTAAGCTGGGCGTCGATGGTGGTAAACTGGGGGCATACGCCAAGGGACGACCTAGTCACGCTTCGATGGCGCATCATCGATGTTCCGTCTATCCACACGTCTCCGGCATCGGGCGTTACGGAGCCACCTATAATCTAGCCTCAAAATCTCTCCAAAACCAACCGGTGATGGATCACATACGAATGATGTCAAGTGTTGTGGTTTTCCCTGCACCGTTGGGACCGAGCATGGCAAAGATAGTATCCTTGGAGACACCGAAATTGACGTCGTCGACTACTCTCCTCCCATCGTATGACTTCGACACGCCCAGGACGCGAAGAACGTCTGTGGATGATGAGACCTCCTTAGCCTCCGCTGCGACGTCATCGTGGAATTTCTCCTGTCCAGCAATGGGTTTTCGCCTGAATAATCGTCTCCATGGCTCGAGTGATCCTGAATCGGCCCAGACGAGAATCGCCAATAAAATGCAGGACTGTAATATAAGGTAGAGAATCGGGCCTCCGTAATGAGTAATCGAGCCGAGAGCGGAGCCTTGGACGATGTTCGTGTGATCGCAGTCAAGTTGAAACAAATTGGTGGCGACAAAACATGCTCGTATCTATTGAATAGGATCAGTATACTTCCCAGGTCGTCGAGGATGGGCCTACCAAGCTGACGATAGGTGCAAGAAGGGATAGCGTGAAATAGCACGCGTTCAAGATCAACGAGGCGCGCTCGATAACCGCGAATGTTGTCGTCAAAATGTACGGCAAGAGTGTCACCTATTTGATACCATCAGCGGTGAACTTTGAGTTGAACGCGATGCTTTAAACATACGACAAACACGATAAGCTGATAGAGGATGACGCAGGCAAATGCGCCGATGGGAGACGCTGTAAGGACCGCAAAACAGTACGAGAGAAGCGTCGCGGCAACATTGTAACATACTAGGACGAGCCACTAAAGTCATGTAAGCATATATCGACGATGGTTCCAAGAGAAGGGATGTTTACCATGAAACCGAGCCCTGTGGCTCGTCCTCCTTTTAAGGAGAAAAAGGCAGCGATGACGGAAGACACGATAACGCTCGGAATGGAATCGAACAAAAGATGGCCCAACCAGAGACCGATGGGATCAGATAACCCATTGGAAGCCTGCATGGCTTGTACAGATGATCGCCGCTCCCGTGCCACATATAGGGTGGAGAATGCCGGGTACAAGATCTAGTATCGTTGGAGAAGTGAGCGGGGGCTGGTCGGTATCAGAGCTGAGAGTTGAATCACGCACCAATGCCACTGCGATGACGACGATCCCTTGAAGAGCAAACAAATTGTTGTCGTCAATGTCAGGAAGAGGAGCGTAATGGCCGTAAATAAAGCGCGGAGTGGTGGTCGTATTTAGAGCGCGGTTGTAGAAGATGTTATTGGAAACGCTGAGTAATTCAACCGCCCTAAATCTCGAAAACGCCTGCCAAGCGATCAATGCCTCTCGTGTGTCGAGATTCACGGAGAGGCCGCCGAAGGAGGTGTTGGCAAACTGGGATTGAATTTCACTGACAAAGGAGGCGTTATCGGGGAAGTTGCGATACAGGGGTTGGTTTGGAATGCCATAATCGGGAGCGATCGTGACAACGTTCAGGATGGATGTCACGTTCGGCGGCGAGAGCAGGACAGGGCCCTCAAAGATGTATGAGCTGTCGAGCGGCAGGAAAAATGGAGTGGGTCGAAAGGAGAGATCGTCTGTTCGTACACAGCTTGGTATGCTGCCCAGTTGGAAGTTGAGGGGAAAGTAGGCGAGAATGATGACAATCACGAAAGCCAGTGCGGGAGTTATCCAACTCCTGCGTAAGACAAGCAGGCGCTTATGGAATATCGTGAGCGCCTGCGCCCAAGGGGTTCGCGACCTGCCTCGGGGCAAGATAATCGCGGTCGGAGAGGGGAGCGGCACATCCGAATGGTCCTCTTCCCCGCCATCCTTCAGGCGCTTCTCCCCGTCCATGAGGTCCAAGAATATTTCTTCAATCGAAGTTCCAGAGACGTCATATGTATCGATACGTAGATCAACTTGCTGGGCTTCAATGATCTGGAGAATGTTCCCTACTACACCAAGGTCTTTCGTCTTCAAATGATAGGAAATTCTAGGAGACGAGGACGAGGTCACGTAAACCTCGGGAGCGAAGCGACGAATTTTTGCGAGGAGATCGTGTTGGAGTGTGTATAAATCAGTTGCGTGAGGACTGAAGGTGACCTGGATAGTGTATCCCTCGCCGAGGTTAGATTTCAAGGCGACTGGAGACCCTTCAGCTATTAGTTTTCCATGGGAGCCAAGGACAACTATTTCATCCGCCAACAGGTCAGCTTCGTCCAAGAACTACGCAAGAGGATCAATGAGTCAATAAAATATGCAAAGAGGAGTACGAACATGGGTGGTCAAGACGATCGTACGTTCAGTTCGATGAGACGTAAGAGTCTTCCATAAAGCACGCCGGCTTATTGGGTCAACACCAGAGGTGCATTCGTCGACGAGAACGACTAGACACATGTTTGAACGTTAGCGTCCACATCATAAGCGGTAAGGAAAGAGCATCACTTTTAGAGCCTCCCACGAGGCCAATTGCCAGCTGAAGTTTTCGCTTCTGACCACCTGACAACTTCCCAGAATTGGAGTGAATTCTATCGCCGAGGTCGCAATCGCGCAGAAGTTGTTCGAGGTCTTCGTCAGCCGGCGAAGACGCTGATCGTTTGATGTCCCTCCACAGCTCCAGGGTCTGCAGGCATGTCAATTCGGAAAAAAGTATGTTCTTCTGAGGAACGATGCCAATGATTCCGTGAGGGGGACGCGCCAAGCCCCCTTCGAAAGTGATAGAGCCGCTTGTCGGTCGACTCAGTCCTCCCAAAATGTCGAGGGTCGTTGATTTACCGGCCCTGTCAAGTGTTGTGGTTCACCCTCGCGCAAAAGGGACAACAGGATGGACATACCCATTGGGACCGAGGAGAGCGAATACCCCGCCCTTGGGTATATTCATGCTCAGGTCAGAGATTGCATCCACGTGTTGTATCTTCATATTCCGGACATGAAATGAGCGGTAAGTCTTTTTCAGATGATTGATCGAGATGGCAGCATGTCCAGGAATAGGCCTGGAGGTTGGCTTGACGCGCTTCGTGAAATATGACCAAAACCCTTGAGGCGGGTACGCATCATACAAAAACCGTTCCAAAACCACCGAAAGGTATGGCCACAGAAAGATGTTGACCTAGTAATGCGTCGTCAGTGTCTGTTGTTGGATGTAGCCTCACGACTTACAATTCCCATGAACAGGAGTGGTAACAACAACAATCCATCTATCGGATCACGTTTAATTGCGTTTGCGCCAAGTCCTGACAGCTCATAACCACAGACTGATCGGATAGCGAAGACATAGAACATGGGCGGGAAAAGTATGGAGAGAACCGCAGCAGTCGCTGTCTGTATCGTCTTGAAAGCACTGCCGGCAATTACTGCAAAGCCAAGCCCACCAACGAGAGCGACGATCGACGATAGAGGGGGGCTCCGTCCAAATACAACAGCTATGAAAAATGACCAACTAGCTAGTCCCAGCCCGGTGAGCAAGTGTACGAGGAAGATTAGCGCTGGGCTGGTCTCTGTAAATATCAAGTAGGACCAGAGGAGGGAAACGGCGATCCATCCGGGGAGGTAGGCGACAGATAAACTGGCATGCCATGACCTAAATTTCGTGTTAGTCGGTAAATCGCGGGTGCTTATGTTCAAAGCGAACTGACAGAATTCCAGCCCAATCAGAAAGTCCCATAGCTTTCATATGGGACGTAAGGTGGGTCGCGCGTTCAAATGCAACGGCGCCAGCAAGCTTTGAAAAGACTTAGAACCAACCCCAAACAAAATATATGGCGAGGCGACCTACATGAAACCCAACTCCAACATAGGCGAGCATGCTTTACCGGTGGTCAAAAAAAATCTCAACAAGGATAGCCAAGGCTTACAAGGCAAATATAAGGAAGCTCTTGACCAACGTAATGAGAGCTGAGCAGGGCTTTTTTAGCAGTCAAAAAAAAGGTATCTTTCACAAATGACCTGACCTTGTCTGTTGTTCTTCGCGTAGTCGTCGGTGGTTGGAGCGGTAAAGGGCCACTCTAGGGGGGTCGGTATCTGCACTCCAGTCGTGAGTTCGACGATGGCCTACGAAGATAGTCAACCTCAGAGTTCCCAATGAAAAGTGATCACAGAACAGACCTGGTCGATTGCTAGTTGAAGAGGAAGAAGCGTCTCTTCGGCCCACAGATTGTGATTTTGAATGTCTACGAAGTATGAACCAACACCAAATGCTGATCTAATCGTATAGTTGACTGGCATGACGGTATCGTCGGGTGACGCTGGAAAAGCCTCGAAAGTAACAGAGGCAAAGCATTTCCTAGGAGGACAGGCTTCGAATATGTCGCTTGCGTCGTTCAGCTGTCTTACCGCTCCCAACTGACCACCGTTGAAACCTTTCGTGACATGGGACATGATATCCTTCGACTTCAAGAACCCCGTCTGGTTAGTCGAATCGACCCAGACAAGAGCACGCTCGCCACTGAAAACGTCTTTCATGCTAGAAACGGGAATAGCAGAACCAAGACCGAACTGGAAGCAAAATACGAGTCAGTATCAGACCAAGCCTAGACTTGGAAACCTTACAATTTGTCGACGGCTGAAGAAGCGAGGAGACAAAGCCAGGAGGACCCCAAGCACGAGGGGAAATATAAGGCATCTCAAAAGATTCAACTAGTAGTTTGAATGAGCTGCCAAAGAAAACTAGGAACGCGAAAGAAAATCGGTGCCTACGAAAGGGTGTTTCAGAAGAACAATCCAATTCTTCCGAAAAAGGGCCAGAAATTGTTGCCTAAGGAGGCTCATTGTCGGGAAGATCAGAATCCACTCAAGTCTGAACGCGTCGCGTGAACTTGTGGCCTTGAATGTCAAACACTTCGAAGTGCCTGTTTTGAACCAACGCGTTAACCGAGTGTCTGCCAAGCCTCTGCTGCGCTGCTGCGGAAAGATGTCGCTTGAGAAGGGTTGTCACGGGCATCAATGCCCGCATGCCGCAGACTTCAGGGAAGATAGTCTGCATAAGGGTCATTTTGCCATCCACTGATCTACGTTGTCCTCGGTTCCCTAAAAATAAATCATTACTTCTGATCCGCAGCCTACAAACCCGGACTCACCTACTCACGAGGCTGAAATGCAACGATCACTTGTCGGATACCCATTTGGCGCATGCAAGGAATTTGATTGTACAACATAGCGTAGCGCCCTCATAATATGTACACCAAGCTCAGCCTCTAGTGCTGCTCTACATCGAGACCGAAGCGTATCCAAATCCAGAGCCTTCCAGACCTCTCGCCACGAGAGTAAACTGATTTGCCGCATCCCTGGTTCTCTTGAGCGAACGTGAACTATTCAAGTAAAATGTCAGCAGCGTACAACTGGGACATCACGAGAAGAATTCACCTCATGACAGCCGTGACGAACTTCTCTTTCACTTCCGGTGTCGCTTTGGATGCGATGAAATCGTCCTAAAGCATTGCTGATGAGTAATCATTCATGACGGGCTAACAGCAAACTCACAGCGAAGAGGATCTCTCTTATCCAAACAGCAGCGATGGCACCTCCTGCTCCACCACCACCACCAATCCCACCGCCACCTCTGCCCAAAAGCGTCCCAAGTATCTCTATAAGATTTGGCACGACGCTATAACGCGTATGTTTCATTACGGCAACTTTCTCGGTGATGGAAGGGGAACCAACCTCCGTGGCGCGACACTCGCAAAGCCTTCCAGAACTGCTTTCATTATCCGTCTCCCGTGAACGTGCAGCAACTGCTCCTTTTGTGCAGCTAGTGCCTCATCTATGGAGCTTCGATGGATAAGAGTGCACTGCGTAGTAACAGGGTAAATAATAGGCCCACAGCAGTCTGAGGGGACCACATACCAGGAAATTACAGGCTTGCACCAGTGAGTATCGCTCCTGAAGTGAGAGTGCTGTGATCGCACAATTCACCAACGCATCCAAGGCTCCAGGTGGCAGAGTAAAGAACGACCGTGTGAAATCTTGCGCTACCTGCAATGCAGGACCATTAGTCATGCTCGAAAACAGAAAGTGAAGGATCACCTACCCTATCCATGCAAACGAAGAACTCCTGAACTATATCCGGATTCTGCAAGGAAAACATGATATCAGCGACCCACACGTCTAGAAAGACCAGCCAACGATGACTCACGCCCTCCATAGCTCCAGGCGCCGCCATCATGTTCAAGGAGCACTCCAACAAGATCGGCAAGGCACTCGACACGAGAGATTCGGCCTCCGGCGTCGGCCCCAGCTTGATATTCGGCCCGCTAAGCAGCACCGGTGGTGGTGGATTGAGCTGTGCAATCAGAATAGCAGCAAGCGACAACCACGCCGCCGTCAGCTGCCGTCTGGTCGCGAGGCATACGAGCTCTAGAAGGGGCCCAGCAGGGAGGGTGATGAGTGTTGTGTCACTAGGAAGACATGTTATGGATTTGAAGAGGTCACTTAGGGCCTGTATATTCGAAGCAAAAAGGGACATTGGTTGAGCCAGGTGAAGGAAGGGCGTCGAAGAGACGTACGTTACTGATGCCTGCATCTGTAGACCAAAGATCGATCACCCCGCGCAACGCCGCCGATATCGATTCGCGCAGCTTGACAGTCCGTGGGTCGTCCCTCGCCCGCATCATCTCGTCGATCTTGGCCTGCGACTCCGAATCACGTTCTCCCAGAATGACCAGGCCATCCGTCGATCTTGTCAGCCCCTTGGCGACGCCAGACAGGGTTTCGAGCTGGTGGATCGTGATTGTGCGAGCTTCGTCCGGGAGCTGGAAAAGAAAATTCGATGATGCAAAGCAAGGATGGGTCAGGGTTGGCGTACCAATGTAGGGGATTGTAGAGCTTCGGCGAGTTTCCGCACTATAGGGTCAACGATCGCCTAGGACTATTTTCAGAAATAGTTGAGGTGGGGCGGGGCAAGGGCGTACCTCAATTGGTGCAATTTCCTCGTGCGCAGGCAGAGCTTGGATCACACTAGCGATAGACTGCACAACCTTCCCCTTCTCCGAATCCTACGGACGGATTCCCATTGTAAGACAGACCGTTTTGGACAGACTTCAGCACTTACGGGAATACTTCCCAGAGCAGCATGCAGCTCAGCAAATGCTCCAATCTGAGGCGCCAGTGCTTTCCGATTAGCATCGCAGAGGTTACGCAGTGCATTAGCAGCTTGGAGACATAGTGCTGGGTCGGTAAGTGCGGAAGCGACGTAGGTCAAGACGCTCATCAGCAGGTCCGAGGTTTCGAACGGCTGGCTGGCAAACCAAGAGGAGTAGGTGCCTACGGAAAAGGGGTCAATTGCATCTCGAAAATCTAGGGGAACGGGAGGCGAGTACCAATAAGGCCGAGAGTCGTGCGTCGTATCCGGCTGGCACCTGTGGACGGCAGGCGCCCGAGAATCTCAGCGCTGAATATTCGCGGAAGGTGTGGGGTTTTCTCAAGGTCTAAAGCTTCTTGGATGGATGTGATGCAGTGTAACGTTGCTTCAATTTCCTATTTTGGTATCATACCATTAAGATACTTGAAGACGGAGCAGAATGAGGATCACGAACATTCCAGCCTTCATTTTCCTGTTTCGTGGCAAGTCGTTGAGCGACGTCGTCCACATAGTAGGCCAGCATGTCATGTCGGAGGACGTAGTAGCTAGAGAGCCGGTGAATGAGCAAAGGTCTCGTGTGGAACAGAACAGAACCCTCACGCGTTGATCAGAGTGTCCCCGACGTCTCTGCGGTACCTAATAATGATGGCCGATTGAACTGACGAATCTTCCAGGCCCACATGCAGACTTACACCTGGAATTTGTCAACCTGATCTGATATAGATTACGATTAGCACCATCGAAAGATAAAGGCAACAGACAAGACGGACCTTTCGGCCACGTAACACCCTTCCCAGGAAAGGCCACTTTCCTCCCCAGCACCTTGACGAGCTCGCTGTAAACTGCCTTTGCCATCGCCATCGCCTCCGCACCCACATCCACACTATCTGCGTCACCATTCTGCTCTTCGCCTTCTGGAATGTAGTATTCCGTGCTCCAGAGCGCCTCCTGGAAGAGGTACCAGAATCCGAGGGTCATCTCGCTCTCTTCCTCATCTACACCATAGTATCCTGGGAGACCTGTGTACGCCAGGAGAAGCCGAAGAAACGACTGCGTTAACTGCCCTCGTGTCTTCGGCGGGAGGGCGGAAGCGCCTGGAGGAGCTGGTACGAGAGGCCCCACGGAGTGGGATGATGTGATATTGGAGGCGATGTAGGACGTTGAGTGATCACCCAGCGCGACAAGGAGCTTGCAGAACGAGTGCGAGATCTCATCGACGTTTCCCGAGCTGAGCGTCGTCTCAATGATCTTGCCACCACGCGTGTCCATCCAGATCAAGAGTGGCTCCGTGAGTGTTCGGCTGCCCGATCCATCTGATAATGCAGATTTCGCCATGACCTCCTGCAACGCGTCCGACACGACTTCGAACGTCTCGCTGTCTGATTCAGCGCGATCGAGTAGAGATATTAGGAGTGGGATCAATGGCGTGATGTCGCTGGTTGGGATTGAGGGCATCCAGGCCTGCAGACACCGCAATGCGGACGGAATATGCTCCAACGATTCCAGTGACGAACGGATTGCCTGAACCACCATCGGTGTCGCGTCTTTCGTGGACTGTTGCATCTGAACCCTGTACTTGTGTTGAGCCATAGGCAAATGAGGAAGCCGACGTAATAACTCACTTACTCGGGCCAAGGAGATCAGCGTTCCCGACTTCTTCAGCAACAATGGCCAGAAAATCGTGAATGTGCTCCGTGGGAGCCCTGTGGCCCGAGAACGACATGGCGCATGCCATGATCCAGTCTGGCCACCGGCTGGGGTGTCCCGGAACGAGTTTGAGCGCGAGAGACGAGAGCTGGACGTGCATCGCATGAGAAGATGGCGCGTCGCGAAAGGGGAGTTCTTACGGCGACGAATAGTTTCCGAAGGATGATTTTACTCCGGCCGGTTGCCATCGAGTGCGATGTGAGCTGGACCAGGAGATCTCGAAGCCGTGTAGCGTGTTCTTCTGGGAAAAGTGCCCTGCATAAGTAATACCGTAGGTCAGCGCACGGACGCGTCAAATCGTAAATCAGCACTCACCAATCCCTCGCAATCTTCACTTGCGCCGTGTGTGCTCCAAAGAACTGCACATTCTGATCTTGATGGTCCAACAATGGAATCACCAGCCCCCAAGCTTCCGGTCGTTTCTGTAGCTCAAATAGCTCCTGTTGGAGTCTCTTGAGATCTTCGGGCGATGTGGATACTGTTGGGGGCGCGTAGGCCTGCTGGATCAGCTATAAAATGCCTATGAGCGTTGAAACCTTTGAAGTTGAGACAAACTGACTTGTGCGGCCCGTTCGATGTCAAACTGCGAAAGAACTGGGAGAAAGCTGGTGTCGGCCATCGCAGGGACCAGGTATTATTGATTTCTGAGTGGATAGGATAGTGATAGAGAACCTGAGCGCTGAGCGCTGAGAAGTCGTGGTGAGAGTGAATGAAAGTGAATGGGACTTTCAAGATAGGACTTTCAATTCGATCAGAAACTTACTGACCGTGGGAATCTCTGCCTTGCTGGCTGCAGGCTCCCACTCGTTCTTGTTTTTAAACGTATACATATCCGACAATCCATTTCATCTCGTTACTATCGACATACAACGCAGGAGTCATGATTCTTGGCCTTTACACTCTTACGCCATGCATCGACAGGATATAACGAGAATGACGTTCAAATTCAGCTGAATGCTTTCTCAACTTGCGCCGGGAAGCTGAAGCTTTCCCCAATCCTCTGAATGACTCCGACATTATTTCTGTCTGTGCTACTTGTGATCAATGGGAGTTCGATGCCGAATTTCCAAGTGCCTCTGACGGATGGACGCGTGAAAACCCCGAAAGCTCGCTAAACCGTGTTTTACGCCAGGGCTGCCAGTCAATCCTCCAAGGACGAGAATTTTTTGGAGTGATTCCCGATGGTGGTTTCCCTTTTCGATGCCTTGTGAAAACTTTGGCACATGTCGTGAATCTCAGTCATGTACGCAATTGACTTCGCCATGTTCTATAATTTGACCGATGCCTGCCGCCTTGCTTTCAGACAATCTCGACTGCACAGGCTGATGTCCGAAGATTCGCCGAGGACGTGATTTGTTGGGTCTGATATGTTGAGATCCCCGGGCGACATAAATAACATGTAGGGCGTAGGCAGGCTGGACCAACTGCAAGATGGGCCCACGACACTTTGAAAACCTTACGAGTTCAGATGATGGGCTTTACATCGATAAACGAGATGCGTATCTGTTCTTGAGGATATTTTCGGGACAGACAGCGACTCTATTGATAGCACGTATATCGTAGCGGCGCTAGTCGTTCTCATGTGCTGAAAGAATGCGATATAGCTTCCAAAGTCTGAATTCAATGGCCATGTTGTAGATTCGAACATGAAATAGATCACTACAAGACGTACAAGAGACATGCTTAAGTCAGTCCCGGAGTGAATTAAACAACGGAAGTAGGAAACGTCAATAAAAGGAAGGACAGACTCAGACTACCCGCCAAGACTGGCTAGCGAGCTGCTGCACAGAAATCATTGCATGATACCGCACATCCGAGTCTTCGTGAGTCATCAACTCCAATACCCTTTCCTTTCCCCCAAGGTCTGTGATCAACCTGACGTCCAGGGAGATCAACTTGAATAGCGAAGGGAGACAGTCATACTGTACATACTTTTTCCCTTTGTCGCAGTATTTCACGTACTGCCCAACATCATGGGCAGCAACGGCAAGGGCTGAGGGGTCAGTCGACTCTTTCAGGAGGCCGAGAAGAGTTCTGTAATGATTCGAGGACCGTCACGTAGTCGGTACAAACATACGACTCACTTCAGCTGCTCGCAGTCATTATCATTCAACCTTTCGGCATTGGTACTCCAGAATCTTTCTGATTCACGGCCAGACATCCACAAAGGATGCCCGGACGATAATTTGGAGGTGTATTTGTCATATGTTCTAGGCATGTTATAAAGTCACGAATGTCCAGAAACGATGCAAAACTCACGCGAGGATCTGGGAATCGGCATTAAGTTCGTCCCGAAGGAACTGAACATCTTCAAGCACGTCATCATCTTGCCATTTCCTTGTGGAAAGGTTTTTCAGGAAGGGGAGGAGTTGTGCATCTAGCATATCTGGAATGTTTATTACTGGGGCCTTCGCAACAAGGTTCTGCGGAATTGATCAGCATTTCCGCACGAATCAGCGACAGGGAGTGGACGCAACTCGGAAAGTCGCTACGACGACCCTAAGCACCTTCTCCTTCGCGGCTTGAGCAACATTGATGAAAAGGGGTACCGCATCATATTTCCTGGTGAAAAAAACCATGTCAATCGTGATGACGGAACTGGATTGGGTGCGAGGGACTTGTTGAGCTCTTCCGCAACGTTCTGTTCGAATGACAAAAGCCAAAAGCACATGACTACCTGGTAACTCGTTTGAGGGCGAGGCCTATTCTGAAGAACTTCCATTAATCTAGGTAGGCATTAAATAAAGGGCATCAAAAGATAAGACGAGAGCATACCCCACGACGATACTAGGGACAGCCCAGACGGCCTGCCGCCAGTCACGAGATGTAAGTAGTAATTCGAGACATTGAACAGCTACATCTCGGCCGTTTTGCGATGCGCCCCGAACTAGTGTGGCAAGATTTTTCAAGAATGGTTCAGATTGTTGTGATGGTAGTAGAGTGATGTTCGAGCTGAGCGGAAGTCAAAATGGTGCTGTGCATTGTAGTATTCTGGATGCAAACCTGGTGAGAATTGTGAGGATCAGGGTGGCCTTCAGCTGAACGAACTCATCTTGCGTGTCAAGTGCCCTGGAGCATGACTCATTAGCAATGTATTTGTGGGTCTTAGGCTTCTTACCTACCGTAGCAGGGGGAGAAAGGGATAGTCCGGATTGGCGTCTGAGGTCTTCAAAAACATAGAAATCCTCTCTTCGTGGCCTATTTCTATTTTCGAATCTTATTTAATGAGTCTGTAGTGAATAGTCAGGCGAACAAACCTGTAAGTGCATCCCATATGTGGACCAGTAGATATTGTATCGCATCAAGACGCCGGAGCCTGTCTAGTAAACTGATATAGAGACGTGCGTATGTATGGCCATCTGAGAGCAGTATCGCCTTGACCGAAAATCGGGGCCTTCTATCTACCTTCTTGATTAGAGCTAGCTCTTCGGAAGTGATCAGCTCTGCGCGAACGTATCCCTGTTTCACTGACCATAAGATGAGCGTGAACGTAGAGGGCATAAAAAGAGCGATTCAAACCTCCCATGGCATCGGCTTGGATCTGATCTTGGAGGAGACCTCGTCGAGATATGTATTTGAGACCAGAGCATCGGACATGATGATGATGGACAATGCACAGTGATGCTCGCTATCCGGACCTGGTGGGAGGCTGGATACGGAAGAAGATTCCCACGCCCCACGAGGCTGTAATTAAACATGTCGTGTTTTGCGTTGGTTTTGCCATTCAATTTATTGGCGTCGTTCTTGCATTCGAGCATAACTACTATGTCCCTCCGACCCTGCATTGTAACCATGAAATCTTCAGGAATGTGCAGGTAAGGTCCTACTCAATTATTTTAGGCCTGAATTACTTGACTTACACCGCGAGCCCGCACAGTCACGGTGCCGAGGATTGACAGAAGGTGGCAACACACGAGGGTCATTAGCTGACGCCCTTGATTCCGGTCGATCAGAGCTTCGGACCGTCCGTAGCAGGACGCTTGCCTCGTGCATTTTAGGCGCCATGTAAGTAGTGGCATACAGTGCCTGCCCTCATCCCTGCACAGCTTTCACACTCTAACGACACCCACCCACTGAATTCTACTATCTCCACAGAGGATATCGTAATCCCACACCTGCTGTATGGCTATCAAAGACACTTCACGGTCCCCTCCTTGGGAAAACTGGGAGCTCGATGCCAATTTCCTTGGCGCTCTTGACCGATGGACGCATGCAAACCCGGAAAGCTCACTAGACCGCGTCCTACGCCGAGTCTGTCTGCTAATCGACGAGGGGCGGGAATTTTTCGAAGTGATTCCTGATGGCGCATTCCCTGCCCGCGGGCTTGTGAAAGCTTTGGCGCACCTTGTAAAGCTTGGTCATGTACGGAAATATGTCGACTCTTCCATGATTCGTCTGATGATGATTGCATTACTTCAGACTATCTCGACTGCAAAGTCGGATGTTCGAAGGTTTGCGGAAGACGTGATCCGCTGGGTCAGCCAGGTCAGCGCGACGTTCGCCTCCGGACAAGCTAGTTGGATAAGCGCTCACTTCACGGAAACAACTTGGACAAATCTTGCTGATATGCGGTATGTCCACACTTCGTGTTGAATCATACCGAGCTAAAGGTAGCTCCCCTTCAGTGATCTGATTGACGAGATTTGTCAATGGGCAACTTCTCGGCTGGTAATTCTTTTTATCGTTTGAGGCTGAGCGACGATTCATTTTTGGCCAAAGTCAGATAAATGGTGGTCGCTAAACAAAAAGCTCAACGTCAACAAGGATGTTACGGAGTTCAAGACTCGCATCACTGAAGTTCGGGCTATATTCAGCGTAAGCATTTTCTGGAGCGCATAAGCGTCTTCATGATGTGTACTTTTGTTTCTCAGGATCGCTCACTTGTTTGCCAAGCATGGGGAATTGATACCATCTTACACGCTATTTGGAAAACCCGGCAGGAGCAAGGACAAATAAAAGCGACACTGCGAAGAATCCGCGCGACACAGGCAGAACAATTCGTGAGTTGTACATCGACGGACTCGACGTAACATAACCAACATGTTTGTTAGAAACTCATGAACGAAAGGCTAGAAGTAGCCAAAGAGGAGGAGATTCGGCATCGCGAAGAAGAACGTCAACGCCATGAAGCAGAAGAAAGGCGACAATATGTTTTGCAAATGCTCTCTATGCATGCTATCGGGAATACATCTTACGACAAACAAGGCAAGCCTCCCTGCGACAAGGAGACGAGGGTCGATATTCTGAAAGAAATCATGGGCTGGGTAGAGGACATTGCACCAGGCTCGCGGAACTTCTTGTGGCTGACAGGCGACCCTGGCTGCGGAAAATCCGCCGTCACCGCTTCCATCGCCCGAGATTGCAAGGACAGGGGCATCCTCTGGGCACAGTTTTTTATCAATCGCAACTGCGTGGACACCACCGACCCTAATTCATACTTCCCTTCAATCGCTCGCCAGCTTGCAGAACGCTCAGAACTGGTGCAACGCGAAATCCACGACCGCTTGAAGTTGAAACCGTCGTTGATGGACGCAGTTTCCTCCGAACAAGCCACTGCTCTTTTCGTAGATGCCATCCGTGTCGCGTCAAAGCTCGATCCCGCAAAGCCGGTTGTCATCGTCATCGATGGTCTGGATGAGACGGACAGAAGTCACCTGAGGTCCACTGCGGACATCTTCTCTCGTTTATTTGATGAACTTTCAAACCATCCCAACGCGAAAGTTTATATCGCCAGCCGTACTGAGGACGACATTCGAAACCCTTTTGCACACACTATGAACGACAAATGTGTCAAACATTTACATCTACACACCACATCCCCGTCGTCTATCGATGACGTTTCCAGGTTCCTTCGACGAAAGATTGTGGAGATTGTTCTGGCCAACGATTTGGATTGGAGGGTTTGGCCAGGAAATGAACGGTTTGATATACTAGCCACCAACGCCTCTGGTCTTTTCATCTGGGCAGTCACGGCCGTGAAGTTTATCCAGGAACAGCTCGATACATTGGGAACAGAATGCCTCGATGACATCCTCGATAAGCTCAATTCGGATGGGATGGGTGATATCAACACCCTCTACGACCTGATCCTCTCCTTCACGTACAGGAAAGCGGATGAGTGGGCATTCGAATCCTTCCGTCGAATGATTGGAGCTATTGTCGTTTTACATGAACCTCTGTCCCTCGACAACATCAGTCGGCTACTGGACCTGCGACGCTCCCCATCCCATGCCCCAGTTGACGCTGTGAGGTTCGTAAAGCGGCTGCGAACCGTTTTGGTGGCCGGAGCGGGTGCCATCAACGGCCAAACCATACCCCGCCTACATAAATCATTTTTTGAGTTCATCACAAGCGACACCCGTGTGAGTTCGCGCTTCCGCGTTGATTCGAGCGCCTCACACCGGGAGCTTGCGTTCCAGTGCCTCCGGCAATTAGCTCTTGCCAAGTCTGCAACTGCCACCCTTCAGATGCCCACACTGTTCCGCTATGCCTACCGATTTTCTTCCCAGCATTTCCTGCATGCATCGGGCACTGCTTCAGGCGTCGCGATGAAGGGATGTACTGTAGACATGGATATAATGCTGAGCGTCCTTCATCAATCATCGAATGACGAGAATGTCGGCCCATTATTTCTCACACTTTCCCCAGAGAAATCTCATATCCAAGCATCGCTAGGCAGCGGGGCACGTGCCTGGGATGTTATGACTGGGATCGACTCAGCCACGTTCACATCGAAGGTCACCCTTTTGGAATTCATTCCATCGTGTTCCGGAGTTGCATTCCTGCCGGACGGAAAGCGGCTTGTTTGTGCATCTCATGATGGATACATCCGCCTGTACGACTCACAGCTCTTGTGTATAGCTGAAGAGAAGAAGTTCCCAGCTGGCGATAGTGACCTCGCGACCGTCTCTGATTGCTTCGCTTTCTCTCCGGATAGAAGTCATTTTGTAGTTGGAGGGAAAGATGGGAAACTTTGCCTTCGGGATATATGCACTGGGAAAGCAATCGGGACACCATTTTTCTGTCACACTCGTCCAGTGACATGCATCGCTTTCTCAGTATTGGGCGATTTGTTGATCGCAGGCTATGACGATGGCATCCTCCAAATATGGAATCTGGAGAATGGTCCCCGGCTGGAGAAGCACTTCCCTGGCCATGTGTCCCGCGTATCGGCTGTCAGTTTCTCTCCTGATGGAACATACTGTCTCTCATGCGCAAACGACGACAGAGCATATCTTTGGAATTTGGAACTTGGGGAGGTCCGTCATCTTACGCATCCATCGCAAGGTGTCAAGACACGTGTGACGGCAGTCGAATTTTCCCCAGATGGGAGCTTAGCTGTTTCTGGTGATTCAACCGGTACAATCTGCTTCTGGGATGTGCAGGGTGGGGAGCAAGTTGGACAGCTGTTGGAGGGACACGAGGGCGCAATATGCTCCCTCAATTTTTCACCAGACGGGAAACAAATGGTCTCAGGCTCCCATGATAAAAGCCTTCGCATATGGGACGTCGAGACGAGGCAATTGATAGGACCGCCCTTGGTTGGCCACAGCCACGGTGTTCTCTCGGTTATGTTTTCGCCAGATGGAAACCAAATCTGTTCCGTTTCTGAGGATTATAGTATCAGGATCTGGACTCCGATTAATAGTCTCGTCGACGGCTCCAAGGCAAGAATGACCGGTTTCTCCCCGAATGGAGAGTTGACTGCTTCAATTTCCAATGACAATCGTATCCGGTTGTGGGACGCCAGAGTCGCACGCGATGAGGGACTCCTTCTGGAGCGACATGAAGGACATCTATTAGATGGTCAGGAGAGCGAGCTTCGGTGTATTTCGCTCTCCTCCGACGGATTGCGACTGGCCGCATCATCTTTCGATGCCGTCTACCTCTGGGATACGCATAATGGGAGACTTGTCGCCCAGTCAAGGGTGGATTACTGGTCGACTATCACCTCATTGTTTTTCGTGGCCGGTAGTAGCAGGGTCGTCGCTACGCTCGATACCGGGGCTACAGTGATGTGGAAGGAGATGTCTGGAGCACCTTCCGACGATCGAATTGAGAGCCGTCCCTGTTCGTCCGGCATCGCTGCGTCGTTCTCATCTTTCAATTTCAATCTGCAGCACAATGAAGGCCAATACCTCGACGCATCAGGCAACATGTGGATTTCCTCGAACGATCCTGAGAGTGGAATTTGGGCGCTGATCGACGACCACATCATCAGGATTCGAAAAGACGGACATATGACGATTGTTCCAGGGACTCGGAGACGAAAGTGAAGAAGGGATAATTTGTAAGTCAGCGTTGCGCTGCGCCCCTGTTTTATTTCTTAGTATTTTTTTGACAACAGAACCTTCAATCTGGCGATTTCGACATGACCGCCACTCATGATGCCCATTGAACGATACAAGACGCAGGTAGGGACAGTACGAAGGTTGCGCAACATCAGAACCCTTGGATTATGCGGCGCAAAGGTGCTATCGTCAAATTGAAAGCTCAAGCAGGTTTCATAGCATATTCTATCCTGATCATGTATGTCTCTGGAAATGTTAAGGATAATAAGTTTAGATCACGAAGGAATGGCATAGTACCATAAGATACAGCCTTCCATGAGATATAGAAGAATATAATTACGATCTAGCTGAGAATGTTCAGCCTCGAGGTGCGAGCTGGTAAGGAATACCATCCTTATTTCTAAATCCGCATGCGGATTCTTAAGAAATGATATCCCTTGGGAAAACGAAACAAACCATCCAGATTTCTAAGCCTGTCGAACTTGATGTTCAGCAACAGACGGCGTCAGACGCACTTGTGACTTGGATCAATATGGCAAAGAGACTGCTGTCAGGTTGAAATCAAGCGCGTAGCGAGTTTGCTGCGCGGTTTGAAACTTATGGTTTGAAGCTAGACCCTATATGTGAGGCCTAGTAAGCACGAGGTACTTATTCCGGGATGATGTTTTATTTCGAAGACAAGATGAGATGGAGGCAGCTGAGCTCCAGAAAGTGTCGGAATTGGGAACTACGGCTGACACGCCGGTGGCCAGACTACGGCGGCTCAGCCGGGCCGCTCATTGCCGGCGAGTATGCGCGGACTCGTCTTGTCGCCTCTCCCTCCCACCATGAACTTCCATATATATTGTCAGTATTATTGCAGCTAGAGAATACCACACTCTCAGTGGCTCAACCTTAAACCAATCAATACATATATTGCATGGAAGAGAGATATCTTCTGCAGCCTTAGAAAATTCAAAACATATTATAAATTTTATTACATGACTATAGGACTTAAGAATACCATGCAATACATTATAATATCGGGAGAACCCTACCTATGTGTAAAGAGTAATGGGGCGCCATCGAGCGAGCGAGGCATTTGGTGCAACAGTTCGTGCAGTCCAACCGAAATTGATCGGAGCTCATTATGATGGCGGGCACGCTGGATGATGGTCTCTACGGAAGTAAATAATATGACATTGCCCATATTTTTGCTGCCTGGAGCGAGATGTATGCAAGTAACTAGCTCGAGTAGACGAGCACCTAAACACGACATTTGCATGACATGGGCACTGGCACGGATGCTGCAGCCGGCATTTGCCGCCGTAGCGATCGCCGGAGTGATCGCCGGAGTTGACGCCGTAGTTCTCAATTCAGATATGCCCTCCTGAGCTCAGGATTTGTATCAAGGCGAACGGGTTCCATATTTGGAAATTTCCCGCGTGGGAGGCACGTGGCGCCAATTTCGGCCACTGTGTTGACAAGGTTTTGTATCAACGCATATCTCCCAGCTCGCCGTTCCCTACGACCTCCTCGACCGTCCCGTCTTCTAAAATGGTGAGAATCCGAACCTACGCTCCATCATGCATCGATATGCCCAGTTTCATTCGTCCCAAGAGCTTATCTTGGGGTGGATGCGGACTTGTGCTATCAGATGACTCTGCCTGGTTGTTACTCGAATGCTAACAACTTTTCACCCACCTTCGTAGGCCTCAACTGACCTCGCCGCAACATACGCCGCACTTATCCTCGCCGATGAAGGCATCGAAATCACAGTACGAACCTGTTTCAATCGATCGGGCACAGATTTCTGACGGAGGAGTCTTTCTACAGTCGGACAAGCTCCTCACATTGACGAACGCGGCCAATGTTGAGCTCGAGCCTATCTGGGCATCACTACTCGCCAAGGCGCTGGAGGGAAAGAACGTGAAGGAGCTCCTGTCGAACGTTGGCTCTGGTGGCGGAGCACCTGCTGCCGGTGCTGCTGCACCCGCAGCTGCTGCTGGTGGCGCGGCTGCTGAGGCACCCAAGGCGGAGGAGAAGCCCGAAGAGAAGGAGGAATCTGATGATGACATGGTGCGTAGCCCAATTCGCAGACTTGGATAATTGACTCATTGTACATTCTTCTGACAGGGCTTCGGTCTCTTCGATTAATCGCTTCTTACCCTCTATATATTTCATTGCATTCGCTGTATTCTTACCGCGGCCCCAAAAATACTTTGGAAAGACCCACCAGCCAGCCTTGACATGTACACCGTTTCCTATGCCCCAGCTTCCTAGATGTTCTGAACTGAGATCGCCCACTAAACTGGATAAGGAATTGATATTTATACAGGACGTTTGGGTTCTACACGTTTATCCAAGTCAGACGTCAGCGCTTCAGCAGCAGCATGGTAGTGTGTGTTTCCGAGTCCTGAATGCTATCGCTGCGAGGGTCAAAAGTTGTAGAATGACTTGGCGTGAGCGCAAAGCGAGGCTCCGAAATGCATGTCAGGGCCGTCACTCCCAACACGTAAAGTCAGTATTAGCTGGCACTTTCCCCCTGCTTGCCCCTCTCTGCCTGAGCTCTTTCAAAAAGACACCGCAATATTTTCCGGCCTGACCACTGCCAGGGCAGATTAGCAGTATGGTAATACCACGCGTCTGCTCCATCGCAGACTTCACGGCATCTCGTTGGAACACGCACCGTCTCGCTGGCACTGCCGCTGGAATCACAGTACGAATTACATTCTTTTCCTCCGCCTGTGACGGTTTTCATTCAACATAGATGTTTTGACAGAGGGGTTTAGACAAACACCATTATCGTGATAATCGGATAGCACAGCGTTGGTACACCAGGTACACCAACACCGCGATGTACGAACTCCTCACAGAAATTCCATTCCCTGCATCCGCGCAGTTCGTTGACAAAGATGGTACATAAGTCTCTGAACTGAAACCCTACCTACCACCCATCCTATCTAAACGACTGACATTCGGACCATACAGTAATTCAAGTAACCTCTAACATACAAGACCATGTAAGAAACATCAGAAGGACCGTAACCAACTCGCTGGTTGTGACTGAGTCCTCGGTCACCGCTTCGCCTCTACAAGATATCGGCGATTCGGAGAAGATGGTCGCGTATTCGCCGTCTGGTACGCGTCGTGCAGTTTTGCGTGAGATCAAGGACCAAGGCAAAACAACGCGATTTGTGGAGGTCTGGGATCAGAAATTGAACAAAGTCGAGGCCTCGATCGAAGTTACAGAGAGCCACGGCGCATTCTACGCAGACGGTAATTTTCGTATCGTAAGCGCTTATCTCTTTGGTTAACGCGTGCTCGACAGATTTTGTTGGATCCCTGTCCTTTTCGCCTTCGGAGACGTCTTTGCTCTACATCGCGGAAAGCAACCCTCCCAAACCATCTGAAGAGGATCCGTATCAGAAATTCAGATACACGCCTTCGTTCGGAGAAGGCTTCGGAGGCAAAAGCCGACCTACGAACTTCGTCTTCTTCTGGTCAAACGGTCCTGGCGAACCCTCACGGAAACTGACCTCGCTTTCTACCCCCTCTACTGCCCTCTTCGGCCAAACCATTTTTGGGCCTAAGGGGGATGTCTTGTACGCAACTGGCTACGAATACACCCCGGACCACCGCCTTCTCGGGGTCAAGTACTGCCTCAACCGGCCCTCTGGCATTTGGGAAATCACGCCCTCGAGCCTGTCAGCCGACCAAATCGGGGACGACGCGGAGCCGCTGCAGAGCACTGCACGCAAGCTGACTCCTTCAAACCTGGCTTGTCGTTCCCCTCGTATATTGACACAGGACAACAAAGCAACCCTCGTGTGGCTCTCCCATCCCACTGGAGGGCCCCACGCCGCGACATCTCTAGTATACTCCCTTGACATCACCTCCACCCCAGATCTCAAAACCCTTTCCTCACCCCTCGTCGACGTCGTCTTCAAACCCGAAAAGGGCGCCTTCCCCGGTCTATACCCTGATTTCAACTTTAATTCGTCCCCAATCCTCCGTCTCTCCACCTCCAGTGCGCCATATCTCATCACAGCTTCTATATGGGGATCGCGCTCGACGGTTGTGCTGATATCTACGGCGGATGGGGCTGTGAAAGACCTGACGCCTGAAGATGGGAAGTTGTATAGTTGGAGGGTCCTCAACACGGACGGGAAGTCGCGAGTGCTGTGTACTAGGAGTACGCCCACGATGCCTCATGAAATCCTTCTCGGGCAGTTCAACGAGGATGGGGAGGTGTCTTGGCGCATCCTATATAAGCCCACCCTGCCCTCTAACGGTAAGTACCCCCTTCCGTATTACTTCCACCGACCCTGGCTCACTGAATGGTATACAGTGGAGGAAGAGCTGTCCACCTTGCGTGCATCGGTCATCACCATTCCAGATCGATATCCAACAGAGACCATCGTCATCCAATCTGCAGTTGCACCAGAAAAAGTGAGGGACACCCGGCCATGCATCACAATACCTCATGGAGGCCCGCACGGCACTACTTTGACGGCATTCTCGCCTGCAATTGCTGCGCTTGCGTTGGAACGATGTCAGCTTCATTTCCTTCTTTACCCCATCGTGTTCGTTATATTCATGATGCCCTGGATAATTGATAGACACCATCTCCCAGCCGAATTACACGGGCTCCCTTGGATTCGGAGAATCCGCTGTTCGTGCGCTCATCGGTAACTGTGGGAATGTGGACGTCGAGGATTGTATTGCTTCCACGCGGCATCTCATTAAGCTAGGTATTTCCGTCGAAGGACCGGGGAAGCAGCTCATCATGGGCGGAAGCCATGGTGGCTTCCTCTCCGGACACCGTGAGTTGCCTGTCCATCTCCTCTATCCGAAATATTATCGTAGTGAAGGCTAATATTGCGCAAACAGTCATCGGGCAGTACCCCGACATGTTCTCCGCCGCCGTCATTCGCAACCCCGTCATGTCAGCCGGCGAGATCTCCGACTCTGATATTCCAGACTGGTACTACGCTGAGTTCGGAATGGACTACCCCGTTTTCTCCTCACCCTCCGTCACCGAGGCCGAGTCCCAGACAAAATCCCCGGCAGCCTCTAAAAAGACGCCCATCATGACCCCTGAGACCTTCGAACGCTTGCACCGCGCCTCGCCCATCTCCCACATTGACGCCGTGCGCACGAACGTACTCCTCCTCGTTGGGCTGTCCGATCGGCGCGTGGCGCCCACGCAGGGGATCGAGTACTACCATGCCTTGAAGGACAGAGCGCGGGAGGGGTCCAAGGTGGAGATGCTGGTGTTTGAAGGGGAGAGTCACCCGCTGGAGGGGGTTGAGGCTGGAAGGGTGGTGTGGGCGGCGGGAAGGGACTTTTTCAAGTGGGCCGAGACGCTGGTGGTGCAATTCCCGAATTAAGCCGAGCAATTGGTAGTGGCAAGGTTGGAGACCCGGCTGGTACAGACGGGGTGTGTGACGTCAATTACGTGAGTAACGGCACAAGTAAAAGATAAAAGTCCCCGGCCGTCAGTGTAAGGTCGAGAATTGCCCATATGCTGAAACGATGTGAGTGCGAGGCCTGGTGCTTGCCAGATTGTCCCAAATTGGTTAAGCATCAGATTACATCTAATCTCGGAGATAACCGTTCCAATGGTCCATCTTGAAGGTGATGGCGCCGATGATATTCCTTTCCTTTTTATTTCTCGTCTTCTTCAATACTATGGTATCTAGATATGCCAAAATTCAAGCACGAACAGTTCGACGACGGGGCTCCTCATAGTCACGGCGGTATAAAACAAATACCAATTTACAAGATATCAGATCGACTAACTAGCACTAAGACAAGGTCCGAGGTCCGAGATGGTGACGTCTGGAATTTTCCGCTGCCTGTCATGCGTATTCGCTTCAACAGCTGTTGCAAGGTCGGACTCAACACATCGCAAGCTGCTTGTTGATTTTGAACTGGGCTTCGGGATGTCCTGGTGAGTCGGTCGATGTATCCAGAGACAAGCTGAGACTGAGGCCGAATGGCAAACTCAATAGGCTCACGAACCTGGTACCACCTCCGGACTCCCGAGAGCAATTAACCCGCCTCTCGTTCATCAGAAACGTAGTACCAGCTTTGCTCTGCTACTACGTGACTGCAATTCTTGTTCTCCTCCCAAACACCCTTTCCATTCGCCTATCGATTCTGCCCTTCTCATTATGGGCGTGTTTCCATGGTGCGACGCGACTTGACCTCGTCAAACCGCATGATAACGAGGGGTTGATGTATGTCAACCAAGGGCTTGTGGTATGTCTCTCTTGACACCGCGTTGTATATAATTCTGATACATCACAGGGCATGTTCACGATGCTGGGTATGCGAATGATGGTATGGACATTCAAGATGAAACCAATCTGGCGCGTCAGGACCTTGGCGGAAGTCACTTCGCAGTTCTATACTACCACTCCTCCAACACTGCGTCCCAAGGAGTTATTCGTCGCCGCTTTCGAGCTATGCTGCAACCTCCGTGGAATTGGATGGAGCTGGTCACAAAACCTCCACATACCACGCGAAACGCGACCTACGCGCTCGAAGAGAGCCTTCGTAATCGCAACCGCGACACAGCTCGTAATTCATGTGGTGATGATTGATATCTTGATATACGCGATACAGTCCTTAGCACCCACCACCGTTGGTTCCGCGCGAGGGGGCAGCATCTTCGAAGCCGACCTAAAACCATCTCTGCGATACGCCAAGGCCACCCTCCTGACATTTCTGACGGGCATGTTCACATACTCCATTCTTCAAGCAGGATACCTTTTCTACACCTTAGCAGGTGTCCTGATATTTCGACAGCATATCTCCCTCTGGCCACCCGCCTTTGAGGCCCCGTGGCTCTCAACGTCGCTGAACGAGTTCTGGTCCAAACGCTGGCATCAGTTCTTCCGCGACCCCTTCTTCACGCTTGGGGGATACCCCATGCTTCTCCTTTTCATGGGACGCGCAGGTGCTGTCCTGGGCACTTTCTTCATGTCCAGCGTCCTCCACTCCTTCGCGTTCTGGGGTATGGGTCGCGGCACGGACTTTATGCGTGTCGGTGGATATTTCATCGTGAACGGCATAGGAGTACTCCTGGAGCACATATGGAGGTCTGTTACTGGGCGGAGAGTCGGTGGGTGGTGCGGCAGGATTTGGACATATATGTGGATCGTTGGGTGGGGGCACTTTCTTGTGGAGGCGTGGGCAGTGAAGGGGTTTATGAGCGGTACATTCCTTCCTCGACATCTGAGGCTCACTGCGTATATTATGGGACCAGCGGCCAACAGATGAATAAATTCTGACAGAGCCATAAGAGCACCTAGTGTAAGTTGGCCACTTTCCGCCCTGAACTTTAATCCTTAAAGGGGATTGCCGAAACCCGAAAGAATGGTTTGATGACATAAGGCACCCAGAATGGTATGCAGGTGGGCGGGAGGGCGCGTCGTCTTCATGCTTTTCTACTACTTATCTCTCATGTTTTAATGAGAGAGGTGTGTATGATACTGTAAATAATGATATCAGTTAGCTCTGTAAATGGAATGCGCTCGCCCGCCCACCCCTGCCCGCCCTGCCCTAACCGCCCCCGCCTCCCTGCTCGCTCACGTGTAATTTCGAGGCCCAGCCCTCCACTCAGTTCTCCGTGCATGCCAGAGCGCATCTCCCGCTGGTCTGCATGCCCATTGGCACGCCCTGGAGGGCGGCGTGCATGATGGTGATGTTCGCGTGTGTTGCAATTGATGCTCGGCGTGTCGAGTGTGGCACTGCGGTCGGTCGGTGATCCGCAGCTCGAGGAGGCTAGTGTTCACACAGCAGGAGTACACTCCGTGATGAGGGGGACGTTGACGTAGAGCAGTTGGCGGTGATTAGTCGCGATGGGAGCTGGATTAGGGCTGCGGGAGGGTTGGTGTGGGGCGGGGACAGCGGTCGTGCAGTGCAAGGCCATGAACGCACCACGACGGCTCTGCCTTTATGGGTCTGCCCTGTAATTTCTGCAGCCCCCCCTGTGACTCATGTGTTCCGTTCCATCACGCGCTGGGGACTTGGCGAGCTCGCCAGCGGCGCGTGCTCTTGGTCTGCGTTCGGCAGGCGGCGTGAGGCGTGCAGGAGCGGCTCTGGCCGCCAGTACGGTCGGGTTGTGTCCTGAAATCGTCATTTGCCGGCTCACATGCCTGTTCAAGGAGGCAAGGGGGTCGCGGTGTGTGTTTGGGCATGAAAACTAAGTCAGAAGAGAAAGAAAAGACATCAATATGATCTATACAGGAAAAAGAAAAAAGAGCGGGGTATCCAAGCGGGAGATAGATGCGTGAAGGAGGGAGGGACGGAGATGCGACCTGCTAGGAGCGGCGCGCTCCCGATTAGGTGAAAGGCGCGCCCAGAATCTCAGATCTGACAGCTTACGTGTTGCGGCAATTCCGGCATTCCCGATTAAGGATTAAAGTTCAGGGCGGAAAGTCAAGAACGCCTAGTGTACCTGCAACTGGCAGCTTTGTGTTTTGAGCTCCCGGGTGTCCGGGTGTCAGCCACCGAGCTACTCTGCGGCTGGAATGATGTGACAGGATCAACAACACCAGCTGATATTTCGGTGCAGTACGGTATGTTTGACCTTCTTGACGGCCCACGACGTTTAGAAACACCTTACATGGGAGGCAATTTCTATAAATGTCATCCCGTCGTCACTGAATTACCACCGGTGTGCCATCACCCTGGCGGCCTCTGGTCATCACGAATTTCTTAACTAAGGATAAGAAAAAGCGACAGAAATAGAGAAAGCGACAGAAATAGTAAACCAATAATGAATAAACAGCTTGTCCAACTCGTTGCAAGTCCTCTGATAATTGCCAAACTGCAAGGCAGATTTCGTATGAGTGACCACTCTTTCCGCCAATAGGAATGCGCCCTCTTATGTTCCTTAGCCTAAGGTTATCGTATATGTCCTCTGGAACGCTGAGGAACGAGCATTGGCACAGGGCGGAATATCTGTTGGCTTCTGTGGACTCACAGATTATCCTTCTCTCGAGTCTATATCTGTGTCACTGGAACGATCGTCATGGATCCGTCTTTCCGAATTCTGATGACGTGACTGTCGACGATCGCCCACAAGCCGGAGTCGGGATTGTTGGATGGAAACCATCGCGTGCCTCCCAGCCCATCGAAGTAGTGGTCTGCCTTGACGTCAAAGAAGGGGGGCGCCGTCACGGTATGTAGTTGTGAGATATCCGATGGGGTGTAATTCTCAAGTTCTCCGTTCTGTTCCTCCCACTCAGCCATATCCCCGGTGCTGAGCATGGTGATGAATTTTTGGCTATCGGGGGTGAAACGCCAAGAATCGATGGTAGACCCTGGAGTGGCTTTTGACTGTGCGAGATGGCGCCCAGTAGCGGTATCCCATATACTAATGGCATCTGAAGATGACGCAGCGAGGCGCGATCCGTCATGGGAGAGCGCGATAAAGCGCAGGTCCCGAGCTTGGCCTTCCAAAAGAAGTTCGTTGTGTTGTCCTGCTTTGGGGTCCCATAACCGAATACGATCATCTTGGGAGACTGAAAATGTCAGCTCCCCGTTCGGCGAGAAACCAGTCATCCTCGTCTTGAAAGTATCGCGGAAGTGGTTGTTCCAAATCCTGAGGGTACCGTCCTCAGAAACAGAACAAATTTGATTTCCATGCGGTGAAAACGCGACAGAAAGCACGGCATATTTGTGGCTCGCGATTGGTTCTCCAATTAGTTGCCGCGTCTCGACATCCCATACACGAATGGTTTTGTCGTAGGAACCTGAAACAATATGGGTCCCGTCTGGTGAAAAATCAATGGAACATATGGTGCCACTGTGTCCCTCCAGAAGCTGTCCGACTATCTCCCCAACCTTTACGTCCCAGAAGGAGATTGTACTCGGGTAATCGCCCGAAATGGCGGCTAACCTTCCGTTAGGAGAAAACGCGACTGCCGCAACGTGCGTCTGCCGACGTTTGGACGGATGTCGAAGGTGACGCATCTCCCCGCTTTCCAGGTTCCACAGACATGCACTGTTTTCGTTTGCGCAGGAGAGACTATATTTTCCGTCATGCGAAATCGTAGCAGCCGATATGCGAGACATATGACCTTTAAGGTGCTTCTCAAGGTGCACACCATTCTCCAGATTCCATATTTGGATGACCCCGTCGTCATAACCTGCAAGTAGACAATGACCGACTGGAGAGAAGCCGACATATGTTATTAGAGAGGTATGCCCGAAGAAGGGAGTCCCAATTGCTTGGCCAGTATAAGTATCCCGAAGGCAAAGTTGCCCATCCTGTTCCACGACAACAAAAATACTCCTGTCCGGAGAGAAAGAGAAACACCCAGAGATAGCTCTAAGCTTGGTGTCACTGGTAGTGAACTGCTGTTTCGCGGTACATGTGAGCTTTGTGTCCAAGAGGCGGATATACCGATCATGAGATGCGAGAGCAAGATGCTTTCCGTCAGGCAGAAACGCCACCTTGGAGAATGATGGAATAAAATCCGAAAAAATGGCGTCCAAAGTCAAATTGGTCTGCATAACACCAGTTGTGATATCCCAAGCATTAGTGTTGCTAGCGTTTCCTAAGGAAGCCTGGATGCTAGACTTGTCTGGTGAATACGTGACAAACAATGGAGCCGCGTAATCGTTGTTCGACGATTGCTGGAGGATGCTTTGGAAGTCTGGTAGGTTCAATGTACCCGTAGGTATCGCGACGCCTGCTGCCGTCCCCGATCCCTGTGAAAAGTGCTGGGAGCAAAATCTAAATACGTAACGAAAGACAGCAGGGATCCTAAAGCTCGAGGTTGCGGACCTGGCTAGGGCAAGTTGACGGAGACATTGGACCCCGAGCTCAAGATGGGAGGCATCTGGATCCACTCGGAAGCGTGATTCAACACGGTTTTCGCTTGTGATAAACTCGAAAAAGGATTTATGGAGCCGGGGTACAGTTTCGCCGTCAATGGCCCCTGCGCCAGCGACTAGAACAGTTCGAAGCCGCTTCACGAACCTCAACACGTCAACTTCGGAGCTGGATGGAGAGCGTCGTAGGTCCAATAGGCAGCTGATGTCGTTTATGCACATCGGTTCATGTAGAACGACAACGGCTCCGATTATTCGACGGAAGGACTCGAATGCCCATTCATCTGCCTTTCTGTACGTGATCAAGAGAATCAGACCGTAAAGGGTGTTAATATCACCCATCCCATCTGAATTGAGTTTGTCGAGAATGTCGTCGAGGCACTCTTTCCCCCAATAATCAAGTTGCTCCTGGATGAACTTGACGGCCGTTACCGCCCAAATGAAGAGACCCGCAGCTTTGATGGCCAGCATATCAAAACGCTCGTTCCCCGGCCAGACCCTCCAGTCCAGGTCGTTGTCCAAGACAATCTGCACGAGTCGTCGCCGAAGGAACCTACAAACATCTTCAACAGATGACGTAGAAGCGGTGTCGAGGTGTAAATGCTTGACCCGATTGTCGCTCATGGTACGGGCAAAGGGGTTTCTGATATCGTCCTCGGTACGGCTGGCGATATAAACCTTCGCATTTCGATGGTTCGACAGCTCTTCAAACAACTGGGAGAAGATATCCGCAGTAGATCTCAAATGATTTCTGTCCGTCTCATCCAGGCCATCAATAACGATCACGACGGGTTTCGTTGGATCTATTTTCGACGCGACGCGTATGGCATCTATAAACAGTGAGGTGGCTTGCTCGGACGACATTTCATCCATCAGAGACGGCTTTGATTTCAACTGTTCATGGATTTCGAATTGAACAAGCTCGGAGCGTTCTGCAAGCTGGCGTGCGATGGAAGGAAAGTAGGCATTGGGATTCGTGGTGTCGACGCTGTTCCGATTGATAAAAAATTGAGCCCAGAGGATGTCTTTATTCTTGCAAGCTCTGGCGATGGAAGCGGTGATGGCAGACTTCCCGCTTCCTGGGTCGCCTGTAAGCCAAAGGAAGTTCCGCGAGCTTGCCGAGACATCCTTCACCCATCCCATGATCTCCTTCAGGATGTCGACCCGCGTCTCCTTGTCGCATGGAGGCTTGCCCTGTTTGTCGTAAGATGTGTTCCCAATGGCGTGCGTTGAAAGCATTTGCCAAACATATTCCCGCCTTTCTTCCGCTTGACGGCGCTGCTGCTCTTCTTCGCGATGTCGAGCATCCTCTTCCTCTACGGCTTTACGGCGCTGTCGTTCTTCTTCACGATGCCGCGAATCCTCTTCCTTGGCTGCATCTAACCTTTTATTCATGAGTTCCTGGATAGAGCGTTACTTATGGCTGAGTTTCCTTGAGACACAACTCACGAATTGTTCCGCTTGTGTCGCGCGAATCTTTCTTAGTGTCGCGTTGATCCGCCCCTGCTCTTGCCGAGTCTTCCAAATAACCTGCAGAATGGTGTCCATCGCCGATGCTTGGCAAACAAGTGAACGGTCCTGGGAGAAGGTACACGTTCAGCAATTGCCTATGCAGGCTAGGAGACTCCTACACTAAATATTGCCCGAACTTCAGCTATGCGTGTTTTGAAGTCCAAGATATCTCTATTGACATTCAGCTTTTTGTTCAGAGACCACCATTTATCTGACTAACGGGAGGCCGTGAATGGTTGGTGTATCAGCAGTGACAAAACATTACCAGCCGAGAGGTTGCCCATTGGCAAATGTCGTCGATCAGATCACTGGATGGCAGCTGTCATTAACTATGCTGAAGCGGGAAGAGGCCACATACCGCATATCAGAAAGATTTGTCCAGGTTGTTTGCGTGAAATGAGCGCCTATCCAACTAGTCCTTCCTGATGCAAACGTCGCGCTAACCTGGGTGACCCAACGAATCACATCTTCGGCAAATCTTTGGACATCTGAATTTGCAGTTGAGATAGTCTGAAACAAGATAATCGTCGTCAGCTACATTTAGCAGGAGATTGGGTTCCCGTACATGACCGAGCTTCACGAGATGCGCCAAAGCTTTGACGAGGCCGCGAGCTGGGAATACACCATCAGGGATCACTTCAAAAAACTCACGTCCCCGCTCAATTTGAATGCAGACCCGGCGTAAAATGCGGTCTAATGAGCTTTCCGGATTTGCACGCGTCCAGTGGTCCAAGGCTTCGAGGAAGTTGGCATCGAGCTCCCACTTTTCCCATAGAGGTGCGTCTTTAGTGGCCATAAGCTTGGTGACTTGGAAAGGCGTCTGTAGAGGTGGCGAAAGTTGAACTTTGGTAGTCGAAGGCTAATCCTATGCAGGAATGGAATATCGACAAGATATCGAGGCAGTGTTGCCGGTTAGAATGCACGAGGCAAACGTCCTGCCACTGTTCGGCTTTCGTCTTCATTTGAGTTACTTCAACTTGTCACTTGGTTCACAGGTCACTGTGATGAAAGGATATGTTGGTAATCTCCCACGGTCACTAAGTTTCTAATGGAATTGCCACTGCCAAGTGAAAATCTCCAATTCACGCTCTATCCACAACCTCTCGGCTTACATGTTCGTGATCTACACATAAACTCATAACATCTTGTCTATTCGACGGCAGACATCATCCACCAGCTTACCCAGTCTCGCAGTCTGACATTGGGCCGCACGAAGTGAGCAGACCTATACTTGAAAGCTTTACAAGGTCTCATGCGCATGTCGCAGCGACCTGCACCACCTCAAAGGTTTTTACTTCGCGAAGAGATCTGAAGTTTCAGCTCCAGGAACAACTGGAAGCTTAAAATTGATAATTCGTCATTGAACCCTCCGTCCAGTTTTGTGAAGCACAGACTGCAGATGAAGATCGATAGTAGGGGCCGTTAGTGCTCAAGCGCTCACATACGATTCGACGTGTCACAACCATGCGTCGCAACATCTCCAGTCAGAATGCCGAGCTCCTGACGGGAGCAACGAGGGAGATTCCTGCAGAGGTGGGGGATCCGGTGCGTTTGCATTGTTTTCTTCCATAAAACCTCAGACCCTGACGTTGTCACGGTGTTCAGGAGTTTGAAAGAGCTAGGGACTCCGGGAAGCAGATATTTCGGCGTGTTCAGTAATTTGTGTGACACTCAGTTCTTAACCAAGACCTGGAAGGTGCGTTTGGTGTCTAATCTCTTGCCTTACAGTGCTACAATATATGTCTAGGTCTGCACCAAAGTCGTGAGCTACCTTGAACAGGGCCAGCGACTCGAGAACTTGAGTTGGCGTTTGGAATCTCCAGAACTTTACGGTCGACACCGCCAACGCTTAACGTCAGTTCAAGAAACTCTAGAGACCCATTGGCGACGAGCTAGACAAGGGCAAGGGCCGGTGCGTTAGAATGCAGTCTATTTGATGTGATCAAGTCATATGTTTACGAATATATGGTACATAGCCTGCGGCCCGATCGTGGAGGCGATTACGCCAATACAAGACCAGCTTTCGCATCTGGTCCTCCGAACTCATTTGCTGGTGCAGACGACTTTGACGTCTATGACACAATTTCGTAGACATCGGGGCCCAGCAAACTTCTATCTTCCACTACTGCACCACCTACTATGTTGTACCGCCATCGAACCCCTCAAGTAATCCTAGTGCATTACATTGGATTGTCTTCTGACATCGCGGGGCTCGGGGACGCAGTTCATCGACTACGCCGTGATCTGGTATTCGCCTCAAGCAGACCCCAGGCCGCCGCTGCTGATGGTTTTTGGCAGGTATTCCATGCTCTACTAGCTTCGGCTCCTCTTTATATCCTGCTACTTCGACTCTTACAGGGAAAGACTGTTGATCCAGGCCGTCATAAGACTCAAGTGTCAATGAGTCCGCCGCCCTGGAAGCTGGAACTTGGAAGAACCACTCTATGGTTGCTCGAGCGTTCATGCGTATCCGGCGGGTACCATTGTACAACTACCTATCGGGTCGTATGTATTGTACACGTATATTGATGTTCCTTGTATCTCGATATGTATTCCCCGGCCGTTATCGTTCGGCTTTATCGGCGAAGGAGCCATGCGAGGTGTGTAAAGTACATGGAAGGCAACAGCTTCGCGTCCAAGCACAGGCAAACAAGGAACTCGCCCTTCCGGAACCAAGGACTTTCTGCTCATCCACGCATGGATCACCGACGATCCTTCACTATCCTTCATCTCAATCAGAAAGTATCCTCAATGGTGCACCGCTACATGGCGCTCTCTGTCTTCCATCAAATGACCTATACGCTGTCAGTTCCGAAGTTCAACTTCTTCGTCGCGAATCAGTCGTTGGTCAGTTGATCTGTTTGTTCACTCAAGATGGCTGAATTCCGCGCCGAAGACAGATAACTAACAGTATAAGGGCGTACTTCTTGTACCGCATACGTCTTAGCTCCTTGATAAGGTGACCATTGACAAGGTGTTGCGCGTCGCGTCGCCTGATTCCTTAGATCCAGCGGAATTGTTCGCGCTCTCCCTCTATCCGCGCCCCAGGTGCAAGAATTGTGCATCTCATGTGGGACGCTAGAAAAAATGCGGTTCAGCATGGGCACCTTCGGCACGTCGGGGATAGGTAGCCAGACAATTGTGATGGTTTACTTGCCTCGAGGCGTCAGATCGTCCCAGCTGACCCTGTTCATTTGTCTTCAGTGCACAAAATAAAATGGTCACAATTCTTTTTCGTTGGAGCGCCCAAGTTCTTTCCAGAAAGGAGATATATCCACAGCTGCCGCGTCGTTTCGTCGCCTTCTCTGCACAGGTCAGGAATTTCGAACAGTGAAAAGCGATTCTGATCTTTGCAAGGTTGCACAGGCGTCTCATGTTGCCCGTTACCACGTAGACGCCTCATCCATGTTCCAGCGCCAGAACACCCGGCAGGATTTCGAACAGTTCGAAGCCACATCTAGACACCTCCACGTCGACAGGAAACGAAATGCCCCGGAGCCTCAGCGATGCGAGCACCCTGTGTGCTTCGCCAACGCGAAACCCGCGGGTCGTGGCCCATCACTCAACATGGTGCACATGGTTCCCCACCGGAATCGGCTCGTATCTCAATTCTAACCTGTTCCAACCTCTCTATCCGGTCCAACGGCACCCAGTTTCTGTCTGCCATTACTCCTCATTGCCTATTATACCTGCCGCAGATCTCTCTAAGATGGGGTACACGGTCCAGACGGCGTCCCTACCCGCTTCCTGGTCGAGACCATGGGTCTTGATGCACGACTTCTGCGCCACGACGTGTCCGGCCTTGGTGGGATGAATCGTCAATGATAACACGAAAAGAAGAACCTACGCCAATCATGTCTTCGTTCTGGTCACCAAGGTTCCTCAGGTTCCCATCAGAGCAATCAGGGCCCAGGCCCTCCCGGCCAAGCGGCAAAACCTTCTGTCGCTCGGCCGTATCTGTCCCGAAATACACCCGCGTAGATCCAGGTTCTTGTCCCGGACCAACAATCAACGCCGTCAGTTTTATAATGAAATCACCACCCCGTCAGATATCTATCATAAGTAGAGATAGCACGAAGTACACACCGGGTCTTGACTCGTCTCCAAGAGAAGACAACTTTCGTAGCCTTCTTCCTATAGGAAAAGCAGATAGAACATGTAGTATTCCCAAAACACCGAATGAATGAGATTCCCACTCTTCCCAAATACAACGTCCCGAAGGAGAGGACATTGGGGTAGGGTCATACCAAGAACGTCCACTTTCACGTGAGAGGGGCTTATTTGAGCCTACGGAGACTCCCCAAGACTTCGAAATCGCTCAACGAATGCGCGCAAGGAGGTATTGTACAGCCAAGACATTTAAATTATTGTTTGGGAGGCTGAGAAACGCGCCAGCCCTTCGCGTGGAATCTGTGTACACTAACATGGAGTGGTTGTGTATATATGGGTGTGTCAGTAGTGATATGCAGTGAGATGATATGACGGACGCGGACAAGAGGTACCAAGAACAGGAGAGAAAGGAGGGGATGATGATGAGTGATGAGTGAGGGTGATGATGATGAGAGGGAGTGTAAGTATGCGTATGCACAAGCGTTGCAAGAAACACGTCGACGAGACCGAGGGGAAATGAACAGTGAGCGTGTGCGTGACGATATGCGTGTGGGAGACCGGAGAACATTGAGAGCAGCAAGAATGCGATGAGAGAAGGATGGGAAGGAAGCATCTAGTCAAAGAAGATGTTGATGACCACCAAACAAGGAGAGAAGAATCGTGTGCGTTGTTGAAACGTTCATGGAATATGTGGCAGCGCCACCCGGCCCGGTACCCCGACGACCCCCAAACCACCAGCCCGCCTAGTACACCCTCATCGCCGACTCATACGCATCATGCCCTCCATACTCCACCATCATCGGCGGATGCACCTGCCCCATACACATCCCCCCCTCCTCCGGAATCGCCATCGGCGGGTGCAAAAACGACGAAAACAGCTCCTCATCATGCCCCATCGGCTGATGCAAATAATCCATCGGCGAGTCGTCCGTCGTCGTCGGGGGCAACATCGGCGGGTGAATCACATGCGGGGAGTTGTCCCCCTGCGGCATCATAGGTGGGTGCCAGAACGTGTTCCCGGACCCCCTGAGCGCGGGGCCCGAGTTGAAAGAGGAGGGGCTGAGGTAGGAGGAGAAGGGGAAGTCCATGGAGGAGCGCTGGGAGTGCGACGTGGCAGACGACGCAGGGGTAGAGTACCCGTCATTGTACGACGAATACGACGTGGCAGACGACGGCGGCTCCGACGCCGAGTCCGTGCTCATCCGACGGCGCTTGCTCGTCCTTGGGCTCATCCCATACTCATGCTCCCGATCATGGTCAGAGCCGTCAGAAGGCGGGAACGGCAGCGGATCAGCCGGCATCGTATACACCTGCGTAAGATAATCCGGGTGGTACGGCCCCGGGAACTGGAAGTTGAAAGAATGGAACATCTGCTGCTGGCTCAGGTCCTGCCCGAGCGCGCCGAGCAGCTCCGACTGCGTGTGCCGGAAGTCGAGCTCCTCGGTGTAGTCGTAGCTCATCTGTGCGGTGGAGGAGTCGGGCGCGAGGGTGGGGGAGGCTTCGCGCGCGGGGGAGGCGCGGCGGGAGACGCCGGGGCTGGCGGAGGGGGTGTCGGAGAGGTTGTTGCCGCCGCGACGGGCGTCGTGGCGCGAGCGCTTGCGGATGACGTCGGATTTCATGGAGATCGGTCTGGCCGAGCCATGGAGCTTGTAGTACAGCCCGCACCTGATCATCGACGCGTAAGCAAGGGCATCGAACGAAAAAAGAAAGAAAGAGAAGAAAGAAAGGAAAAACAACGTACGCATTGCAAACCGTCTTTCCCTCGTCGTCCTTCCTCCAGAGCGGCGTCGCGGTGGTGTGGCAATTGTAACATTGCGCTATCCGGTGCACAGGGGATGAGCATCGAGGGGGGAGTTTAGGGATGGGGGACGACAAACCCATAACGTCGACGGTTTCTTGCCGAGGGGGGATCTGTGCGCGTCCTTCGCCGTGGGTGTTACGCATGGATTTAGGGCGGGGGCGTTTATGCTACGAAAAAGAAAACAAGCCAGTCAATAAACATGTTACATGTGAAAGCGAGGAAGGGAGAGGATACTCACGAGTTTGCAATACAGCCCGCAGGCGTTGCAGTTCAGCTCGTCGTTGAGCCCACGGCGCCACAGCGGCGTGTGGGTCGCCCCGCAGTTCGTGCACTCGGCTTTGACACCCCCCGGCGCGGAGTTGCCATTGTTGAGCGCACCCGTGCTGCGCAGGACCGCCGAGTTGATAGTGGTAGCAGTGGCGCCCGGGCCCGACGAGCGGTTCCCCGACGTGCCCTGCGTCCGGACGGTCAACGCCGGGCGGCCGACGGGGGTGTTGGCGCGGGTGTCATAGAGGAGATTGACTTTTGAGGGGACGACGGTCTCCGGTAGCACCTCCTTGGCCGCCTGCGACACGGGCGGGAGGCGCTTGCGCGAGACTTTGGCGGGCTGGTGGGTGATGGCGCGGAGGTCGAAGTCCGAGTCTTCGTCGTCGGAGTCGGCGCTGCTCTCGTCTTCGCTTTCCTGTGCGACGACGGGAGAGGAGGCTTTTCGGGGGGCGGGAGCGGAGATGGAGGAAGAGGAGGTGGGGGGGATGGAGTGCATGATGACGTCTTGGTGGGCCTTGGGGTCTTCGGTATCGGTAGCAAGGGCGTCGGGGTATGAGAGGTTCCAGGAGTCGTAGTCGCTGGGACCAGAGTCGACGTTCTTGAGGAGCTCATCGAGGGAGACCTCGATCGTGGGCCGCGAGATGCTGAAGCGGTCATGAGAGGCGGAGGGGTTGAGCCCTTCGCCGTAGTTCATGGGGGTCGTGAGTGTAGGAGTAGGATACAATAGAGCAGCGGGACCGAAATCATTCGAAAAGAGAGATGGGAAGCGGAGCGAGGTGGGAGTGGTTGAAGGTTTGCCCTTCCGTCCGCGTGGCGGGGGGTCTTTGTCGTTGCCTTCGTCGTCGGCTACAACCATGTCGTCGTCATCGTGATTGACACGCGCAGCGTGCCAGGAGCGTTTGTGGAATTCGGCGGAGGGCTTGTAGTTGGGCTTCTTGACGGGCTGGTTGACGGCGGGGCTGGGCTGATCGACACTGAAGGTGAACTGCATGCGCTTGATGGTCCCGGGGACGGCGTTCTGGCTGGCTTCGCGGTTGCGCTCCTTTTCTTCTGCGCGCTGGCGGATCATGTCGGTGGAATGGTTGGCCTTGAAATCGGGAGCCTCGAGCTCTTCGATACTCCTAACACAGCATCAGGGTCTAGGGTTTCATGAAAGAAAAGATTTGAACGCACCGGCCCTTCTCCTTGTCTAGCTTGTCGCCCATGCATTTCGAGAGTTTTTTGAATTCACGCTTGGACTTGGCGTTGTCGGTGTCGACCATGAGGTTCTGAAGATGCCATAACCGCCAACTCAAGTTCTCGAGTCGCTGGCCCTGTTCGAGGTAGCTTGCGACTTTGGTGCAGACCTAGACAGATATTAGAGCACGATAAGACGAAAGATTAGATGTAAAACACACCTTCCAGGTCTTGGTTAAGGACTCAGTGTCGCCCAAATTGCTGAACGCGACGAAAGACTTGTTTCCCTGGGGTTCACGGTGAGTCAAGGGAGCAGCAGTGCTACTGCGCAACCAACTTTGAACTTGAGATTGAGGATAGAGGGCATGTCAGAATGGGGGGGCGGTCGTGAAGCGAGGGATCAGGAGAAAGAGAGGAAGCGCAGAGGTGTCAACGGGTTATAGAGGTACAGCTCAAAGTGCCGATTCAAAAAAAATCAAATCACGCCCCAAACAATTATTGGATTTCTACGAAACTCCGGGCCTCCTCCCCCGAACACAGTCCCATCCTCGCTTTGCCTCTCAAAGAGAACGGCCCATTCGCATATGACTCGTCCCATATCGAGCCGATAACCGAGCACAAATGATCACGATCAGGGTAATTCGCGTTCGGCTAGATTTCCCTTGTGGTCTCTCCTTGTGCCTCGCTCGCAGTCTTGCCCAACGTGTGTCTCGTCGCTGAGTTGAACCGGGTGGCCACCATCACCAATGCCTGACCCCCCACCAGCATGAGCCGTGTCCCAGTTCCCGATCTTCCACCGGTCATATCTGACGCTAACCCCAGAGGAGTTTTGTGACTGCGAAGAAGGTGTCAACTGATTCTGGGCAAGTCGGCCGCAGCCTTGGCGCCTGGCATGAGGCGAAAAACATAACCACTTCTTCATGTAACTTCTTTGTCCTTCACTGCGGACATTAACGACTCCCACTCTGTCTCCAAGTGGAGATTCGCTGTTAGGGATCCATCCCTGAAGTATGAGTTGGCGACAAGAAGTATAACAAGACCCATCCTCGTGTCAGTGTCGTGACATGCCAATCTACTTTGTCCTATTCAGAGCACCACCGAAAAAGATGCCTCACCACGACAAATTCTGTCACCGCCATGCCCACAACCCTAAGTACACCTTCCTCATGTGCCTCATCCCAAATGCAAATTACAAATTCGGGAAAAACAAGCCCACCATCATCATCAGAAAGTGTCCAAGTCCGAGTCACGGGACACGCCTGAAATAACAACACCTCGAGGCGTGTCTTCCTTCCCCGATCCTGTCGTTGAGATGTGCCCATCCCACCCGAAGACAAAGGTCCTTTGATGGAAACCGTTATCAGAGGCTGTGTGGTCGTCCTAGGGCTGATACGGCTCGGCAAGTGCTGTGGCCCCCATCTCCAGCCAGCTTCTCTGCAGGGTCGGTCACCCGCGTCTCCGCCACCTGCAGCGGCCTTGGGTCCCAATACATATACGACAAAGGGTATGGGGGGCGCCGTACTTGAGTACACGGTGTGACGTCATAGCACAACGCAAGCGCCAGGGCCGAAGGCTTGAGGGATTGGAAGCACGTCGAAATGAACATACATTGAGCCCGTTGACAATGATATGACACCAAAACCTCTACGGCAGTATTCATTTGTGCATTCATTCATTCACAACCGGTATCGCAGGGAGTCAGACCTAGGGAAAGGGAAAAGGAAGCCCAACACCACGCCCAATCAGAACGCGTCGAACCATCCAAGTTCCTCCTCCTCCTCCATCAGACGGAAAACGAGGCCGGATTTCGCAGAAGCCAGAAGCCCATCGATCAAGAGTCTGCACCATCGATAAGGAGCCCGCATTCGGACACAACACCCACACACCCTCGCACGTGCGCAGACATAGACGGTAGACAAAGTCATCAGTGGCAGTGGCACTGGCAGAAGCAGCGCATTCGGAGGAGGCCACCCGTGCGCGACCTGTGGGGGACATGGCCACGAGCACGACCTACCACGACCTACCACGACCTGCGGCACTCTCGACGATGTGATTTGCGAGCTTGGTCCGACCCGGGCTCATAATAAGTCAAGTTCGAGGTCAAGATAGACTGGGGTCTGGGGAGGGCTGCGAATGCGCCTCTAACGCTAATAGTAGGAGAGCCCCGCAAAGAGGCTTTAGTCGCACTAAGCACTAAGCAGTCACATCTGAGGGGGAGTGGCGCCGAAACGTGTAGGTCTTCGACAACGCTGCAGCAGCGTGTACCCGGAGGCGAGGCCGGGGAGAGCGCGTTCCATTAGGTTTTTGACTTGGATATCCGCGACGATCATGGGCAGCCGCGAAAACGCGTTAGAGCGACTTTTCCCGCCCCCTTCAGTCGTGATTGCAAATTGCACGTCGAATCGAATCCCAGCGGCTGGCGTGGAGGAGGCACGGGGATGGGAGGGAGCAGTGGTGGAAAAGAAGAGAAGAAGTACACCAATATCAGTATCTTGCCTTTTCCTTGCGCAAAAATTAATGGGCGGATGCCGATATCCTATCGATCGAGGACAATCCCGGTATCTACTATCGATCCCCAGCGCCGGTGTATAGATCTTCAGGAATAGTTGCTGCTGAGAAGGTGAAACCTGGAGAGGGTTGAGAACTTTGTGCGATGGAGAAAGATCTGTGCTGGGGAGATGTGAATGAACTTTGTGGCAGAAGGTTGAGCTTGACAGAGAAGGTTGAGCGTGGCAGCCTCCGAGACGTTCTAGGTTGCATTATTTGGGGAAGTGCGTTCTGGAGCGTATCCTGGGTTGTCGTTATTTCGAGGTGGTCCGGTCCTTTGGTTGCAAAACTTCCGACGCGTCGACGTGAGTGTGAGGAACAGACGCGTAGGAGCGTAGCGCCACATGATAGGTGCAATGAATCACGTGGATACACACGTGTATGCGTCGCGTCAATTATCGCGAGATCCAACTTGATCAGTGCAATCGACGATCAGCCTGTTCCTGATCTGGGGACTCGGTTATTAGCGGACTACTTAATCTCAACCAGATATTCGCGATTCGCGATATTAAACTGTCGTGGATCGAGTCTTTAATGTTAATTACTTGTGCGATACTGTAATACTTGCGTCCATAACTCATGTATGGTGCAATGCGCTTAGTCACCGCTACTTTTGAACAACCAAAGTAGCACCTCAGAAAAAAGTCCATTTTCTTATTCCTTTAGCCAAAAGACGTAGTTTTATGGATAGAATTGATTCCTAAGACAGATTGTCAAAATCTTCAAAAATGATAGAGTTAAGATTTTTTGGAGAGGTCAATTCCGCCGCTCCTGTATATATGGTACTCTACATGCCAAGAAGCAGCCCCCACACTTTCGGGAACCCTTCTATGTGATATATATTGCCTCATACTGAATTTACGGTCCTGAATTTGAGCTTCAAAGCTTGAGCTTTTTGACCAGATGATGTCCATTTCGGGTATTTTTTTTCTTCACCTTTGCTGCTCGGGTTCTCGCAGCCGTAGCCTTTTCTGCGTCTTCAGGTGGGATCACATTGTAAAGTGGTATTTGATAGTTTTAATTAGCTTATACTACATACACCCTGCAAATGGCTCGCTACCATGCCAAAAATAAGAAGTCGGGTTTCATAAGACCCAATTCCGCCGCTGTTCAAAAGTAGCGGTGACTAAGCGCACTGCACCATAACCAGGAAATACCCCAGGATACGTCAGATGTTCGCGCTATGCCGAAAACACAATGTCAGTGCGACATCCACAAGATTTGCCCTCAGATGACAGTTATTGAGGCACGGCAAGGGACGATCGTCGCGATAGGAAGGATGAGTGGGCGCGAGACCGAGATAGGCGGGATGACGGTTGTGCACTGGCAAGAGATGTCAGGTGCTCACGCTACTTTGGAAGCTCAGAATGGGGAGACTCGTGTTATAGTCATGCGCCCGGTATAGCATCCATGGCTTTCTGAATGAAGTGCTGTGGCCTAGGCCCTTGGCATTTGGTTGTTAGGTTTGCTGTGACAGACTGTATTGGGAGGTTGGGAAGAACGAGAGGTACGGTTGAAACTGAATATACCGAACAGCAATGGCACCCAACGTATGGCCGCTGACGCCCACATATCACAAGGTAAGTGAATGTGAGCGGTACACGCATGGAATAGCACGGAATAGTGAACATGGGCGGCTCCTTACTAAGGCGACGATCATGATCCTGAAACCAGATGGGCATCAATAAATCGAGGAATGGCGGTGAGAACGGGAGTGCGCGGGATGTTACTGGAATACGAGGCATAAGTCTTTGCAGCAACTCATTAAGAATGGGCACGAACATCATATCGATACACGCACGAGCCGATTCCTGATCCGGATAACCCACACAGGTCATTCCCGGTTTAACCCCGGCGAAAGCTGTAGAGCCTCCGCCGGCGCTAATTGGCTGAATAGACACTTCGTGTCTGGGCGCTAGAGGATATGGGATCCTTAAGAAATCAAAGGCGCCTGCACATCTATTGGGCCGGATGGATGCGTGGTATCTCCGATATAAGATAGGTGAGCGGGGGCGCCAGGAGTATGTAAACAGAGATCTATAGCAGTCGACGAGGACATCCCAGGGTATACAAAGAGGAGATATGCCGTCCACAATAGGCGCGGAGCTCTCGTCGGGGTAGCGTGCTCACCTGAACGCACAGCATGCACACAGGCCCCAAACGGCCTGGCTGTGCTTTGAAGATAACGAGTATAGGATGTCCGAACCTGCGAGGTACCAGGATACCCATCATTGGCTTCGATGATGGTTATGCATCAGGCTGGTCTGCGGTATTGGTTTTGCTAGGGATAACTGAGCGGTCTATTGATACGGAATCCGAGAGGGTCTAGAGGCGGGTGGATATTAGATATTCCTGCTCGTGGAATTTTTCACTGTGGGAGGGGGGTCGATAGTAGATAGGGCGATATAAGTGAGGGTCTGATCAATTCGAGTCGTTCGGCGCTACGAGAGCAGAGACAGGAAGGTCTGGTGAGCGTCAGGCCTTTTGCTTTCCTATATCTATCTAGATACTTCGCAAATACGTAGCGCGAAGACGCATTTCGTTCGAGCTGAAGAACAATTCTGAATTCATGTTCCCAGCGGACTGTGATGGTGGATTCGGACTGACGAAGGAGATAGATGGAGAAATGTCGGGGTTACGATATTTGTGACAGGTGACGAACCTCTTCCTCCTCCAATACCACGTTCTTCGTCCATTTTCGCAATCTTGCTTCTCCACGTCTCGATGACCAACGGCGTGGCTTATAGCGCTGGAAAAATGGACGTGTATCCGAATCAGATAGTTGAATCCCATGCGCTTCGTGGTGGGGTGGCAGAGAGCAGATTTGAGGTGAGCTATATGTCAACTAGCGCGACTTCTCTGGCTAATGCATATGATGGAAGCTCAACGAGGCTCATGAGCGCTGGATGAACGGTTATAAACGGACAAGAAGGAGGAGCGCTAGCATGGCTCTTTTCGTGATGCCTTGATACATCGGCACTTCCTATTCGACCGCAGATGGGAAGACTGATAGGTCTTGGTAAAGTGCATTGCTTGTCGTGGTTTCTCTTACTCATATGATGACCCTGCTAGTAGAGACCGAAAGTCCCAACCTCATTGCAGTCCCTTCGACACGCTGGCAGATAGAGTCGAACATCTTCGTGAGTTTCGTGTGGAGGTGCACCACCCTTGTCGTTAATATCGAGGTCTATTTTTGACAGGCGTAGGAAGACGCGATGGAGAAACGCCTTCTTTCGGTGACCGCTCTCTGAAGAAATCGTTAGGTGACTACTACCATCACCTTGTTATCATTATATTGACCAGGAATTCTACGATTTAAGGCATCATCATCGCATGTGGTTGATTGTTGAGCTATACCCATCTCTCGGCCATCACTGCGGCGTCGCTCGGGCGAGTATAAAGACGCCTACTGGAAGTTCGCAGGAGGCCAGGACTACTCCTCCAGCATCGTGCTACCCACCACATCACCTAACTTGCTCGACGTCAACACCAATGACATCAGCAGACGAAGTGCCCTTCCTCGAAGCCGTCAAGATTCGCCGTTCCATCCTCTCGCTTGCGAAGGAATCCTTCATCCCCGATGACCGCATCGTCGCGATCGTGAGCCATGCTATCAAGCACGCTCCCTCGCCATTCAGCGTCCAGTCATGCCGCGCTATCATCCTTTTCGGCGCCGAGCACGACAAGCTCTGGGACTTCTGTATGCAGTGCATAAAGGATGCGCCGCCTCCAATATTCGAGGTCTTAGAACCCAAGATCAAGGGACACAAGGCGGCTTATGGAACGGTAAGTCGCGTCGCGTCTTCCCCGGTCCGATTCCCTGAATCGTGCTGCGTTTGCATCGAACCAGAGTGATGACACTTCCCTGTCATAGGTTCTCTTCTTTGAAGACACTTCCGCCGTTGATAAGCCCCCAGCCCCGCTCCAAGGGCTCCTGGCGAAATACCCAGATTGTACGTTGCAGCTTTCCATCACTCAAGTTCGTGAACGCGCTAATCATCTCTTTGCACTTAGGGTACGAACACGCCAACGGCATGGCTCAATTCATCGCATGGACCGCGCTCGCGACTGAAGGCCTCGGGTGCAACCTTCAGCACTTCCAACGTGGCATCAGCAAGGACGTCGCTGAGACCTGAGGTGTGCCTGCTACCTGGTCCCTTCGTGCGCAACTGGTTTTCGGGACACCAACTGGCCCCCCGCGTGGTGGTGCTGATAAGCAGTTTGCGCCATTGGAGGGGAGAGTGTATCTGTATGGAAAGAAGGACTGAGAAACTAGGCGCAGGGTATCGTTGATGAAATTGAGGTCGCTAGAGAATCAAAGAAGTTTATCAGGCTATCCACGCAGGGAGTGTTAAGACAGTGTGTTGACAGTCACCCCCGTAATGGAGAGGCATGCCATGAAAGCAGGTGGGGAGTGATTTGTCGCGTCTGTTCAGAACTTGGATCTTGGGATTGATGACTACTACATACAGTTCTCATGACCGCACCTACCACTCGTTCGTATCGGTCCCCTCAGCTTGATCAACCATCCGGATGCGCTAAGACTTGAATACCTGAGGGAGCGTAACCTACGCGATATATCTTCCGCGGACGATAGGAAGACAGGATCGAGTCTGATAACAGCTTGCGGTGCGACACAGAGGACGCGAATTGATGGCACTGTCTGTTCAGGTTCGTTCACGATGGTATACCTCATACAGAATGTGCCCGCGAACCGCGATGTGCGGATATGTCATTGCGCAGTGCATTATTCTTGGATCCGGGCGTCCTGCGCCTGTCATGTTTGTCGAGCTTTCGACGGACAAGGACGTTGAGGAGCTCAAGAAGGAGATCATCCGAAAGACCTGGCATTTATATACACAACTCAAGGCGCTACCTACAGTATTTATGTCATGTTATCGACTCCATCATGAGACCGGGCCCTATGTATCCACGGTCTTCAGCGGTTCGTATTCCGGCCTCTTGAGTACAGGCATTGCTATCTCGTCAAGTGGGTAACCCATCCAGTGAACATTTTCCATATCAGCCGATACTCACCCTTCGGTTCACCCCGAGCTGGATATGTTTTCCTTCATGATCCATGCGTCAACGCTCGTTTATAGACGTCACGCGTTTCTGCTACTCAGAGCTCCCTTGAACGGAGGCCCCTCGTAATTTTTTACGTCGCGATCACTTTCGACGGAGATGTTGTGCCTCTCGATTCAGGCCAGATCATCTTGAATTGACAGGCTCGGTGCCTCTTAGCGCGTGTTCGTCTGTCAGGGCGACGTGACCTACAAACATGAGGCCTGAGGTATCAGGGAAGGAACGAGTCGTGGGGTCCTTGTGCAGGTGGGAGTGAACATGCTTATGCGCGCTATGACCGCCAGCAGGATCTTCTGAAGGCACTGTAAATAACTTGCTTCGATCATTGCCTTGTTGTCTGAACCGCGTCCCTACTGCCGCAGTAGGGACGATCACTCGATCAATATGGAGATTTGAAAGAGTCTGGAGGTGAGGTCTCTCCCGTTGATCTCTGTTAACGTTGTTAGTGTGCTGAAGTACATGAGTTGACGCCACTCACCGCGTATCAGCTGGTCATCCATTTGAATTCGCCGCTGAAGTTGCCCAGTGATTCACGTTGTGCTAAGATGGTTGCCCAAGGCTATGTATGTGACTGTCGAGATCGTAAAAGGCCCCTTTGGGCTCCATGGCTGTGTGTCCCTTGAAGTTGTCAATGTTTCGGATCCACCATCACAAAATAACGTGAGCATGACGCGTCATGGTTCTGGCTGCGCATGCTCCTTGACGCCGAGTAGTTGGAGGAGCCTTCGCTAGTCGAAGCCCACCGCTACGCACCTCATGGATACATAGAGCTATTGTGAAGGAGGAAAAGAGTTGATATGAATTGAGCCAAGGGAGGGACAATGTTGTGAATGCGTTTGTGTGATAGCCAAGTCAGGCCTAGTCAGGTACACAAGTCAACAAATCAGCGCAAAGCGGGGAATCTGAAGTCATAAAGTCAAGCGAAATCCTCCACAACCTCTCTAAATCTTTCCTCTAACCACCATCACCATGTCTCGCATACGCACCAATAAGCCAGGTTACTACGGCAAAGGTTCCGTCGAAGTCGCTCCTGCTGGGGAGGGCGAAGGTGCCATTCGGAGGTGTGCTCTTTCGCCGGAAAGGCTCGTAACACAGCCGTTCGAGGGGATCGACACCGTATACGACATCGTGGCATATGCTGCGCGAACACATGGTACAAGAAATGCTCTGGGCTGGCGCGACGTCCTCAACGTCGTCGAGGAGGAGAAGGATGTGACCAAGGTGGTCGAGGGGAAGGAGGTGACTGAGAAGAAGAAGTGGAAGTACTTCCAGCTGAGCGACTACAAGTACCTCAACTTCCTCGAGGTCAAGGACGCTGTCTCCGAACTTGCTCGCGGCATGGTGGAGCTCGGTATCAGTGCCGACGATGTTGTCAATGTGTATGCTCAGACAAGGTGCGCCTCTTCTCGACGCCTCGTGGTCAGGTGGTGCTAATGCGCCTGGATTATAGTCCCAACTGGCAGCTCGTGTCTCATGCATGCGCATCGATCTCTACGACGATTGCTACTGCCTACGATACCCTCGGCGAAGATGGCTTGGCACACTCCCTCAACGAACCAGAGTGTGTCGGCATCTTCACCAATGCCGAACTACTCCCCACCCTGGCAAAAGTCCTGTCCAAGACCCCCTCCGTCAAATACGTGATCTATGACGGGGAGGCGAAGCCCGCCGTCCTTGAGCAGATCAACTCCATACGTGACGTCAAGGCCTACACCATCGAGCAGGTTCGCGACCTCGGCAGGTCCAAGCCAGTGGAGCCCCTCGAATCTCGGCGCCCAAAGCCCGATACGATGGCGTGCATCATGTACACCAGCGGCAGCACCGGCAACCCCAAAGGCGTCTCCATCACCCACGGCAACCTCGTCTCCTCCGTCGGTGCCGTCTACACACTCCTCGGCCACCACCTGACGTACGACGACAGCTACCTCGCCTACCTCCCCCTCGCGCACGTGCTCGAGTACATCGTCGAGATGTGTATCCTCTTCGTGGGGATGCCCTCCGGATACGGCCGCGTGAAGACGCTCACCGACGCCTCGGTACGCAACTGCAAGGGCGATATCTCCGCATTCCGCCCGTCCATAATGGTCGGGGTCCCGGCGGTGTGGGAGACCATCCGCAAGGGCATCATCTCGAAGGTGAACGGCGGGGGCGCGGTCAAGAAGAGCGTGTTCCACGGCGCGATCGCAGCGAAGAAGGCCAATGTTCCCGTCTTCGCGCAGCTCGCGGACAGCGTCGTCCTGAGCGGCGTTAGAGCTGCCACCGGCGGACGTCTTCGCATCGCACTCAGCGGAGGCGCTGCCGTCAGCCGCGAGACCCAGGAGTTCCTGACTGTCGCGCTAGTGACTGTTCTGCAAGGTACGATCCCAGTTCTAGCGTTCCAGCCTATATGCTCATGTACGCTTTTTAGGGTACGGCATGACCGAATCATGCGGGATGTGCGCGATCCTGCCCCCCGAGCTGATGCGCTTCGACTCGGTCGGTGTGCCCGTGCCCTCCATCGAGGTCAAGCTCCGCGACGTCCCCGACGCTGGCTACACGTCCAGCAACGACCCGCAGCAGGGCGAAGTGTGCATCCGCGGGCCGTCGGTTACGAAGGGCTACTACAAGCGCCCGGACCTCAATGAGGACGAGACCATCTTCACCAAGGACGGGTGGTTGAGGACCGGAGATGTTGGACAGTGGAATTCGGACGGGACGCTGTCTCTGATCGACAGGATAAAGAACCTTATCAAGCTCCAGAGCGGCGAGGTACGTCCCTTCATCGTGGCACTCTGATCTTTTTACTGACTTGGTATGTAGTACATCGCCCTCGAGCGTCTCGAGTCAACCTACAAGTCGTGCAACCTCGTCGGCAACATCTGCGTGCACGCCTCGCAGGACGCCAAACAGCCCCTCGCCATCGTCATCCCGCACGAGGCGCACCTCCGCCACGCGCTCCAGTCCGCCAACATCAAAGGCGTCGACCCTTCCGCGAGCCTCGCGGACCTGTGCAACGACAAGCGCGTGCAGGATCTCATACTGAAGGAGTGCAATGCGGTGGGGAAGAAGAGCGGGTTTAAGCCGCAGGAGCTGTTGCAGGCGGTGGTGCTGACGCCGGAGGAGTGGACGCCGGAGAGTGGGCTTGTGACGGCGGCGCAGAAGATCCAGAGGGCGAGGATTGCGAAGAAGTTTGAGCCGGAGATTAAGGTGTGTGTTTTCTCGTGTGTTGGGAGTTGGGGGAGGTGGCTAATGGTTCTCGATGTTATAGGAAATCTACAAGAACCAGTGATTCCGGTCGGGTCCTTGGTCTGATGGGCGCCTGCCTTCGCTGCCCTTGCCATTCTAACCCTGCCCTGCTTCCATCGTCATTCTGTCTATTCTGTTCTACTCTTTCATGTGCATACCCAAGAACTATTTTCTGTATAAAGCATAGTTTCACGTTTACATAACTCTTTGTAGCCTGCTTGCCAGGGGCGTATCAGTTCAGTATCAATTTAGTTGCTTCATTCATCGCTTGAGTAGCCATGTTGTGCGTTAGTGATACATTTGTATAAAGCGATCTGGACATTGCGCGTCCCGGAGGGCGATATCTTGATGCTACTATTCGGGCAAGCATCTGCGAAGACATTCTGGAGAGGTTATACAACCATTTCTCGAACTCGACCTCGATCCATGGTTCGCTATCATGATCGTATAAATAAGGTGATTGCTATGGATTTCAGGCGGCTTCAATCTTTGATCCCCAATCAACCATGATAGACTGGGATGCGCATGTCGCAAATGGCCTCAATGCCAAACATACTCGTTTTCTCCAACCCGGCGTAATCGCGATGGAACTGAGAAGTGTGGGTGAATTGGAAACGTGGATGTCTCCAGTCTGAAATTCGAATCCGCAAATATCGAATCCGCAAATATTGAATAAATGGTACCACATGAAGTCTTGGGTATACAGCGCTCGAGTAAGATAAGAATTGCGCACATCTACGGTACTTTGGATCGATGGCCTTGGAACAGTCGCAGAATCAGGTAATAAAGGCAAATCGAAGCTGGTAGACGAGGATCACGGAACACTTGATGAGACAGGGAAAGGACACCATCGACGGCGGAAGCCTGGGACTTGAGGGTTAATGTACCGTGTAGGCGATGGACGGCGTCCCCTAGTCCTGGAACAGCGAGAGCAACCATCCAATGTAGAGCATTGGGATTGGTGGGATGTGGTGAAACATAATGGTTTGTAGTGTAGTACTGACTAGACGTTTGCTGCGCGATGTCGACGAAGCTGCCGCCGTGGATGTCAAAGTTGTGGGCACCGGCAAACGAATGGACGGTGCCAGGCGCCGCCTCCGTCTTGGGCCCAGATGAAGGCGATATGGATGCTGGGGCAGATGAGGAGGACGCCGCGTGATCTGTGTGGGGAGAAACCAGGGGCTCTGGTGCGGGTGACGATTTTGGCTGTGTTTCGAAAGGCGGGGTGGGGGTTTCCGAGGCAGCGTTCTTGGTTGCGGGTTCTTCGGTGGGTGCAGGTGTCGGTTTCGTCTTGGCCTTTCCCCTCTCGGCCGCCTCCTTCTCCCTCTGCGCTCTTCGCCTCTTCACCCACGCCCCCTGTCCCTGCCCTCCCTGTCCTTGTGGGTGAGTCGGCCCCAGCGCATGCGCCAACGGCACTGGCTGTTGCGTCGGCGGCGGAATCGCAGGCCCCAACGTCGGATCGATCGAAGCAATAGGCGGCCAGGGGTGCTGCTGCGGCACCGGGATCGCCTGTGCACCCAGCGGGATCCCGACGCCGATGGTGGGGGTGGGGGTGTCGTCCGTGCGGCTGCGTTTGGCTGCTTTGCGGCCGGGGGCTGTGGATGTGGATGTGGATGTGGAGGGGTCGGGAGGGGGGGAGTCGCGAGGATGGTCGTGGTCATGGTCGCGGTCTCGCTCTCGGTCTCGGTCCTTGTCGCGGTCGCGTCTGCGCTCCTCCTCCTTCTCCTTCTCCCGTCCCCGCCCGCCCCGGCCCTGTCCCCGCGCGCCTTTCGAACGCGCACCGTCCATATCGTCGTCATCCTCCTCCTCCTCATCATCCACATCCACATCCTCATCCTCCTCCCTATCCTTCCCCAAGCCGCTGCCGTCGTCCTCTTCTTCTGCACCGCCTCCCTTGCTCTCACCTGCACTCGAGGTCGAGTCACCTGCGGCCTTCTCCCGCCGTGTGCGTGCGTGCAGCTGGCCTGGATACTCAAAGGTTTCGTCGACCGAAGCAAAATGAACTCGCTTGGCGGGCATGTTGCTCACGGACCAGCTCGATGATGAAGTGGTGGACGAGGAGGCCGAGTGAACTGTGATGTCTGCGATGAGGATGGAGGCAGATATGGCGGTGGATGTGGAACAGAGTGGGTGGCGAGCCTGTTTCGCTGCTGTGTTATCCAGACCTCAGCATTTCTGTGCGACATTGTGATTAATGGGTGACAGGTTGGTCGTGTTGTCCTCCTGTCTGATACAGCACAGCAACCAGTGGCTGAAAAAAGATTGTCATGACTCCAATCTGTGTCACGTTCAATCACCAGCGAATCTCCCTTGACCGGCATTTACCACTGCAGAGGCTGTCCCAAGGCCTTCCACGCTTTCATCCCTTGCTCAATATTCGATGTTCCACCCCAGCGTTCCTGGTCAGCATCCGGCTGTTCCGCAACATAGTAAGTATTGCCTCAGGCTCTCGTGTTTTCTTTGCTTGATTTCGTTGCTTGACATAGTATGGAGAAGAGAGGGTCGTCCACTGTGATGTCAATCTGGGGCTCTCAGGCTGATCTTTCCATTCAATTGAACACGACTTGCCTTGCCTGGCATGATGTGCCTGATTTCCAAACTCCTCGAACGGCCTTCATGAATTGCGATTTCCGTACTGCTAACAGCCCTGTTCGCTATCCACATCGCGAAAAAGCACTGCGGAGGTGGACATTCGCGTTGTTGCAAGACCGTAATGTGGAGAGCATCATGTCAGCGGCGTCGCATGTCAACCCAGTGTGTGTGTGTTCCTAAGCATCTCCGCGGACTCACAAATACTTCTAGCTCCGTTACAAATTACGAAAAGCGATAGCGATTATCGATAGATGTCAATGAGAAATCTCAATTCCGCCAGACAACGAACGGCCTGAAGCTAATGGACGTGATGCATGAAGATCGTCTCCAGCTGGGCAACCTCAAATACTTTATCTTCCTCGCGGTCAAGGCTGTTATGGTGGATCTGATGTGTGTTTCACAGTTGTAGTCTTTTTCTGGTTCTTCGGCGCCTTCGTCACCCCGTCTCAGTCTATTGCCAAGATAGACTGCCGCTATATGTCCGTCTCGAATTCTGAGGCTCCACGGAATCTATGGATGATGTTACCAATCCCGGACTCATCTTCACATATACTGATGAAATCTCAAAACATATATCGCATCAACGTCCTTACCTGGTGAGCAACATGTTGACAGTGAGAACGCGTTTACATATCACAGGCGTAAGCTGAAGTCCCGTTAGATCTACCTCTGATATATCGAAACAAGATGCAGGGACGACTATCGAAGCCTCTGCTTCAACAGTCAATTCGAGTTCTACCTCCGTGACGGAAGCTCGGGAATGGTTTATGGCTCAATTTTACACCCGTGACCCAATTTAGCCTCACAACCTAGCAGAAACGTTGCACACGCTCCTCGACTCGCACGCATGTTTTTCTTGCGGTTGCCTCATGGCTGGCGTCCCTTGCATCATCTAGCCTTTTCTGCCCAACGCCACTTCTAACGCTTTCACGGGTTTTCATCGCGAAAAGATCTTGCTGGCGGTGTAGTTTCAGGAGCATCATCCGTCTCGTACATTGTGTACGTGGTTCATAACGTATTAACAATGTCTATTGTTAGCGATGATCAACTCATGCTCTACCTGCAGTACCCAACGTCAACATGACCTGTAAGCGCTATATTCGGAAAGTCCTTGGTTTATGTTACGCTAGCAAGTTCAATCTGCAGTGGTGATTGCCTCATGTCGCCAAAGTCAAAACGTAACCATTGTTCCCCGTGGGCAAATGTCCGGAACGGGTGTGCCTCGTGACTATGAAACTATACATATCCAGTATGCGGACCCATCCACGTCCACAAATGAATATATTGACGCCAAGGGGTGTAAGAACAGATAGAAAGGAGCAGAAGAGTAACAGCTCTGTGGCGCGCGCGTCACTCGAGGTATCGGAATAGATCGATTCCCTACTCCTTCGAAGTGATCGAAATGAATGCTACTCAGCATCTGACGCTACCCTTGGGGGACAGACGCGCTTATCAAAGGAATAAAAGCCGCGCGACCATCGCTTGTCGTCTTTTCCAAGGCAACCCCTCCCTCATCATACACTAGCGCAATGCCTATCGACTTCAGCGGAACGAAAAATGTCCACGTCATTGACAGTCCCATGCACGATATCGAAGGGGACAACAACGTACAAAATGCTTCCCCGGATAAGGCGACGGGCGTCCACAAGGAGACCTCCAGTGGGCGCATCCATCACAACTCTCATTTCAACCAAACTCAGCATTTAAACATTTACAGACGGGACTCACTGCACCTCCTCTAACGGTATTAGCCTAGCTGGAGCTGCGGCGCAAGCGAGGACGCTGGACCAAGGTACAGAATTTACAAGCCTGCTCTTGAAGATCAAGTGCCAACCTACCTCCGTTGTAGACTCCGCTTCTGCCTCGCTGTACAGCCCTCCAACCCTAGTCACTTCTTAAGAACAGTCCAAGCTGGTTGCAGCGCCATTGTCACGTACCGTGATGTGCTGGAGAAGCTGGTGGGATTTAATTCGAATTGATGATAAGGCTTCCCGGGCAATTTGAATGTATATGGTTTATTTTGATCGGGTTTGGCACAACTTGTAGTTTTTTTGCGTCTGAGTCGCCGTGTTTCCTACCCTCTCCGAATCGCCGGATTGACTTTTTGAAGTGGGTGATGTTATCGATTCTCGCTCACCACATCATGTCTACGCGACAACTGGCGCTGACAAGCGTGGAGATTCAAAACCTTCAGAGATTTTTTTCACTGTGACTTGCATCCAGATCAGCGCTGTGGCCATGGAACAGTGTCACTGTACCAACAGGAGCCCGTGGATGACTTGCCTGGCGGTTATCATGTTACCTGCCCCAGTTTCGTTTATTCTAGCGCAGACCCAGCAAGCTTGTGCTCTAGATGGCAGACCGAATGATATGACATACGTGCTCCGGCCTTGCGATTCCCACCGGCGAGATAGAGCCAAGTCTAGGGTGCATCTAAGGTGTGTTGCGTTCTCTGCGTCAAGAACGATATATGTCACCGCGCTTGTTGGGGTCTCTACCCCCTGGTCTCACCGTCTCCCATCAATATCTACAGTTCGCCCCCCATCATAGCAGGTGTTATTCACTACCTCGTGTTAGCACACCTTAAAAAAAGCGGGTTCCTCCTGTGAACACGTACCTGCACACTTTTCACCGTTCTATATGGTTCGAATGAACCGAAGTCGTGGATTTGGTTCTGGCTCTTGTTTTGCCATCTGAAACTATTCTAGTTTTGGTTCGAATGAACCGGACGCAACCGTGACCGAACCTCGATACCTCTGGAAAAGCGCGCCAATACCTGGATGAGGAGAGAGTCTAAAGCCCACGTTTCTCTTATGTTATGATATGCCAAGTGGGCACATGGCCATCCCTCAACGTAAAGGTGAAGACATGCGACTAACAGGCGCGTGCTTCGTGGTTTTATTAGACTTATCGGACTTCGAGTTCCCCACCTTCGCAAACCCTCATTCACAATGCCCAACTTCCAGGGGGCACACAGTGTTGGACTTGAAGCCAGCCCCATGCATGATATCGCTGGGAATAACAACATACAAAGCAGCCCCTCTAATAATGTGAACTGTGGCAACACGACCAACAACATCACGTCGAATGCGAACAATAATTCATCAATTAACATTGGCGGCACAAGTAAGCCAAGTAATATGACTTGCATACTAAGAACACTTATGCTTAGCGTAAAACTGTCCCAGGTAATCACTTCATCTGCGCACATTCCAATCCAACATATCACGCTTCTTTCATACAAGGCATAAACCAAGGTATCGAACCTTCGAGGTCGTTTAACGAACGTTGACCCATTCACTTGCCTAGATCCTTACCTGCAGCCGCTGGGAAACCGCCAAGGCTGGCCTGAGATCAAGCCTAAAAAAGCAATAGCGCGAAGTCAGAAAGCAGCAGCAGCCCTGCGAGGCCGAGAAGTCAAGCACCTTACTTCTCCAGAATACTTCTTTTGACCTGACTTAGGAAATGAAAGAGTGGAAGACTTAGACGAAGAAGATGACTGTCCAGCGGACGTCTCGTGGCATGATGGCAGGATCCTGGTTCCGGGCCTGCAGGCTCAACTTCGACAGCAGTATGCTCCACGTAACATTCCACCACATAGCCACAGTGCCCCTCCATTGACACGGGCAGACGCATCGCTTACACTTGCTCGATCAGACAAAAATCCATTCAGGATGACTCACGATCCCAATGTAGTTCAGGCATCATCGTCGCACCAATCTATATCAGGACGGCCAACTCATCCCTCTCATTCGATGAAGCTATGGGGATAGAGTCAGAGGGCGCTGATTAGGAAGCAGATTTCAGAGTCAGTGTTACCTTTACATGCCTCGAAAGCACGATGGTGTAAAGCGCCGAGAAGCTGTGGATTTACATGACTTGATACCCGTTCAATAAATCGGAATGCTTGATCGTAAATTCCGCGACGAATATTGCTTACTGCTCCTCGCACCTCACCAAGCTGAACTGCTGACGTCCAGTCATCAGGGCTCTCGGTACCTGTAGGCTTGAAACGCCAATCAGGATCCCCAAGTATCCCTTCAGGAGTGGGCTGGTGTGAGAGGTCTCTATAGCCGCACTGCTCCGCATGGATTTGAGACGCCGGCAACACCCGAAAATCTTCATCTCCACGCTGAGCACTTGCTTCCTGATATACCGCCCATTTTACTCTTCCGAGTCGTCTCCATCTCTGGCTGTACCACCGTGGCCTCATCGGACAGCACACCGGGCTCTGACGAATCTGTGGCTGACCAGCGTAAAGGCATGACCCGAGCAAACTTGTGACCGAGCATCCCCAGGAAGGGATTGTTAGGTTTGAATCGACGGTTTGCAGGACAGGGACAAGGGAACGCGCTCGGCTTAATGCGTGTGTTTGAAGGTTGCTGGGAATGTATGGACACAGGACTGGGCCGCCGTGGGTAATCCTTTCGACTGCCATACTCGCCAGCTTCTCTTGTCGTTCTTGACCCACGGAGGAGTTCCATGTGTCTATCACAATTCGGCATATGGTGTGAGAGGAGGAGGAGGTCAGCTGCGGTATTCTGAAGTGGCTTCCGTCCCTTTTCTTTCCGATCCATTGCTGGACATTCGCCCGCTATATGGCTGTGTGCGTCCAACGAGGGGATAACTTCTCCATTGTCCCTAAAAGTCGCAACTCCTGGATCTTTATCGCTACTCTCCACGAGGGATACCAACTTTTCAAGTCTGGGATAGTATCTATGAGCTGTGACAGTGTAAGCACAAGTTTAATGCGAGGTGCGAAGCAGGACTTGCCTATTGATGAGTTATTGTTGGAATTTGAGGTGGTGTTGATGCTCTCATTGTCACAATTCGCGTTATTTGCATAACAGCCTTGGATGTTGTTATTTCCAACGACATCCTGCAAGCTGCTGTTGTGGATTCGAATATTTCTAGCGCGTTGGAAGTTGATAGGCATTGCTGGAGGTGGGGTTCCGATGGTGAATAGTTAACGGAGAAATAGAAATAGCCGGAGCCTGTGTATATATCTTGACAGAATCCTGAGAAGCTTCTGTGTGAACGCCTCGCAAAATGTCAGAATAGTTTAGACGCGTGAATTTTTGTTGGCACCTGCCCCTTCCGTTACCCTTGAAGCTGCACTGGGGACCAGGAGCAAGACCGATTGCATCACAAACCTGAGCACGGGCGCCTCCTTCAGGCGTTTCATACAGGTGTCAATCTCCGGTCTTCAACCTGGCGTCTAGATGTTGGCGCTAACATTCCCCACCGTAGCGAGGATATGAAGAAAATGACAATCACCATTAGAACAACACGTCTTATCTAAGTTTAACACGCCTAAGAGAAGCATGGCATGTCTGTCGCTTGTCTAGCTGTATTAAAGTGTCAAGCTATCAAGATCCTTTATTTCGGAACATCATTTGGTAATGAAAAAGGCGCCGAAGGTAATAGCTGCGCGAAGGACGGTATTCCGCACGTCGCTGAGTGTACGGAGCCAATCCGAGATGCATCATACGCCCAGAAACTTGGCCAAGAATAGACGCCATGTAGTGGCGATCACACAGCGCCCCAATACCAGCGCGCACAAGCCCCACTGAACAAGGTGTCCATTAGTAGACTGCCACGAGGCCACCACGAGGTGGCTATACTCGTACATGAATTTTACAAGTCCCATGTGTCAGGAGTCCAGAGTCAGACGACAGACACACTTCGCTGAGGCTCCCACAGACGACATGCAGGGCAATTGATACATGCCACAAGGTTCCTTCAAGAGACAAGATTCTGTACACGATACTATTTTGGCAGATGAGCATACCAGGCGCGCATGAGATGGCTTGCATCTCTGTATCGATGACTCCAACCGACAGCGATGGTGTGCATCCTCCTAAGGAGGCGAGCGTGCGGCGGCCCAGGGTGCACCAAGAATCACAGGCATACCCCGGTATCTGTCGAACACGAGACACTGGTAATGAAAGCCATTGAGACCGAGGAAAACATCTGAGCGGAGAAACATAAGCGTAGCAGGCGTCGTCGCACCAACATCCGGGGTCAACGTCTTATCGTTTGTCGTGAGCAGTCTGAGCACATGATACCTAAGTGGGACGGTAACTTACTTCCCAGGGCCCTTAAGTGGGGGAAGCTGCAGGCTGCCATGTGTCATATACGGTATATGTATATGATATACCATCTGTATGCTGCCATTCCCACAATGCCTATCAAGTTCACGAACGCGCAGGATGTCGAGCTCAGAAACAGCCCCATGCACGATATCAAAGGAAATAACCACGTACAAGATAATGCCTGTCAATGTGCGAGCTGCAGTGAGAAGAACTCGGAGGCACAGACTAACACCGCAAGTGGGTGATGCTATTCGTAACTCACCTGATAAACGTATGCCTAAATATGCACAGGCAAGAGTACCACCGGAAGTCCAACGGACACCAAGACCGAGAGTGACCTTAATCAAGGTGCGGAATTTGCCAAGTGTATGACGCGAGCGATAACTTATGGTTCGTCTGCAACCCGACTAGGTACTCGTAAATAAACCAGTATCGGACGCGTTCTTTGCTGAGGTTGGGTCTAAGCTGTCGTGAGCACCATCATTGTCGCATCAACCATCGTCGCGTCAGCCATCGTTGCATCAGTTATCTTCGAAGTGATGAAGAAGTTCTGGGGGCTAGCGGTCTGGATCGGGGGCTAGGTTACAAGAAGGAAGGACGTCTCCTACTCAGATCTGTTCCCAGAGCAAAGGCTTTTAGTATTTGGGTCGTCAGGAATCGATATGCAGTATCAGTCATCACTTCTCCAAACGTCATCCGAGTTCATTGTTGACTGCCGTATAGCTCGTCCAAATGGACAGAATTCTATGCGGAGACCTGTATGCGAGAAGTGCTGGCTGATGTTGATTACTACGGTGCATCACCGACTCGGAAAGGCAAAGCATAGCACAGAACTTACATGTGATATTCATGATGTTCAGTCTTTCTGAGGTTGGCCCGGCTTTTCTCTTTCATCGGTGGTAAATTCTCGTCCCCGGAAATTGAGCAGCTTTGAAATACAGATAGATGTATATGCCGTGATCGGTCGTGAGATGCGCAGGCGAGATCAGTGAGAGATATCCTCGAAGAACAACGAGGTGTAAGGCGGACATTGGTTGTCAGTGGTCACGTACTTCTATGGTCGGCCCGTGGCGGCCGGGGCACTCGGTGCCGATGCACCGAACTCGCTTAGACGGATCCTTGTTGTCGCTCCCACTGCCAGACCAGTCCCGAATGGCGCTAACTACCATGCCAGTCAAACACGTCGCAGCAAGTTTCGGCCATGTTGTAAGTGCGTAGAAAATTAGGGCGACGGCAAAAAAAGGTCCAGGAACAAGCTGTGGATCACACCTTGGGGCTTGGGGGTTTTTTTTTGGCTCCGTTCTGCCCGGCGTTTTCGATGACAGTTTGAAGGCTTCACTCATTGTGCAATGATGCGCCACAGTTTTTCCTATCTGTATGAATAATGAGATATATCAACTGATCCAGCAGAGGTCTCCGGCTTAGCGTCAGTAGATTCCGGAACCAGGGGGGCAACGAAAACAGTTGAAAGAGTTGACCGATGATGTGCTTACCACTTCATATAGCGGAATATTTCGTCAGGCATACATCAATAAATAATTCAATAAATCGAAATTCCTAGGTCAGGACAGTTACCCGGAATCAAACCAGAACCCGCCCCGAATTCTGTCCGCACTTCGTAAAGGTACGCGTCACATCATCCCCGTAGTGGAGCTACTAATACGAGTTAAAAGGATGTTGACACAACCGCTCGCCTCCGATCATTCTTCTACCTTGCCTTTACCTCAAGGTCTACGCGAGAGTCACACGACAGTGCCCGCAACACGCGATAGCCAGGTGTCTCTGCTTTGCAAGGATTCTTTCCGACCCTCTGTCAATCCGCCATGCCTATCAATTTTCGAGAGGCCAAAGGTGTCCACCTCCTAAACAGCCCCATCAACGATATTGCTGGCCATAACAACGTTCAGAATGTCCGCTCTCACAATGAGCATTCTGGCAATACCACCAAGACCACCATTAGTCATTCAAATAACGACTCCTCGATCATTACAGGTGCAGCGGGTGTGTCCATTATTCGTGCTTGTCATCCCACCTTCAGCGGTGCTTACATATTTACAGCCAGTGAATATTTCTCTTCCACCCATGACTCCGGGTCTGTCGATGGCACCTCTGTCATAGAGAGCGACAATGAAGGTACAAGAAGTCGTTGTATGATTTTTCATTGTCGAGCTAAGTGTGACTCTTCCTCCAGATACGCCAAGAGGTTCAGCGGGGAGCTACGCGGCACGAAACCGACACAGTGAGGAAGAAGCGATTCCCCAGCAAGCCGCACCCTCCTCGACCTACCCCCGCGTCATCGACCGAAACGCGGACCCTGTCCACTACCTTGGACTCGAAGAAATTATGGAGGAGCCTGACGACAGCAGGGATCGTGACTCAAAATTGCAAACGGGTACGGAGCCTTCTCGCAGCACGTCCCCAACGCAACCGAAAGCACTGGCCGTACTCCCAGCAGAGGGTCGTGAAGCGGACGCCCCAGCCGTGACTGGGAACCGACCCAGTCGTCGCTTCCGAGGCTGTTTGTCTTGGTTGACGAGGTTATGGAAATAGAGGCTGGTCTGCACTGTTGGACTCCGGGCACCTCATATTTACCTCGCCCTATACCGGCCCATTGGGATGACCGAACCTTGCTCACTCCATGAAAAAGTTACATCAATTCCGCTGTGGTCGCTGGCGACCTTAACATCTCTTGCCTTGTTTTATCGTTATTACGATATCGTCGTTCCCGCTCATAATCTATTGCTGGTGCATACGCCATTAGGACCTCGAAACGACGTATGCATTTGTGACTAACCTGCCGTAGGACTTGTTAAGTGCTTCTTCACCTCGCTGCCAACAAGAGTTTCTTCCATCGAATGGTCTAACTCTACGCGCGAGGTCTGGAAATGGGTTTAGAGGCTCAGCGGCAACTTGAGGTAGTCGGCGAGGTGAGCATATCGGAAGGGGGGTATAGAATGGTCTTGCATCGAAGCTTGGATGACTTACGTCGTTTGATCAGGAAGCAGCTAGCGATACCGCTGTCGTACAGGCTCAGTAATGAGCGGAATTACGGCCCCGGGCCAGCCACCAGGCCCCCTGAGCATCGGACGTCAACAGCTTCTGCCCCCGATTTATCCTGCCCATATTGAAAGAACCTTTCCCGTGGCCTCGAGACCCTGTCGTCGAGAGCAAGCAGGTTCCGGGACTGCTCGTGGCGAGTATCGACGTGGAAGGTCTGAAGAGGAGTCGCCTTGAAAGGATCAGCAAGAGTGATGGCAATGAGGTGTAGGATTGCACTCACTGCGGCGGTTGATATTGATATCGAAGATGAGGTGCTGGACTCCGAGGAGTCCTTGCAGCTCCTCTGATTGGATACGAAGTTCGTTCAGCGGAGGCCCATGACATGCACGAGGGATCGATGAGGTGGCACCATGTCGCGGAAGGATAAGCATGAGAGTATAGTTATTAATGTTGTCCCGTCTACCATTCCCATGGTAGACGGGGAGGAGCAAGAGGAAGCCTGGCAACTAAGTCATTTAAGATAAAGGAATCCGGAGAAGAATCGAAGTACCACCCACGTTTTCCGTGTCCAAACAGCAGTCGAAAGAGCAGGACATGAAGCGACGTTATATGTCGGAGTATCTTCAAGTCGAGCGGACCATGCGATAGCGCGACGCGACGCACTTGCGGTATTGACAATGTCTGAGTCTGGACAGTTAGCGTCACCGTACGGCCATAGTTCAGTGCAAAGTTCGCACTCACCGTTTTAACTCCGAAAACAGGCATTGGTACAAGCTCATGGACCCCGAGGCGGCAGGGCAAAGTGAAGGATGCTGACGGAAAGGAAATAGCAGGCAATGGTTCGGCAGGAACCCCGTGAGTGGAGTGTTGATGTTTGAGGGTGCTGACCCTCTAGGTAATGGCTAAAGATTGGTTGGAACGTGGAAAGAGACAAATTTTGCGAGACGTACCATATTCTCCTCCTGTACCGTGTAAATGACCTCGTAACCATAACGGACTTGCATCCCGTACAGAGGAGGCTGGCCTTTGTCAAGGTAGCCAGGGTCGAGCAGTCGATGGCTGGCGGGGTGTGAAGCAAACATTCCTCCAAATTCATCCCAACGTTCCCATCATCCATCCTCCTGCGAAACATTCTATCCGTCGAGATGCCTTCTTTTCCGTGGGACATCGTCAAAGCAGAGACTCTCCGATCGGTATGCAAGGACCTCGGAGCTGGCCCAGCCGTCCGAAGAAATCGCGAAGGGATGATCTCCTTTCTGAAGGATGTCGAGACACGAGGATGTACGCGTTTTCTTGATTACATACCGAGGTATCTTTATCATTTTGACCACCTAATGCTTCCTCCAGTGACAGCCGTATTACAAGAAGGGAAGACTGTCATTGCCACTGATGACCCGGGTGAGCCTGTGGCCACGAGGATTGAGGAGGCCGTCACGATGCGGCTGCCACCTGCACAACTTCTCGAAAATCTTCATGAGGAGGAGGTGACTAGTACCAGTATGATCGAGGATGAAGGTAAGCATGTGCTCAACATATCGGGCCGTGGCAGTGACTCAACGGATCATAATGCATAATGGCTTATCCTGTTACATAGGCAGCAGTTGCAAGTGTCAAGAGCGCTGGCTTTCACCACGCATGCGGTACATTCTGATGAGTATGTGTCTCCTGGTATCTTCGATCTTGATGTTCGCTGACCTATATCTCTCGCCAACTGCAGCCATCGCTGGAGTTGCCTCTGACATCATCCTCGACACAGGTGACATGGATGCAGAGGAGGGTCATATCGGATGTACATACCTCTCGCAGTATATCCCAAGGGATCAAATTCCCGATGGCCAGGAAGCGGTCACTCTGTGGATCAAAGGCTTCGCTGCGATTTTCTCACTCATATACAAGATCTTCAAGGCCAAGAAAATCCCAACGCTCACCGCCATCGAACACAGTTTGAGTGGGCTCAAAGGCGACCAGCAGAAAGCTCTCGAAGTTTTCAGGGATTATACAGATATGGATTTAGTTATAGAGGCATTGGTCTACGGTGCGAAGGAGGAGTGGACGGGTGATGAGTTTTTGGACACATATGATTCATATGCCAATGAATGGGATGCACTTTCTGCATGTGCGGAGCATGACCTAAATTGGACTACGGCACTAGAAATGCTCTCCGATTGACAAATGACGCGCCTAACTTAGACAGAATGCATTAATGGTTTGAAATTTGTATTGGCCCGGAACGTGATAGCTGTAAACGACGCTGCGCAGCCTCATAATTATAACATTCTCCATCTCGTGAGCAGACGTAAAAAGGCTATGTAGTGCTAGGACTTTGACGGGAGTATTGCTATATATACTGTCGCCGACTATCAAGCCACATTGATACAAAAAGGCCTAAGGTGAAGAAGATATATGATGGAAGCTCAACGGAGCGGCTGACCTGTCCCGTGTACGCTAACTGTTAGCGCTGGCAAGCTTGGAGGATGATGATAGCACTGAGATGCGTCTCTTGAGCTCTTCGCTCGCTAGGTCAAGGCCAACGTTCGAACCCTTATTTATGTGCTCGAGTTTCAGGGCAGGAGCTGCTGCTCGTGTCTGACTTTCCTCCGTGGTAGTGGGTTGATGCTGCTCAACTCGTAAATCCTAACATTTGAAAAAACGATTAGATCCAAAGTAGGCCTAGCGCCAGAGGCCCTTCCTGCATCTAGCGACATCTGTATCTGCATGCTTGAGGTTGAAAATAGATCAAAGCAACGCACGATAGCGGGTAACCCAAGAAGAATTATAATCCATACACATACTTTACACAACCACGCGCTCACTCAAACCCAGCTTCGAACCACTCCAAAATCCTCGGCGTCACCTCCCCCTTATTCCTCTCCATCGTAAAGAAATCAAAATACGGGTCATTATGCACCCCCCACTTCTGCAGTATAAACTCCGCCCTCGGATGCACCCTACACATCCTATCCGCAAACACCACAATCGTATCCCTTAGCGCCTCCGCATCTCCCCCGGTAATCAGCACCCGATCCACCACCTCCGGCAGGCCGTCGAACCACCCGTCAGGCGCCTTGCTCGCCTCGAGGTACGGGATCTCCTCCTCCTTGACGCCATCCAGCACCTCCCGGCCCCAGTACGTGAGGCACTTGATGCCAATGACGTCGCTGTTGTCGTTCGAGAGCATGGACCCTGTTTTGCTTGTGAGCGAGACCCAGGGGGATATGAGGTTTGCGCCGCGAAGGGGGGCGGAGAGGGTGAGGCGCGGGACGGAGGGGACGGGGTGGAGGAGGTGGGAAAAGAGTTGGAGTGCGAGGTTGGCGCCGGCAGAGTCGCCTGTGATTTGGATGTTCTGCGGGTGCACGCCCTGGGAGATGAGGTGCTGCACGGCTAGCACGACTTGCTTGAGCTGCGTGGGGAAGGGAGCGGTGGGTATGAGGGCTGCACGAGGGTGTCAGGATGTTTGGTGGGGACTGGGTGCGGGGACGTACAATACTGGACGATGGCGAATCCGGTTTCTTTATTCTTGGACTTGAGTTCGTCAAGAACGTATTTCCAGAAATTCGGAACAAAAAACTGCATGGGAAGGAGATACGCTCCGCCTATATCAGACGTGTGTCAGGGAGTGGCGCTGTAGATTGCTAGGCGGGGACGTACCATGCAGATACAGGATCACGCGGTCAGTGCGGCGTTCCCCGATCCAGAGAATCCGCGAGTTCTCGCCCAACTCATCGATAACGAGGGGAAGACCTTGGCTCTTCATCCAGCCTTCGTAGACATCGCGAGTGTCACCCAAGGCCCACTGCAGTTGCTTGACATTGAAGCGTTTTGTGAGATGGTGGAACGTCTTGTCTCCGAGCACCCTCGTCAAGCTCTTGTGCTTGTTGGTCTGGTGGAAAGGCTTTGTGATGAGAGTCCATCCCAGCACCAAAGCTATAATGGCGGAAGGGTAAGCATGGGGATAAGACGGAGAGGTGGGCCTACGCACGCAAGTGGAAGACCAGAGACGCAGCTAGACCCGCTTTCTCGAGGATCGATGGCTTTCCGTACGATCTATCCTTTATCGTTGCCATTTTAACCAGTGGTGCGATGAAGGTGAAGGGGCAGACTGTGAGAGCGAGCTGCTGTTCATTTTATGGACCAATATAAGAGCTTCGATTCTCACCTCATGCGTCAGTCTAAAGAGGTTCGCCGGATTAGGGCCGACCTCGACAGGATGTTACGTGCGTGACAAGACTGTCAATGAGAAACTTCCGAAAAGAATGTTCCAAGGGCACATCGAGTGCTTGGTCGGCTGCCTCCTGGTACTTCCAATCATGGTGCGACGTTAAGAATTGCCGTCAAAAGGACAACGATAGACGAAGATGACAGATAAGATGCGCTCAGAACGCATGGTAATTCCTATCGGCGCGGTGGTTTTCGAGGTCGCCTAAAAGAAGGAAATGATCATGGGTCGGCACTGGTCGAAGCAGGGCCACGTAGCGCTTGGTCGCACTATGCTGATCGGGTGAAGCATTCGTGACTGCTCAAAACACTGTGTGAACGATGGCGGCCGTCAGATAAGCACTCTCTCAGCAATATGTGAACTCACCTGATACAGTCAGCTGTGAAAGTTAGGTCCAGGAATCTGTGAGACCAATGGAGATAGCATCCTATAGCATCATGACATTCCTCAAAATGACACCTCCATGCTGTCTGTCAGCCTTTCCGCCTGATGTACGCTTCCTCGGCCGATGCGCGTTCGAGTTTAGAGACCTTCAGAGTCCCTGTTGAAGCAAGGTACCTCTGAAAATACATTTGGCTGGGTTGAAAGAGATTCCAAAAAACGAGCCAGGTGCTTATATCGTGTGTGCTCGCCAGAAACTATCGTTCAAAGGAAGATACATTCACGTTTCGGAGGCCTGCACCAGCAGCCTGGCAGCAGGGTCGAGGAGGAGCAGACCGTGTCAACGAGATGGAATGAGCGATCGCCGGTTGTGAAATGGTCCTGTACAGTTTCGGGATTTGCCATACTCCCGCCATCGTCGGCCTCCGCATCGGGAACACTTTCCTTTCGACTACCACCATGCGACTCGTCGAGTCCGACACATCACGCGATGCCCAACACCACCGCTCCCCTTTCTAACTGGAGTAAAGACGGAATAGTTATGGTGGTGAGTCTCCCTGTTCATTTTTTCACCCCCACCCTCCCCGACATTCGATCGTGATTACAACCAAAAATTTTAATTAGACTGCGAACGCTCGTTGCGTTATGAGTTCAAAATTCTACATATTCTGTAGCTGAATCATTTCTGTTTTATTTCCTGTCATCCTCCGTGGTGAACGTCGTGCTTACCTGCTTCCTCAGTATTTTCATCCTTCGAAAAATCCTTCGACGTTGGGTTATGAATTCTTTTCAAGGTGAAGGCGGGCTCACTGACCTGTGGGTTGGATGTGCGTGCGCGGACAGTGTCCATCTCAGTTCCTGGGCCCATGCGCAGCGCTTATGGAGGCTCGACGGGTATGTTTCTCCATGTCAGCGGTGACTACTTATGAGCGCAACCTTCCAGGCCTTCTACGTACATGGTCATTGCACCAAGGAAGGAGCACTATCAGAAGAACTCTGTCAAGACTAGCTTCCACACCCCCAATCCCCCCTCCCAGTGCTTCACGAGTCATCTATGGGTCATATTATGAGAAGCGCATGCAGCTGCATGTTGTCTTCCGGCCACGTCTGCCTTGTTTATGTGCGGTGGTCTATTTAATGTGTCGGCCGTGTTGCCCTGTTGGTGGCGCACGTTGTCCTGTCCTGAAGCGCGTGCAGCTGCATGTTGTCTTCCAGCCACGTCTGCTTTGTTTATGTGCGGTGGTCTATTTTATGTGTCGACCGTGTTGCCCTGTTGGTGGCGCACGTTGTTCTTCGCATTATGTGAGGCTTGTGGCTAATGCCCGTCTCCTGTTCATGAGGTGGCCCTGGTGCTCGCGCAGGCTTATTGGAGATAGTCGCGGCCTTCTCCGAACTTGCTCAGTGTGGCCACCACATAAAAAGGTATGTCTATTTGGCAGATCATTCGGGTGTACGGATGTCAAGGAGAGGTGGCGGAGTGTATTCCCGAAGGGAGGGTTTTGGGCCAAGCAAGATGTGGGTGGATGTCTACATGTGTCCCTGTCGATGGAGGAGCTGCAGTACGAGATACAAGACCGACGCGGTGATGTGGTGGAGAGGTACGGGACGGCGAGGACGGCTTGGGTGGGAAAGGCGGCGGTGCTGAGGCGTTCATTTAGGATGGATATGCGCCTCGGTCGGTCTTGGATATGCTGCCAGGTTGGAAGATGGTAGATCACCACTGCATGTACTAAGAATGGCTGATAATCGGTACGACGCGAAAATCCCGTCGTGGAAGTACCAAATCGCTCGATCCCCGGGTCTCTTCCTAACACACGCCCAGCAGTCGCGGCGCGTTCCCGTCAGACCCGTCAATGATCGGAGGAAGGCCTTGGGCTTCCAACCAATTTTCGTACGCGGTTCGGGCGACACAGTCCAGCTGCTTGATGTTGAGCGCCTCGCCGAACTGGTGGAATAAATGAGTACTCTCTTTCACGTCTTGCTGGTTGTGGGGGTGAAAAGGCGATGTGAGAAGACCCCAGCTTCCTTACACGAGAGAGAAAATAATTCGATGGGAAAAGCCTGAACGTACTCCACACACTCTCGAAAGTGCGGTAAATCACTTGATGGCGGTGGCGGAAAGGCGTGTGTGATAACTCGATCTTGGCCGTAACCGCTCAGAACGGCCATTTGCTGAGCAACGAAGGGGGTCTCCTAATAGGTTGTGAATATGCAAACGCAAAGCAGCAGCGAACAACAAGTGAGCTTACCTATTCGGTATTCGAAAGAATTTACAGACTTGAATGCGCTGCATGACGGAATTAAGCCGGGTGGGGTATGGCTAGCGACATGACAATTGAGAGACCATCTGGCGCTTGGGTGTAATGCCCTTGATCACAGTAGCGGGCAACAGGATCGGCAAGAATGCAGGCGTTCCTCTAACTCAAGTCAGACGCAGGGTATGGACACCGTGACTTCGTCGGTGCTTTGGCAGACCACCGACTTCCGACCACTTTTTCATGCAGCTTCTTGTAGGATGTTTTTCCTGAAACCCATATATGCAGTATATATAAACGAATGGTAATAGTCCTGAATATCAACGCGTCAGTTCTGCAGTAGAAAGGTCATTGAAGACTATACTCACCTGCAGCCTGAGCTACGCGACATCAAACGTCTTCTTCAAACGACCCTACAAGGTCATCACAAGCGAAATGCGCAGCCATCTCGCCAGTGCAAAGGGCAGGATGCATGATGCATGATGAGCGTCACGGACGTCGAGCTCGTTTCAGCCTCCGCATTATTCGCTCGGCGGCTTTCCCCACGTTCATCCCATTCCTGAACATGACCCCAACGTCATCTTATACCACGACTTCTCCAGCGACCACCCTCGTCGTAAACCCTACTGGTATAAGGTTGGCGGGAAGGCCGTGGACAAAACGTCGCACGTTGCCCAGCCATCATTTGATCGTCTGCATCTTATCTTCCAACTGTTATCACTTCACGCTGGATGCCACAGCAATAGTCGTGTTCTTCTCTTTTCACGTCACCTGCACCGCTCTCAAGCGAGACCCTTCCACACGAGGACGTGCAAACGCGTCCTCAGTGTCACAGGTCTGGCCACAAGCCGGCCATTGGAGGTGGGAACTGCGATCTCCGGGAAGGATTGTCGGGTTTTATTGAACACGATGGGTGAAGCTCCAGAGGTATGTGACACCTCTGTTAATTGTGGGGTGACATCGTTGACGCCATCCATGGTACACTGGCCATCGCATCACGCGCGAGCCATCCCCGAATTCTTTTGCAACAAAACTCGCCCCTTCCGCACAGCATTACCATGTGTCTCGACGAAGGGGCATGGTATGAGTATACACCTTCGTCACTGCCTTCCTGCCGTCCAATTGGTGTTGGACCCTTGGCCTCACTGGAATCGCCAACTCGACGACCACCGCGTATCGCGTATCGACGTCGTGCTTCAACAAACGGGCGGCCTCGTTCGCGCTTGGCCACAACGGTAGCGGCGACAGCTCATCCGTCGCCTCCCTTTCTCTCCCGCGACCTCGATAACGGCCGCTCGAACGTCGCTGGACTCGATGTCAACAGCAACGGCGGCATCTTCCACGCTGCCTTGGATTTCAGACAGCAAACTCGGCGGCTCAACTGCACCCTCAATCCTCTTCCTCGACATCGACTACACCTTTGGTAGACCTCTGGATGCCTCCACGACGCTCTGGACACAATGGAGCTCCGCCCACACCAGGGCTCAGCACGGTTGTAGGATGCACAGCAACACTTGAGGGGACTGTGCTCACTGTCCGGGTGCTGCAGTTCGTCGCTCCCTCTTTGGTAGGTGAAGGCTTCCGTCCACGGCGCTCGGACTATGACGGCAGCTCAAGACGATACATTCGTCGCCGTGTTCCTCTCCAGCGGCATCGAGGACCGCTATACCAGGGACTCGAACATCATACGATCCAACTTCAACTATGACTACGGCTTTATATATGTTGCCTCTGCCCTGACAGTAATCTCGGCAGCAAGCTACTATTGGGCTGCATCAACTGCGGCGTCTACGATGTCGCCTTTTTTCTTCGGGCCTCATTTCTCGTGCCCAACTTCGACGACGGCATCAGCGAATGCCTCAATGCCTTCCCGATATTCTCCACATGCAAATGACGCAGAGCCATGATCGTCGATGATTACGACAACTCACCACCTTTGCTACATCGTATGATGCCGCCTGCTAGCTCAGAAGCATTCGTCACGCTCTCGTGGTAGGATTCCGACGACGAGGCAGATAGAATACGTCTACGCTACACTCTGAAAAGGTTCTGCGTCACGCAGAACCTTGCTAAAATTTACTGTTACTACACACTTCTATGCTACACCTACACCGATTTCGGGCCATTCAACCCCATACGCCACTCGCCGCTGATCATCATCATGTAACTCGCCACAGTTGGAGATATTCTGTATTTTTTTTTTGTACAAGAGTCTCATGAGTCAGTGTAGATCTATTCTGGCTCATAGCGGGAGCAGATAACTTGCGTTGTCCTGCACTCCCGTAACTTAGACTGCCGGTGAGCCAAACACGGGACTCGACTTTCTTCCCCCCGCATTACCTCGTTAACTTTCTAATGACATGGTACGGCCCATCTTGCTGGTGTTACTCAGCAAGGGCGACATGCCACGAGAGCGCCGTCTCTATGTAGTGGAGTATGATAAATCAACATGCACCGTCTTGTTGGATACACCTGTCACCTGATGTATTTCACGGGTTTTAGGCATGCAAAAACAGCTATAGCCTACCATCGACTACGGACGCTGTTCCCGGCTACAGAAAGAGTGTGGCAGACGAGAATAAGCACCAAAACCCTTGTACCAGACTGCTATATGGCAACAGGGACTGACCAGCTCCCTAACCAACGGTCAAAGCCGTAATTTGAGCTCCGCCATCAACCAAACAAATCCACGACTCAGGACCCCGGATGTATCAATCTAATCTCTCCTCACCGTATTTCTGTCTCCTCCCACCCACCGCCAAGTATTCTGCACAACACCAGTGACAATCTCTGCAAGTTTCTGAAGCCGGGTTGAGTACTTTACTTACAGTTGTATCAATCTGTTTATCTTAGAGTGGGCTGGTCTTTTCATCTCGGAGCATCTGCTGTATTTCAGAATTCAGAAATAGATTCAGAGAACGCCAACACATGTATGTTACTAGTGCCTCATTGAAGGCATGTGTGCAGCATAATTTCATCATGGAAATTGTCCATCATACACGCTGCTGGGTGCACCCCCACCGCGTGGCCATTTACTATATCTTGTTGATTAGTCAGTGGTAGGGTTCTTGGTCTTCGACAAAGGGGACCCATGCCTAAGCCTAATCAACACAAGCCAATTCGTATGTTGTGCACTATTGCTATGAATACCTGGTACTAATAGTTCTGAATGTGTAGCAGCGCCAGAGGAAGAACTTCATAAGTGGGTTCGGTACTATTGGCGCCTTGGTTTGTCAGAGAAAAAGATTGTCGAGCATGTACTTGATCACTTTGACAAGGCACAGTACGGTTTCAGGTGAGTGACGCTGACAGCTGGCATGGCCACCTGGGCTGAACCACTACTTTTAGTATAACATCGCTGAGACGACTTCGCACAAAGTTGGGACTTAAGGGTGCTCGCCAACAGACCACATCTTTTGAGGATATCAAGCCGCTTGTAGACAAAATACGGACACGATTTCCCACAATGGGAGCTCGCGGGATGGTAACTCTACTACGTCAAGATTATGAATTGAAGGTTCCCGAGTGAGTAGGATATGCACATGAACCGATCTTCATTAACCCGTTACACAGGCAGCAGCTGTTAGACTTCTTTAAGGAGACGGAGCCAGATGCTGTAGCTGCGCGCAAGTCTCAGAAATTCCGGCGGAAACGGTTTTGGGCCGCTGGTGTCATGGATATATGGGCCATTGATCAACACGATAAATGGCAGAGGTTTGGATTGTGGATGCATTGTTCGATAGATCCTTATCCTGGTCGGGTGGCTTGGCTGAAAATCTGGTGGTGTGACCGGAACACACATCTTATCAATGGCTACTACATTTCTGCAGGACGTAAGGTTGGCGGTGGGTCTCTTGCTGAATAGCTCTTCAGTTCCATCATTACCCTTTTGCGTCAGGCATTCCCCTCATCACTCAAAGTGATCGTGGAAAGGAGAACAACGGTGTGGCAAACATGCACACCTCACTTCGCCACCGTTTAGACCCCAGCCTGAGCGATACGTTGCAGCATCGATGGTGTATTGACAAGAAAAATATCAAGCCCGAGGCACTTTGGTCACAGCTTCGGCACCAGTGGACGCCTGGCTTTGAGAACATCCTGGATGAAGGCTTGAATAATGGATGGTATGACCCTAATGACCCAATTGAAAAGTACGGATATCATTTTAGATATTATATGTCGCTGATTTTGGCTTATCAGGCTTGTGTTTCGATGGCTAGCCATCCCTTGGCTGCAGGCAGAGCTTGACCTTTGGACCTCGCGGTACAACTCCAGTCCTCGCCGCGCCGACAAGCACAAAATTTTGCCACATGGAATTCCTGATTTGATTCACGCAAAGCCTCACCAGTTCAATGGGTCCAAAAACTTCATGGTAGGTTTCATGCCAAGTTCTACACCACACATCTCCTGAATGCAGTTTCTCAAGGTTGTGATATCTCCAGAACTCTTTGACGAGGTGGAAAAGGAGTGGGCTCCCCCTGATTAGTGTTAGGAGGTCGGGTCGCAGCAACCGCAAAAGACCGCAAAAAGACCGGACTGCAACCGCGGTTGCTACGACTTCAGGTTGCAGTTGCTAGGATTTGAAATAAGTACAAAGACTGCTAGCAACCGGTTGCGACCGGTCGCGGCCCGGGGGTTCCGGGCAGCAGATAGCCCTTCAAAAACGCTTGAAATTGACTCCTGGATGATCAAAAACGGTTGAGAACTGAAGAAGTTATAATCAAAATAGTATTGGCATGGTCCAAAATGACATCCATGCACTATTTTAGTCATATCTTTGTCAATTCTTGGCCATTTTAGGAGATCCAAGAGTGCAAATCACCGTGAAAGATATGCAAAACTGCCTGTAGCAATGGTCAGAGGTGAACTTTAGTGCTTTTAGTCGAAAATGCGCAATAAATAAGCAATTTACATGTAAATACGCGTTAATTCATCGTAATTCATCTAAATCAGTTGCAACTCGGTTGCAACCGGTTGCAACTGGTTGCAGTCGTGGTTGCTACATTTGGGAATGTGCAGCAACCGGTTGCGGTTGCGGTTGCTGAAAAAACGGTCGAAAGACCGGACCCGACACGACTTTAAAACACTACCCCTGATGACCCTGTTTTCCAGCTCGTACCACCAACTTTTGGTGAACAAGCCTCGGCCTTATATGTGTCTATTGGAAGTCCTGCAGTATCATCTCTCACATTCTGGGCCGTGTATTCAGATTTGTTGGAGGCATTTCTTGCACTTCCTCATGATCCTGCCTTCGCAGCTGCCCTGCTTATGGCAGATCAAGGTGAGGAGCATGATGTGCCTGTCATGGCTGGCCTCCGGGAGCTGCGACACGGTGATAACGTCGTGGGGCCATATGGTTATGTATACATGGGTGGCTTAGATGATCCTGTTTTACCTGCAGGACTTGTAGATGGTGGAGACGATGGGAGTGAGGACGAGAGCAACATCGACCTCCGAGAATATGCGGACTTCAGTGATTAGCCAATTTCTTAATATCACACTTGTCACATTCTCGATTGCAAATTTGACTCTTTTTGCCATGTTCTAAACCTCCGCTGCTTGCCAACTCACGCGCCTCCTCCGTCACCATTTGTTCTTTGGTCATGTCTGAAGAGACCACCCAGTATGCTGCTGACTTTACTGGCGTTGACAACACTGCTGTGGTACACTGTGCGCGCGAATCATGCACGGCGACATTTCCGGCAGGCACAAAGTTGCACTTCCTTCACAGCAACAACCCCAATGAGCCTGGCAGGATGCTCTGCTTGGGGTGCTATCAGTACTACATGCAGAAGAAGACGACAGTACGCAGGACGTCTATGGCTTTACCCAGAGCGGATCATCAGAAGGAAATTCATAGACAAATTTCGAGTGCGCAAAGAGGTCGTGAGTCTGCCCTCATATGTTTCTTGACATGGATTGCTCAGGGCCGGGTATAGAAGTAACAAATGTGGTCCAAGCAGTAGGCCCCACTGCATATGTGCCATCGTTTCAGGCAGGCTATGTCATCGGGACGTCAAATGGTCCGATGCGCATGGCAGCCCCAGCTGGGCCCTCAGTGCAGCTACCTGGTTTTGTTCCCCAATTCAGTATGGGCCAGATATCAGCAAGTTCTCATTCTGGACCACAGGGGGGTTCTGGGTATACAGGCAATCATGCTGTGTACCATGCGACACGACAATCACTGGCGCAAAAGGCGTATGCCACACAATCACTGGCCCAGAAGGCATTCTCCACCAATGGCGGCAATGTTGTAACCGTCGAAGTCCGGGCTGTTCGCAAGCCCATTGGGGGAGTCAAGTTTTTATTAGTCGGGGTACGTTTTCAAATCTCCAGACTAAGTGCTTGGACTCAATATGTGATAGGACATTGTCGAGGCCGTCAATAACATTCCTGTTCATATCGGGGCGACGGAGCTGAAGAAGATTTTATATGATGAGATCTTACCTTCTTGGCAAGAATACACGGAGGGGTTTCACATCAGTATCCATGACTTTGTCATGCGAGATAAAGATGGAGCAAGGATTAAATCAAATACTCCAGATCGTGATGTGATCTCGAAGCCATTCTTCAAGACTGCCAAGGGTGGTCAAGTATTCAAAGAGGGTCGATGCATCATCAACTTCCATGTCCCGAATCCCATTTACAATCAGTATTTGACCTGGAGCGAGCAGAGGGAGGAGGAGCGGTTGCATGCTCAGGTTGCAAAGGTTCGTGAATCTTCGTCTTCATATCTACAGCTGTATTGACTGTATAATATAGCAGTCAGAGCGACAGGAGGTGATGACACCGACCCGAACTCAGGGCAAGAAACAGGGCAAAAAACGCTAGTGTTTAAAAGTCCAGTCACAGTGACTGAAAATGACTGAACTGTAACTGATCTGTGACTGATAATGACCGGACTTCCAGTCCAGTCGTCCTGGAATGACTGGTGCACCAGTCCAGTTATTTTCATAATCTGAAATTCTGCGTAACTGGAAATAACCAGTCATGACCGGTTTGTGACCGGTTATTTTTACATGTACTATGAACCACCTTTTAGCCCCGCCATAGGGCTTTAAATCGGTCCTTGGGTCAAACAAATCAGATGAGAATTGAATGTGCTATGGCCAAAACAATTTCGGGACATCAAGTTTGGATACAGACTATACTAGTCATCTTAATCAGCTCATATCTCAGTCAGATCTTATCAGAATCTCACGATCCAGGGTTCATTCGGAAGCTGGAATAGTACACTACATTATATGTTACATGTATAACCGGTTATCGCCGGTTATAACCGGTTTAGGACCGGTTTTCATAAAACCGGTCATAACTGGTCATAGAACTGATTGCGACTGATCGTGACTGGTCACCATCAGTCCAGTCCAGTTTTTTGACATCCAGGGGGTCACATGTGACCGGTTACAGTCCGGTCTCGCCTAATTTGGCCAAAAAACCGGACTTGACCTGACTTTAAATCACTAAAAAACGCTACAGGTCACCGTCACCAGAACCAGAGCAAACCCACCGCACATCTGGTGTTCTCGTAGACATGAGGACGAACCTGGTCTCGGATACACCACAGACTCCAGGGCGAAGTTCGAAGCGTCCCAAAGCTGGTCCTAGTTATGACTTGTCACCGACCACAAGAAGACTTGGGGATGCACTCCGTTCACAGCAGCTGCCCACAGCTAAGGACGTTCAATCATTATGTATGTCTTTAATCCAAAGAAATTGCTTACAACATACTAAAGCGCACTCCTAGTCGACCTAAAGGCAATTCATGTTACCATATATCCCGTCGAACATCACACGCTGAGCCAGCTGCTCGAGATGTGCTCTGGGAAGAACCTGGTTAACCATAAAGCATACCTTGGACCACCAGGCGAAGCCACATTGCAGCTGGAGCTTTCATCTAAGAAGCAGAAGAAAGGCGGTTTCAAGCTATCGTCATTTGGGACAGCCAGCCGCCCCCTTTTTGGTCAAAGCAGAGATGTTTGTGCAAAGCAGACGTACTATGAGAAATCTGGCTCCGTTCGAAGCAAGGGCAAAGAGATACAGGTAACCCAGAACATTCCACACGATGGACGAACACAAGCCCAGAATCTAACGATGGAGATTGCATGCCTTGCTTGGGCGCGCGTGCTGCTTGACCTTGTTTATGCCTTTGTCGAAAAGGGCATCCAGGCGAAAGGGAAACCCCCACCTTTCTATATTCCTCAGCTCAGATTCGTCGACGCCGCTCTAGCTGTTGAGCATGCAGACAGCGCTAAGGAGAGTCAAGTATTCCTTCTTGAAGAAGTCATTGGTGGCGAAAGGGAAGGGGCTTTCAGGAAGTATATGAACAACGTGTCACCAGTCCCACTTCCATTATCAGACAAGGAAGACCAGGAGCGCGCACTCTTTCTCGCCTTCAGTCAACATGTGCAGTACTTCAAGACAAGGAAGCTGGTGTTTGTATCTGACTACCAAGGTATATGCTCGGAATATCAGTGCCGGCTACCACTCATCTAATACCTTTATATAGGGGGAAACTCTTTGCTTAGTGATCCTCAGATCATAACCGACAGGTGGGTACCTGTTAAAAATCTGAAAATTTGCATGGAACTTGACGCCCTATCTCCCCAGTGCCCTTGGTGTTATTTTCGCTGATGGCAACCATCCCTCCGGCCATACAAATCTTGAGCCCAACCACAGATGCAATTATTTCTGTGAATGGTTTGAGGTTCCGACTGACTACGACCTCTGGGAATCACAAGGCTCGGTGCTGCGTCCAGCCCAGCCCTAAATCCAACCTTACCCTTCGGTTCTTCCTTCTGCGTCCAGCCCTAAATCCAACCTTACATCAATTCCCCTCAGTTTTTGAATGGGCCAACATTCCTTTATTTACCTTCATCTCCTCATACCATCGTCCCAAACCCTAATCTACTAGCCACCTCCAACCCTAATCCAATAGCTACCTCACATTGTTACTACAACACAGTCTAGATACAATACATTCAAATGCTTTAATGTCAATCATCAATTACCTAGTCTCCTAGTTTGAGATACTGCGTCTGATGCCCAAAAATGGTCATTCTCCCATCGTCCTACCTATAACTTCAAATGGGTGGTTTTTAAATGAATATCCTTTGGCAAGCTGGCTGGCATATGCCTACTGGTTCTATTCCCAAGCTCAGACTTTAAAAAACTAGGAATGGTGTAACTTGGAAAGGTGTACACCGTCTGATGCCCAAAAATGGTCATTCTCCCATCGTCCTACCTATAACTTCAAATGGGTGGTTTTTAAATGGATATCCTTTGGCAAGCTGGCTGGCATATGTCTACTGGTTCTATTCCCAAGCTCAGACTTTAAAAAACTAGGAATGGTGTAACTTGGAAAGGCGTACACCGTCTGATGCCCAAAAATGGTCATTCTCCCATCGTCCTACCTATAACTTCAAATGGGTGGTTTTTAAATGGATATCCTTTGGCAAGCTGGCTGGCATATGTCTACTGGTCCTATTCCCAAGCTCAGACTTTAAAAAACTAGGAATGGTGTAACTTGGAAAGGCGTACACCGTCTGATGCCCAAAAATGGTCATTCTCCCATCGTCCTACCTATAACTTCAAATGGGTGGTTTTTAAATGGATATCCTTTTGCAAGCTAGCCGGCATATGCCTACTGGTCCTATTCCCAAGCTCAAACTTTAAAAACCTTCAAAATCTTCAGGTCTTGAGACCCGGAAAGCCAGATCAGTGAATATAGCGGATGATAACAATGACATCACCCAAGATCAGATGTTGCGGCTGTGCATATCTCTCATCTCTCAATCCGCTACCACTACTTGGCCGTCCTGCGCATGCCCAGGAATTTTCTTTCTAGGTGAGTTTTCTTTCGATTCTTTTCTCAACTATAACTTCGTTGATCAAGTTAGATCTATTCTCTTTTCCAAACACGTAACAACGCCCTCCTCCCCTCAAAAAGGGATGCCGAGACGGCGAGGAAGGCAGACCCCTGGTAGGGGGAGCCAACTTGGTATGCCCACTGCATTCTGCAGAACCGCCGCTGACGAAAAGCGGCCCTCCCCAAGATACATGCCACCACAACCTCCACCATCTCATGACGACGACCAGGACACCCATCGAGGGAAGGACGGCAGACGCCTGGTGGGGGGAGCCGACTTGGTATGCCCACTGTATTCTGCAGAACCGCCGCTTTGCTGACGAAAAGCGGCCCTCCCCAAGATACATGCCACCACAACCTCCACCATCTCATGACGACGACCAGGACACCCCATCCACGCCCCATCCCAACACCATCTCATGACGACGACCAGGACACCCCATCCATGCCCCCATCCCCACGCCGAGTCTCACCGAGTCTCGCCAAGTCGCGTCGAGGCGAGTGCAGTCGAGGCGAGTGCAACCAAGTCTCGCGTCGAGGCGAGTGCAACGCCACCTGCAGCCTCTATTGTAAATTCGTGAGTATCCTCTCCCTTGCTCTCTTCTCCCTTCCCTTCCTACCTAGCCACTGATTCCACAGGTCTATCACACCTATGTCGCCCTGAACTGCCCACAGCACATCCAATCCCAACCCCACAACGAGTAGCACCATCGACGACTCCCTGAGCTCCCATCCCGCTCACTAGGCCAACCATTCAACCGACATGATCTGCCCGCATCCACGCCCCCATCCCCACGCCGAGTCTCCGAGTCTCGCCGAGCTGACAAAAAGCGGCCCTCCCCAAGATACATGCCACAACCTCCACCATCTCATGACAACGACCAGGACACCCCATCCACGCCCCATCCCAACACCATCTCATGACGACGACCCGGACACCCCATCCACGCCCCCATCCCCACGCCGAGTCTCGCGTCGAGATCGAAGCCAGTCAGAATGCGGTCCCTGGAAGAATCATGACATCAGCTCAGGCTGTTCCTCTGCCTAAGGAGGAGGAGGAATGAGGGAGGAACGAGGGGAGCCGGAACAAGGCGGGTCAGTGTCTAGGTAGGAATAAGGAGGAACGGGCCCGCGGGACCCGAGGGAGTTGCATGAGGTTCGTTGCATGAGGTTGTTCCGTGCTGGCTATTTCTGAGGGTGCTCCATAGGCGTGTAGGTGAAAATAGTATCATAATTCATTAGAGGTATTACTAGAACGTGTAAATAACAAAATATTGCTATAGATGGTGTCTTTTTCGCCGGTGGTCAGCCAAGTCAGCCACCTCTAAACTGCTGAGTAGCCTTTTCCGCTCGTTCGGACGAATCCCAATACGATCAAGGCCCTTGCCCTTCAGCTTGGCAGCTGCTGCTCCAAGAATCTGTCTTTTGAGTGACAAAGCTGAATGTCGAGGGTCTAGCTTGCACACCATAACTCTAAGCAGGGTATGGGTGACGGCAGTCAGAACAGATGAATAACCTGTGAACGAAACAAGGTACTCACAGTTCCTTTCCTCCTTGCCCATGGACGATCTCTGCAGTGCCACAGAAATCAAGAGGACCTACAGTCATGATGTCTGAATGCCGGGTCACATTCCGCATCAATAGACGCGACCGTTCTTGTCCTTCTATCAGTGAAACACTGGTAGACTCCTGATCAGAGTTCGATACCTTTAATTTTGAGGATTGGCTTGATCGCCCCACTGATTTCGAAGGCGGCATATCCGGACAGGAGTTACAGGGGTACGTTGGAATGATGTTCCATACGTGGGTGTTAGCAATCCTATATAACAGGGTCTTTGCCCAAGCAGTCATGCCTTGGCGACCCGCAGCTTCATTGAACAGAAAGCTATATCCATTCGGATAGAGCCAGGTTGAATGGTCAACTGAATTGTCTGTTAGTTAGGAAGAAAATGATAAAGGCGTAGAAAACTCACAGGATGGATCACAGAAATAATCTACGAGCAATTTTGGGGGGTGAGACATCCTATTGGAAGTCCTGCCTTATCATGAAGGACTTCCCACAGACTGTTACCAAAGATCAGCGAGCCAAGGCCGACATTCTCGTTGATCAAGGCGCGTTTGACATGATCGGGCTCAAACACGTCAAAAGGCACTGCAGGCGCACCATGCTTCCGAGGACATAGCTCAGCAGAGTCCTGCATAGCAGTATTTGATACCTGAAGGCGAGATGAGGACATTAAATACTACTAAAGTTGAGCAAGCAGTCTTACCTTGAACGCATTAAGTTGTTCTTTAAATCGGAGTGATAGGTTTGTGCGGTCCTTCCGATAGACAAGCAGGCGCTCCGCATATCGCAGGCGATCTGTACGATGGCAGGCGAATTTGAATCCGCGCAAAAACGGCTTCATAAAGGACCTGGGGCATGTGAGATTAGAATCGGAAATAAATGAGAAGCAGCAGGCGTACCAAAGTGACTCGTACATCTCTGCAGCGAGATCATACCAGGCCGCAACAAGTCGGGCGGTTCGCGATGGGCAGTCAAACACTTCTCTCTCTGTAACATTTGGGGATAAACCTGTTATATGAAATTAGCACGCTTCAAGGGTGGGAAAAAGAAATCCGACGCACCAGCCTTATGGAATATCTCTTGTGTAGTATAGACGCCTGCTCCATAGAATATACTCGACTCCTTCCTGATAGCAGTCATAGCCAGGCCGGTACGGTTCGAACGCGATGCTCTCCGCAAACGCATCCAGGCTACTAACTCGGCCAAAAATGCAGAATAGTCGGTATAAATATTTGCTTGCTGTGCAGGCAAATCCTTGCGGCAGTACGCCCAATGAACCTAAAAAGAAGATATCAGACCAACAGAACCATGTCAGCAGCAAAAAACAATGACTTACTTGAATCAAAAGATCATTTGTTGGTAGCGCGAGGACGTGTGTCTTGAATTCGAATGCGATTCCAATTTTAAAGCCTCGGCGCTATTATCAAGCTGTCAGTAATTTAGAAATCCTGCCAAGTTAAAAAGCGTACATCTTTGTCAACCTTGCAAACTGCATCATGCCATTCTTCCTTCGAGTATATTTGAACGGATGTATGTTTGAATAACTGAATCTAAAGTTGAGGGTTTACGAAAATTAGTGAATCACACGCATTGATAGAATGTGTGACATACCTGAGTCCAGTAATCCTCGCCATTTCCATCCCGGAACTTCAAAATAACATTGCGAGGTGATGGTTCAGTTACGACGAGTTGGAGCTTGTGATTTGAGATTGGAACATTTTCTAGGGAGTGGTATTTAGGAGGGAAAAGGCCCCGTTGGACAATAGTTGAGGAAGGAACAGGGTATACATGTCCTTCAGCAGCCAAAGAACCCGGTGGGTGATTTCCCTTCTCCTTTGATGTGGCGTCACCCCAGACAGCCTCTAGAATGAGATCTTCTGCCGGAGTTTCCTCTAGGAAATGTTGGATTTGAAAACCATCAAGGACTCCTTCACCAAATTCAGGCATGGCAGTAGCAGATGAGATGAGCAGACACAAGGGGATGTCATTGTGAGGAGCAATAAATACAAAATAAATTTCAAGTAGCTGACTGAGCGATTGAATTGGCCGGGATGGCTGACTGATCAGCAGATTAGATTGATACATCCGGGGTCCTGAGTCGTGGATTTGTTTGGTTGATGGCGGAGCTCAAATTACGGCTCGGCACGTCGGTTAGGGAGCTGGTCAGTCCCTGTTGCCATACTGCTATGTTGCGTAGATGAACGTACTTCTCTCGATATGTGCTTCAATAGCTGCAGATAAGATACAAGAGCTTGCTAGGCTGGCATGTAAGGTAGTGAAGATCGCGAGTATTGTAGTGAATTCAGCACGAAGTGATGACAGTTGGAAGATAAGATGCAGACGATCAAATGATGGCCTGTGCAACGTGCGACGTTTTGTCCACGGCCTTCCCGCCAACCTTAGTATGCGTAGATGAACGTACTTCTCTCGATATGTGCTTCAATAGCTGCAGATAAGATACAAGAGCTTGCTAGGCTGGCATGTAAGGTAGTGAAGATCGCGAGTATTGTAGTGAATTCAGCACGAAGTGATGACAGTTGGAAGATAAGATGCAGACGATCAAATGATGGCCTGTGCAACGTGCGACGTTTTGTCCACGGCCTTCCCGCCAACCTTACTGGTACAAGCTCCTCCCAAGGACCCCGCAATCAATAGTATCAGAATCAACATGGACACCTCAGCCGTAAACACAAACGTAACCGTCGACGACTTCGACAGCGTCCTCTCCTACCCCGACCAATCACTCTGGCAAACCCCCGACCCCTCCAGCCCATCATTCGACCCGAGCACCACGCCATGGTGGATGGGAACCTACCACCAAACCGACGCCATAGGCGCGTCTGTGACGTTCAACTTCACCGGTGCGTATCCTCCCCACTCAACCATGTACACACCGTTTCTCTGAACGCGTCAACAGGCCCAGCTCTATACATATACGGACACTCAGGCCCCGGGTACGGCTCGTACGAAGTCCAGCTCGACTCGACAACGACCACGTCCAGCGCGTACGCACCCACCAACGCCTCCGGCCCCTCCCTCCTCTATGCCGCCAGCAACCTCACATACGCCCCCCACACTCTCACCCTCCTCAACCTCGGCGCGAAAGAAGGCGACAAAGGCGGGAACGCGCTGTTCTTCGATTACCTGCAGACGACGGTGCAGCTTGCGCCTGCTGGGTATGCAGAATGCTTCTGGGTTTTGGGTGTCCGGAGAGTCCTGATGACTTTGTGTACTTAGGGCTACGGTGAAGAATACGACGTACGAGGAGGATAACCCCGCGCTCACCTATTCGGGAGAGTGGGACTCGAACAAGTCGTCGAACTTCAGCGGGGGCGGCTCGGCATATACCAACCAGGACAAAGCCTCCGTCTCCCTCTCCTTCCACGGTGCGTTCCCCCCCTCCCCCTCCCCCCTTCCTTTCCCTTACTAAGTCGATGCACCCCCAGGCACCGCCATATACGTCTTCGGCGACAAAAAGAACGACCACGGGCTATACCGCGTCACCCTCGACAACCGCACCGCGGAAATGTACTCCGGGATCTCGGGGTGCGGCGGGGCGTTCGGTGGGACGTGTGAGCAGCAGAAGCCGACGCTGGAGTACTTTGGGTCGAACCTTGATGGGGGGGTGCATACGCTGAGGATTGAGAATGTTGCGGGGGTGAATCGGTCGTTCTTCGGTAAGTGTGTCTTTGCGCAGTGTGGGGTGTCGTGGTGCTGAGGGGTTGGTTGGTTGGTAGATCTGGATAGCATCGTCGTGACGGTGCCATCGGTGTATGCGCCCCGCCAGGTGAACGGCTCTTCCGCCCCTACATCACCACCCTCCTCGTCGAGCCAAGGGAACTCGGCGATGATGTTGCCCAAGTCGAATTTGCTGCTTCTTGTCGTGTGGTTCGTGTGGATGGTGCGTTTGAGCATGAGGCGGGTGTAGGTGGCGAGGTTGGGTCGTTTCGTGTATGCCTTGGATTGTGGATAGCGGGGTGCTGGAATATACCCGTGCATGCCCTACTACGAGAATTTAGAGCTATTTTCGGATCCTTGATGCATCCGTCTCGTGCACCATGAACCCCCTCGAGTCTCTTCCCATACCGTTGACTGATCGCGTACTGGTATTGTCACTGACAAACTGACCTTCAAGTTCCAGCCCGTCATACCTCTCCTCGCACTCTATCTCCTCCTCGGTATTCTGGCGGCTTAATCAGTCAAGGTCAAGGTCAAAGAGGATGCACCGCAGCCTTATAGTAGTTTCCCAGACACAAAACACGTACTGTGTTCCGCTCCGAGCGCTCGTGGCCTCCGACGGCTCTATTCCCGAACGGGAAGATGTGTCTGCTGCTCTTGGACTCGACGCTGTACAAGGACCGACAAGCTTGGACACGAACAGGAACTCTCACACGTACGTCTGCTCAGGCCCCCGCTCCTGGGTCTACCTGCCCGTAGTCCCAGTGGCTCTTCCGCATTATGTACAGTGAGTATCGCCTCATCTCTCGACCCTGCCCCAGCAATTTCTCAGTAATGATATCAGTGGCGTTCTATGGGTATGTCGTGCTATCCTGTACATCCCGGCGAATCGCCAGTACTCATCTACAACCCTTATCGCTGCTAGTCAGGATGGCTAAATCTAAATGGTCTGCTTCTCCCATGTGACCACTCTTCCGCGACCCCATGGCCATCGTATCCTGTCTCGGCATATGACCTCTCAGCGCCCACCGCGTTTTCACTCGTCGGCCGGGGCCTTGAGACACTGGTACGCGGGTACGTTTACCACATTATCAGGAGCAGCCCCCGAGAAACCATGCTCATGAATTATGACATGGCAATATGTGCCTCAAGCTGGCTTCTCTGTCTCTCTCTCTCTTCTTCTTCACCCCTAGCACTCTCCCTCAGTGAGATATGGTCAGAGTACCCAACATCAGCAGGCCCGTAGTGCTGGTGCTACACTCTCCGAGTCGCACCTCCTGAGTACCGCGTTCTCGCTCCTGGATGGATCGCTGTCAGTCTGGCATCGCAGACAGAAAGACATGATGTAACGAGTCCGCAGATCTACTCATAAAAGACTAGAAGGTCAAATAGAAGCTTTGCGTCTTTGCTTTGGGCTCGGTAGCAATCGTCGATGTAAACATTCCAAGCACCACCGCTCGAGGGGCGTCCTCACGTCCAAATGGGTGTAGTAGGTATACCGCGCGCAACGCGAATTCATCGACACAAACTGGCCTGCCATGGCGAGAGCCTACAGTGGGGCGGCTTGTTCGTTCAGCGTATGGCCCTGCGACGGAGCACGCGCGTTCCATACTTGGCGGCCAAGTCAAGTTGTTGTGTCTAGACTCGGACGTCCGTGCGGCAAGGAGGTACCAAAGTGGGACTGTTTCGCGAATCTTAGCGACCTGATCGCATTCCATGAAAGATGGAGGAAGTTAGCATCGAAATGTATAAGTTAGTCGGACTTGGCTTATATGCACGCATCAGACTCGGAGAAAAACCAAGAAACCAGATCAGAACTCAGAGCTCAGTACTCAGTACCGAGGCGTCACCCTGCGTGGTAGTATATTACCGGCATGGTCCAAGAACGCGTATATATCCTTCGATACAGGTCGGCCATCACGGTCATGCATAGGGAATCGACGTCACGGACGTGTCTCACATCCATCATCGATATCACTCGGCGGCGCAGGGTCGTGATGGAAAAGAATTTGTTATACATGTTACAGTGGTAGTACACCATCAACACGTTACACCGCCGCCTTGAAGATCTATTCGATCCGATGGCTGTTACACTTTCAGTGGTGGGTCTCCCTCCAGAGCGTCAAAGCTGCAAACTTCCTCCACATATCGCGTTATCTAATTACAACACCCAAAAGAAAAAACCGAACTCGAAGCGAGAAACGAGTGTGGTGATGATCGGCTTCGCGTGCACGGTAATCGACGGAGTGCTGCATGACCGACGATGTCCGTGAGCTAGGTGGAATCAAGGGAGCAGTAGTGGGGACATACATATACGCGATCGTTCAGTACTCGACCTCGAAATCACGCTCATAAAGCTCCTCCTCCACTGCGCGCTCGAACAGCTCCTCCTCATCGAAGCGCTCGAACAGCTCCTCGTCCTCCATGCGCGCAGAGAGTTCCTCCCCTTCCGAACGGGCGGCCACGCTCGAGGAAGACGCGTCCCTCCTGAAGCCGAAGATACTCTTGACGCCCTTGAAGATCTTGCCGAAGATGGAGCGCTCCACGAGCTCCTCCGCCGAACGTGCGTGAAGGCTCGACGACGAGGACTCGTCCCTCCTGAACCCGAACAACTTCTTCACACCTCCAAAGATCTTGCCGAATATGGAGCGCTCCATGAGCTCCTCCGCCGAACGTGCGTGGAGGCTCGAGGAAGACTCGTCCCTCCTGAATCCGAAGATACTCTTCACACCCTTGAAGATCTTGCCAAAGATGGAACGCTCAGCAATCTCCTCGCTAGAGCGTGCGTGAAGGCTCGAGGACTCGTCCCTCCTGAATCCGAAGATACTCTTGACGCCCTTGAAGATTTTGCCGAAGATGGAGCGCTCGACGACTTGTGCGTCGACGTCGTACTCGCGCGCGAAGAGCTCGTCATCTTCGAAGGACCGTGTGTAATGGAGCTCGTCGTAGTCGACGATGGAGCGCGCGTCGAGGTCGAGTTCAATGTCGGAGCGCTTGCTGAAGGGCACGAAGCTGGCGGCGGCTTTGAAGACGCTGGGCGCGCGCTCCATGATGAGGCCGGCGCGGGCGAGTACTCCGGCTGGGAGCTCCACCGAGCGCATGTCGATCTCGAATTTCTCGCTCACGGGGAGAGCGAGGGAGGTGGAAGCGAGGACGAGCGAAGCCGCCAGGACGATGGGGTGAGTGAACTTCATGATTGGAGTGTGTGTAATTAGATGGAATGAGTTGTTGCGTTTGTTGTTGGATGGATATGCGGGAGAGCTTGGGCGATCAACGCACTGCTGTGGGCAACCTTTCCAGACCAGCTGAGAAGTGGGGGATCAGAACGGGGACGGGGGGTAGGAGGTTTATGTAGGAGCTTCCCATCACCTCGGCGCTAGGGGTTGCCGCAGTGTCGTCAAGTGCAGAGTTGGGGGGGCAGTGCCATGACCTGCCATAACGGGGGTTTAGATGAGCCAACCAGTGATCAAACATTTGATGGTTTGAATCCTGAATGCCGCCAGTGTTACAGTCCGAGCAGCCCGTTGATAAGTATCGACCCTTGCTTAGCCTATAGCTATCGACGGGCTTCTCCCGCGCACTCTCCTCGATAACTTTACTCTTTGCGCTTTTCAGGAGACGAATTCCAGTTCATCTGACAAGAAAAGCGGGGAGTTAGTTGATTACCTCCAATTGTAAGTTAGTGATCCGAGGTGGAGTTTGTGACTGACAGTAGTGATTGCGCATCAAGATAAGTTACAACCGTTCCTAAGCGTCACTGCGACGTCAGAGCAGGCCGATGGAGATGGAAGCCGTTGCTTTCGATGTCCTTGTCAACATCGCGAGACGACCCAGCCCGTCCACATGCATCTCTCTTTGCTTAATTGATCCTTGTTTGATATGGCTTCAAGCAGGGGTCCATGCACGTTTCCCGGCGTCGGCAGACGCTATCTTATCCACGAGATAAGCTGCAAATTGCTTTAACACTCCTTTGTCATCATGATGTGCGTCGGTGCCGTGATCATCGGACTGGGCCATTTGGGCAGAGTAGCAGGTGATTAGGAGGATCCGGAAGCCTTTTCGTTAACGGTTTAGCTCGGGACGTCGATGCACGAGATGCATGACCATATTTTTCAAATGCGGGGCAGATGAACGTGTCAGGTCGAGGAAAGAGGAGAGCTGATGACATGCATCGCCAAAATCTCATAATTAAATTTACACTTGTTTGGCGCGACGCGAGACGCACGTGTCTGCTGAGTACCTGGGCCTGGCCCAGGCCAGTCGCGACTTCGACTCGAACTTCAACATATCAACTCGAAACGCCAATAATCCGTCAACTTGCTTTCATATTGCGTGAATTAAGGATCTCCCCTAATAGTTATTGACCATTCTTTGGGCGACTCCCGATTCTGAAGATCAGAAGACATGCCGATTTATTGCAACTCGGTGGCGCGAAAACTCTAGTACCTCGTAATGTATTGTTATTGGTTTGTGATTGCTCAGACTTTTCATTGAAAATTTCTGACAGAAACCTATTTATCCAGCTGGCTGATCAGAACTTCATGAATAACGCTTCACACCCTTTCTCTTGCGTGTACTTGATAGAACATGAGGCAGGTCTAATACATCACAAGAATGAATGGACGCTTATTGTAACAGCTTGCGACGAGGCAGCACAAACAACGGAACAGTCCAAAGCTGGCCAACTACCGCCAACCCTCATGTGCCACTCTCCGTGACCGATCCTGCGCAAAAGATATACAAAGCTATGCCGACACCCCATCTCCCTCATATTGGCCCCTCAAAGTCGCGCCCTTCCTCGCACAATACTTGTGGGAGAGGAGGACTGGACTGTGGGTACGTGGTCGCTACGGTGCGCTACCCTCTCTCGAAGTTGGCTTGCCAAGAAGCTAAAGTTAACATGCTCTAGAGTGCCACGACTCTTGTCAAACATGGAGTGTCAAACAGCTGTTTGACGGCTTTTGCGCTGACAACAGTGACGCAGGCTTCGAACCTGGCTGAAAACACCACGAAGGCCGACGTCGGCGAGCAGCAGGGATGACATCACCACACGCGTAAGCCTGTCCGTTTTCGAAGTTCAATGTGATCCTTATCGACCTTGTGTATATCTGGCCTCGATCTGCCTCGCATCACACAAGGCGGTCGCTCGTTTTCGCGTTTTCCCACTTTTCTTCCCGCGGAGCCAAGAACGTTGCTACGGGTTTTGCCTTTACTTTCTCCTCCAAGGCCATGGTCGAGTTGGATTAAAAAAACGACGCTTGTTCAACCGTTGAGTTGTCATGACAGGAGAAAGATAGAGGAACTTCTGCTTTTTTGGTCTGCCCAGTCTATTTCTGACCCAATAGAGTTCGCTGTACTTGCCTCATGATCCGTTTCCCATGTCAGATGGAACGTGTATGCCTCAGCGCCAAAGGCACAGCTTAAAGCACAAAAAGCGCCCGAATGCCATGTTGTTATCGGACCACCATCAGTGCCTCTCCTCGCCCCAATGCCCTTCTTCGAAAAGGCCTCGGATGTCAATATCTACAACGGCGACTTCAAAGATATTGCGGGGAGTCACAACATCTATAATGGCAGTACCCACAACGTCGACTCTTACAACACGAAGAACGAAACCGTCACGGACTCATACAATGATTCGTCGGTGGAGGTTGGCTCTACTGGTAGGTCATTCGTCCCAACTCACCCCCGGATGCACAAGTGCTAACACCTCCACAGAGAATGACTATCGTTTTGACAACCACTACGGGCCTCGGGCTGCGTTTGCGATGGGCATAGATCAAGGTACGCAGGACGTCAGCTTAATGCACAAATCGCTAAACCTTGTTCACCTCGTGTTATCTAGAGCAGTCCAGGCGGCCTGCAAGCGGCTACCTAGCTCAAGCTCAAGATCCATTCATGCAGGCAGCAAAAGCGCGCATGAACCTCAATCCTAACTATAGGCGTGCTCTCCAGCATAAGCCTCCGTATGACCCATACCAGACGGAGGGCTTCGACGACGGAGTAGGACGGGAGGAAAGTTACGAAAGCCAGGAGGAGGACGCGTGGGCACCTCCAGTTGCGCAGCCTCGATATGCTCCCACACGCGTGCAGTCAGCACCTGGCCGACCCGTTCACACGAGGCAGCCACGCACATACCCTGCCCCTTCAGCGCAGTACCAAGACGGTGAGATGGTGCGCGACAGGGTTACTGCCGCTCTGCGAAGGACGCATGATCGGCCTCCTCAGACTCGTAATCCACATGCGGTGCAAGAGGATTACCCGTGGGGCGTCCCGGCGACGCAGTCCGAGCCGTCTTCTGCATCTATGCAGCCGAACCATTTCACCGCTCCTCCTGTATCTCAGGGGCAGGCTTCACCACGCCGTCCATTCAAGTCCAACAATCCGTTTGCGAATATGGTCGATACCCCATATTCTTGATCGCCAACAGTGATCCGTTTCGCTGATGCAGTGATATTCCTTATGTGATGATGTCCACTACCGTCCTGCACTTCAGATATTTATTTGTTCTCAGTCGAGAGTTACCGTTTTACTCGTATTCATGTTGTATACATCGGTCTATCGGAGGAACTATGACGTGCCAAGATCGAGGACTGCGGGAAGAAAATGATACAGCCGAGTAGGTATTTACTCATTGTCGCAGCCTTCAAGCCCTTCGAATTAAGTCACTAAAAACGGTTATTTGTCCATTGCGTATACAACATCCTTCACCACCTAGTTAATTCCTCCAACTATGTTACGCCCTTCACGCCTATTCACAATCAACTGCGTCGATGGTCCACGCAATGAATCCATTAGTCGGAGAACCCTCGACGACTTTCCCAGCCCAAGTCTCGATCAACGCGGCAGTCTCAGCGTTAGTCAAGCCCTCAGCAGCCAAGCTGCATTCAGTTTTGTACGTGCCATCATCTTGCGGACCATCGACGGTGCAACCAGGGTTCTGGATTAATCCATGAGTAACTTGTAAATCCCCGGACCGTTGGGAAATGATAGATTGAGGGATACGAGACGTACGAAGGTGGAAGCGCCGGTTTCTACGGCCAACTCGTGGCCTAAAGCTAGAAATGGGACTCATGAGTCTATGGAACGTGCTGCGACCGCGAGTTATGGAATTGTATTACTTACCATAATTCATCTCAGCCTCGAGGCCGATCTCCCCGGGGGAAGTGGCAGGGGTCATCGTATAGTGACACAGGGGACCCGCATTTTCCTGGCGCTTGAGCGCAGGAGAAGCAGAAGTGACGACGATGGCGGTGAAGAGGACGAGGTATTTAGAAAAGAACATGGCTAGAGATTCAATATTCAATGCCCTCTGTAGGAGAGGATCCCAGCCTTTTATGCTCGAAGTACGATATGGGGACGGGGATGAGTCCCCTTCCCCAGAAATAGCGGACCCCACGCAGTCCGTTGTATCCCGACCGAACGAGTAGGTGACAAAGAGCGCTCATGGTCTTCGTCGATCCACCGATGCCCGTTTTTCTTGTGGCGAGCCTCCATTAGGCAGAGTCGTCGTAGAAAGTGTCACGCCGAACATGTCATCCTCATCATATGATACAACGCCCCGCACAAAGAGCAACTCCAGGAGCCAGCGCAGCAGGGAAAACCGGGTAGATGCTCAATCGCTGTACCCTCGTCGTTCTGAGATCGCCGCACCCTTGTCCAGGTGCTGACTTTCCATGATAAGCGAAGTAGCAATGGGTACCCTTTTGAGACGTGAAACTGCGGTAATGGACGTTGAGGGGTCAGGTGGGAGTGTATATCAGTACGTCTAGGGCCATATACGCGTGCTGCCGTGTTCTTTATAACATTGGAGTATCTAAAGAAAAAAGTAAGAGAACTCGCGACTGCCTTGACTCATTGAGTAGACGAACCTTTGTCCAGCTGCTGGCGACTGTAGGGTCAGCATCCGAAGCCAAGGTAAGCATGCCTAAAGCCTAATTGGGGCGTGCTTCAGTATAGCTAGAACTGGAGAAGTCTTTAAGAACTTACGTAGTCACCGACGGTAGAGCAAGGGGAGGCTAAATATACAATCTATAAACGTGTGTTTAGCAAGCGACTAGTGAGTATAAGTTCCCCGGTTGTAGAAGTTGCTGTCGACGTCCTGTTGAGTCCCTCCGTCTTGATCAGTGCGGCAGCGGGGTAAGTCAGAGAAAGGCCGTCAAAAACAACAGGCACCGCCACTCTCCCTTTCTCTCTCCACTTTGAGTATGAGATATCGGAGCCGTAGTTGACAATGGAAAGGGCGCACTCCCGGCGATAAGTGATTTCATCGACTCGTCGAATCAGCTCCGCCCAAAAGAAGATGACAGCACATAGCACATCCGAGGATCGTCATCCTCATCCGAGTCAAACTCAAGAGGTGGTTCGGCTGGATTCAGCAGTGCGTCAAGCCGTTGTATGACGTGGCATTCTCCGTGGCTTCGATGAGCCGTTCACCTGCAGACCATATTGTGAGCCAAGGGTGATAAACTTGCAAAGAGTGAGAAGAGTTAACAGGAATTAGAATTTTCTTGCATACTTTTGGCTCATCGTCTTCAGACTGTTGGGGAAGCTATGCGTCGCCATCTACCTGATCAGGTACCTACATAGTAGGTATGCTTTTCGAGCTCCCCGGGGAGCTTGTAACAAAGATTTTTCATGGCCGGCGTCGCCGCACATAATATTTCGATGTGGTAGTATGTTGATTCAAGACTTCGCGTAGCCTCCTCTGGTGCTGTGGGTAGTGGGTGGGTAGTCGCAGAAGTTCTCGAGGGCAGATATTCGTGCCATGGCGTCGTAGAGAAGAGGGAGCACTGCAAGATCAATTGTGCGACAAGCAAGACGGTGAAAACTCAAAGGTGTCAATCCGGCAGAGTTGCAGAGTATAGCGCTTGCCGCCGCATCTAGCACATTGATTGAAGGAATTCAGAGGCATGACGTCAAGCAGGTTGTTCACATCCGAGGGTGATTGTTTGTTTGGGCTCGATTGGGACTTGGCCTCTCTTGGCCTGATCGCGCTCACTCCCATTCCAAATGACTTTTTGAATAAACCTCATGGACCATGACTTCCTCTCTTTCACTCGCTTCCATGATTCTGCCCGCCCGTCAAGAAAAAGGCATGGCAGAGCATGGCAGAGGACGGGACATAGGGGCATACCCACCCCTTTCCCCGCTTTTTCAAATCTCCGGGCCGAAGTTGAGAAAGAAGCACTCGCTTCGTGGGGAAGTGTAGGCGGGGCTAGTGCTGGCTAGTGGTCAATGCGATCCTCATCTCATCGCCAGGTACCTTCAACCCTCTTACTCGAGCCTCGCGAGCCTTAGCCCTGCCGTTCACATAGTCTCCTAGCGCACGTCGCATATGGCGCATCGCCGCCCTCACACATCTACGTGGCAACCACACCGACACGAACAACTTCAAACCAACGGATTGGAGGTATGTGCTAAATATATACCCATACCCCTTTCAATTCTACAACTTTGACCCCGCTCATCGCTAGGATCACTTTGCTGGGCATTTTGACGCCCGTCGCCCCGCTCTCCGCATAATGGAATTCCGGCCCGAAGTTCAGAAGGAAGCTCTCGCCTCATGTGCTCTCGGGCAGACGTTGGAGCGGCTGCTCACGCCCATCAATGTCAATTGGCGAAGGCTTATTTAGAGCAGAGGTCTGCAAGAACTGTCAAACCCCACAGTCCACTCCTAAAACGAGCCCAGCGATGATTATGAAGTCGCGCCTCTCGGGACAGAAACTGGTGTACCTGCTGAACTTCGTGGCTGGCCTGGCCATATTCTTGTGCGTGTCTTGACTATCTGACCTTTTCTTTTCAGCTTATTGATGACGATCCTTCCTCGTGCAGCTTCGGGTATGACCAAGGGATGATGGGCGGCGTCAACACGTCGCCAGACTACGTCGAGACTATGAAACTCGGCTTTTCCACATACCAAGGCCCCTCGGAGGGCTACGTCGTCACGATCACCGAACCCACGAGACAGGGAGGCATAGTCAGCAGTACGTCCATCCCACCTCCGACAGCCCCGCTAGTCCTGATGTTTGATGCCTCTGGGCAGTTTATTATCTGGGCACGCTCGTGGGGTGTCTCATGGGCGGAGTGATCGGTGATAGGATTGGGAGACTGAAGACGATGGTCATCGGCGGCATCTGGGTTATCCTCGGTGCAGCATTGCAGTGCTCTGCACAAAATATCTCGTGGTACGCATCGCTCCCCTCCGAAGGGACTCCAGCACTTTAACACTCAGCCCGCAGGATGCTCTGCGCGCGATTGATCAATGGGATCGGAACGGGCCACCTCAACGCGATCGTGCCAGTCTGGAGTGCCGAAGTGGCCACGCACACGTCTAGGGGTACGTCCCCCCATCCACTTTCGGGTTCGTACACGTCTAGACCTAGACCCTCGGCCGCATAGGTGCATTCATCGCGTTGGAATTCACGCTCAACATCTTCGGAGTCGTAGTCGCGTACTGGCTCGAGTTCGGACTCGGCTTCATCGGGGACGGCCGCTCGCCGATTCGCTGGCGGTTCCCTATTGCGTTCCAGATTGTACCCGTCGTTGTGTTCATGGTATGTATGACCGCCGTATCAGTACGTCCGTTGATCCCGATATTGATTGGGTTTGCAGATACTCCTCCTGTGGATGCCCGAGTCCCCTCGGTTCCTCATCAAAGTCGGGCGCCTAGACGAGGCCAAGGAGATTCTCCAGCGTCTTCGTTCGGACGCTGTGCCGACGGGGAAGGAAGAAGAGGACAGTAAACATGCGGTTGCGCAGGAGGAATACGATGCTATCATCGAGGCTGTGAAGATGGAGAAGAAGCATTCGAAGATGAACAGCTACTGGAACATGTTCTGGGGAATCGGTATGCGTTATATGCGCTTGTATGCGGGGTGAACACTTGATTGACTTGAATGCTTTTACTTGTTTAGGATCTGGGGATCTGCATATTGCTCGGAGAGTGCAGTTGTCGATCTGGCTGCAGATTATCCAGGAGTACGTGCTGCTCCTCCTACTTCCCCCTGCTCTCGTTTTGATGTAGAGACATCTAGGTGGGTCGGCATCGCTGCCATCACGGTATACGCACCTACCATCTTCGCTGGCGCTGGATACAGCGCGAGGAAAGCACAATGGCTCTCTGGATTGAACACGGTAACCCAAATTCAACCTATCCCATTATAACTTCATAAGCTCATGTAGACCCTAGATAACGTACATGATCGCGACTCTCTTCGCTGTCGTCACTATTGATCGGTGGGGCCGCCGCGTCGGGCTGTGGTGGGGAGCTGTGGGACAGGGTATTGCACTCGTACGTCGTCGGGCGCTCTTCAGCCTCCGATCCCGAAATAACTGATGGTGCATACTAGATCCTCGCTGGGGCGTTCTCACGTCTCCTCATTGACTCGCCGGAGAAGGCGGGGGCTTACGGCGGTGCCGCTGCGTTTTTCATTTTCTTGTATACGGCTATCTTTGGTGCGACGTGGTTGACCATCCCATGGGTGTACCCCACTGAGGTGCGTGCACGCCTCTTCATATTGCGTATCTTTTTTTAATTCGCTGAATCTGCGGCTGCTAGACGTTCCCGCTGGAAGTGAGAGCGAAAGGGAATGCGTGGGGGGTGGTGGGGTGGAGTATTGGGAATGGGTGGTTGACGCTGCTTAATCCGGTGATGTTCAGCAAGATTGGTGAAAAGTGCGTGTCTCGCTCGTTAATCCCGCAATCTTCTGAGTTTTGATCTTGGCACCCCCTGTTTGCGTAGTACGCTCCATATTTTCGGTGTGATCAACTTTTTGTCGATTCCGCTGGTGTGGGCTTTATATCCCGAGTGTGTTTCGTCCCTTCCTCTCATGTTTGGTATTTTGCTGAATGGGGTTTTGTGTTTTTCTTAGGACTGCGAATCGGACGTTGGAGGAGATGGATCTGCTGTTTGCGAGTAAGAGTCCGTTCGTGTGGGAGGAGGAGAAGCACTTTAAAAAGCTCAAGGCTGAGTTGGAGAGTGGGAGACGGATGAGTGAGGTCGTTGAGAGCGAGGAGAAGAACTGAATACTAGTAAAGCTGTAGGTATTTTTACCACCTCTCCTGTCCGTGTCTCTTCGATGGTTTTGGGGGTGAGACGTCCCACGATAATTTTAGTTCCGGCGTTGAATCTTCGAGTCTCTCCTGCCAAGCTCACCCACCTCCCCCTCGCCCTTCCAGGCGACGCGCTTGCCTTCTTGACCCCTTGACCCCCCAAGCCAGCCAAGTCCCTCCTCTCCGAAATATCGGATCAAAGAATCCTTCGGCGAAATGATGCGAACACCCATTCTAAGCCTCGGAGTCGTGACCCTCCTCCTCCATCTATCCTCCCTCACACATGGAGTCACGGTGTACTACCAGCAAGGCCAGGCCCCCTTCACCGCGACCGCCACCGCGCCCGGGGGGAACTACACGGGCCTGGCGGCGTTCAACCCAAACACGCTGACGCCGCCGCCGGTGCCGCAGTTTAATAAGACATTTGCAATTGAGCTGCTGGGTGGGGGGGCGGCGCAGGGGCTGTCGATACAGCAGGAGGGCTCGTTTTTGGGGTTTTCGATTGAGATGAGTGTGGCGAATCAAGTTTGTGAGTTTTTTTTTGGTTGGGCCCCTTTTTGTGTTTTGGGTGCTGAGGTTTTTTCTTTGGGGGTTGAAGTGGGGAAGAACTCGTGAGTTGGTCTTTCTATGGGGGGTGAGAGGGGGTCTAGGGTGCTGATGTGGTGTAGTTCTGTGTTGCAGGTGCCGTTTCTTAACCTGATGGCGAATATCCAGCAGAGGGCGGGGCGCGTGTATATACGCGTCGGAGGGAATACGCAGGAGACGGCGGTTTTGGTGGCTAGCACGCCGGATGGGAGGATCCTCGAGAAGGACACGGTTGGTGTCAAGAATCCCGTACGTGTTGTCTTTATCTTTATTATTCTGAGAGTATGATCTTAAAACTGTGTGGTAGACGCAAACCCCGCCGCTGGTGTTCACCCCGGATCTGCTCCACATGATGCGGGACATTTCGTCGCTCGTGAACGTGCGTTGGTTCCTCGGTACGTCCACAGTTCTGCTCGTATGACTCGCGTGTACCCCTCACCCTCACACGGCGCGCGACAGGTATCCCCTTCAACGATTCGAGCAGCTTTCGTCTCGGCATCGCAGAGCAAGGCCAAGCCATCCTAGGGGACTTCCTCATCGGGCTGCAAGCCGGGAACGAGCCCGACCTCTACGTGCGGCACGGCCACCGCCCATCCGTCAGTGTTTCGTTTCCGCACCCACCCATGATGAATCAGGACCATGCTGACAGGCTCGGTAGACTTACGGCCCCTTTGACTACGTCGGTGAATTTGGGAACCTCGTGAATGCGATGGGCAATGACCCTAATATGAATAATCGGGATCTGCTGATTGGGCCTAATATTGCGTATGCGGATTGGACGCCTGAGCAGGTGTGGGATACGGGGTTTGTGGATCAGTATAGTGCGAATCTTGCGTACCTCGCCGTCGAAAAGTACGCTCCTCCCTTTTCCTTTCTTGCATCCCCTCTAACGAGAACTGTCCGCCGCCGCCACAGCTACCCCGCGGACAACTGCTTCGCGCAATTCGGCATAGGAACGTACCAGAACCCCCAACTCATCTTCCCGACGTACCTCGACCACAACGCCGGCCGCTCCATCGTGAACAAGTTCCTGAACTCGACGGCGTACGCGCAGACCAAGGGGAAGAAGATGCTCATGTTCGAGACGAACACGGCGTCGTGTGGGGGGTTCAATGGGATCAGCGACTCGTTTGGCGCGGCGCTGTGGGGCTTGGATTATTCGCTGACGATGGCGTATAGCAATTTTTCGGGGGCGCTGATGCATGTTGGAGGGCAGAATGTTTATTACAACGTGCGTTGTCGGCTCTTCGTCCCACCCTGGGATGGGTTCTGACATTTGTGTGTCATGTACATTTACAGCCGTTCACACCCCCCGCGACGAACCAGTCCACATGGCGGGGATGGACCATCGGGCCGATATACTACGCCGCCCTGATTATGGCGGAGACGATGGGCCCCTCCAACGTCACGCAGGTCCTGGACCTGAACGCGAATGATGGGGAGCTGCATACGCCTGCGTATGGGATCTACGAGAATGGGAACCCGGTAAGGGTGGCGCTGTTCAATTTCGTGACGGACGCGTCGGGGGCGAGTGATCTTACTGTGTCGATTTCAATTGGGCAGGGGCAGGGGCAGGGCGCGACGCCGGCGCTGGCGCAGGTTAAAGTCAAGTAAGCTTCGGGCGTTGGAGAGGACTGATATTGTGGTACGAGACACTGATTGGTGGCATCGTAGATACCTGCTCGCGGGGTCTGTGGCGCAGAAGGGCAATTTCACTTGGGCGGGGCAGGTGAGTTCTCACCGGACATAAACCCTTCTCACAAAAAAAAATCCCTCACTGTCGTTCATAGACCTTTGGGGACAACTACGCGTCGGACGGGCGCCCTATGGGCACCGAAAACATCACCATCGTGCCCTGCCCCAACTCCATCTGCGTCATCCGTGTCCCCGCCCCCTCCTACGCGTTGGTGTTCCTGACGGACAGCGCGTTCACGGAGACGGGCGGGGCGCCGTCGACGACGTTTTCCACGACGTTTAGGACGCAGGTGCGCAATACGGTGAGCGTGGACCCGGCGGTGCTCGCGACGTCGAATGGGCACACGGCGATGGGGGGGAAGGGGAAGCTTGGGGGGACGAGCGATGGGGCGAATGGGGCGGGGGGTGGGGTGGGGCCGGGGGTGGGGACGGTGTGGGCGGTTGTGGTGGGGGTGGTTGTTGTGGTGGGGAGGTTGGTTTGGAGGTGAGATTCTGGACTTGGGTTGGGGTGTGGATTGGACATGCAGTTTTTTTGTCGTGGACTTGACTGGAAGAAGTAGACATTGAGGGGGGTGGGGGTGCTAATGGGTATGGATAATGTATTGTACTAACATATTTGGGTATATCTTATTGTGCTTTTACGTGTACCTTACGAACTACGATTAGTCTAGCTATAGGATTTTGTATATTTTTTACCTCAGGGACCTTTGAGCTTGAACTAGGTTCCGGTGGGCCAAGCTTCCAGCACTTCGGACAGTTGTTGGAGACTCGCGTTCCGAGATTCGATCTGAATTATATTCCACAACCCACAAGCATCATTTGCATCGGGCTTTGATATTGTGCAACAGATCTACAGCATGATTTTTGGCATATAAGAGCTCTATTCCTACGATACCGCTTTCGTTCTTGATCGTCGTTCGTCGTCATCGGGACACATCCCATCGCCCATCGACGATGCGGACCTCCAATATCGTCCCAATAATTTAGATTTAGGTTTCGACCGGTTCCTCTTGTATATAGAGGGCCACGAAACCTCATTGATTCATTACCTACTGGTCGTCCACCTTTTTCTCCCGTCCTCTTACGCAGATTATCTCGTGGACATTCAATCGCGCTGAATAGACGCAGCCAAAAGCCACTGCTGGTCAAGTATTGGTTTGTGTGATTCCAGCTATAAAAAAGACGTAACAGGCACAAGCTACATTGCTGCGGGTGGGGGAATCAGTGTGACGTTCAGAATGATTGCGATATGCATCCTGTACGTATATTTTTGCTTCCACGTTTGATTGCACCATCGAGTGACGTTCGGTAACACAATCATCTCTGATGTGGGACGCTGTGGGCCGCTAAAAGTATTACCTCGACTGCAGCCCATGCACCTCGCAGGCGGCAGATAAGCAGCATCTCATGTATTGCTGGAATCTGCTGGCTTTAATTTTGCCGCATGTCTTGGGTTCGCGACGCTCTAAAAATGGCTGGGTTGCGGTGGTGAAATTCATTGTCATTGTATTTTTAGAACTGCCATTATAGTGCGGCACCACGGCTGTTGGCACTCCACTTGAAATGGGGTGATTGAACGGTTCCTTCTTTGGGTCCTGGGGTATAGGTAGTCCCGCGGACTGGTCCCGGACGTCTTCCATCCTCGCCGTACGCAGCAGTCATCACCTTCTCCCTCCCTAATTTCTTCCCCTCCTTACCTTGCAGATCTCCTCGAGTTCCCTCCTTTAAACCAGCATCGCCGACGTCATTTCTTGCTGATATCTGCGCAAGCGCTGATTGTAGAAAGAAATCGCTTGGCATCACTTGGCACCTGCAATGCGAATAAATGTCGCCCATGTTTTTGGCCTTGGCATACTTCGGGCGCTTGTGGCTGAAGCGGTGACAGTTTACTACCCTCAGGGTCAGAACCCTTTAGCTACCACCACAGCTGCTGCCGCCAGCTATACTGGTGCTGCTGCGTACAACCCCACGACTCTGCTCGCACCACCTGTTCCAAGCCCATTGAACAGACAGTTCGTTATTCAGCTGCAAAATGGAGGCACTCCTGGCGTTTCGATACAACAACCGGGCTCGTTCTTTGGTTTCTCGATAGAAATGTCTGTGGCCAACCAAGTCTGTGCGTATACCACCCTGTGCTATGTCGTCACTGCTGCTGACGTATTTCTTGTTAGTGGGGAAGAACTCGTGAGTCTTTCTGCTCAAGTACCCGCCCGACGTCTTCTGACGCCCATGCAGGACTTTGATCCAAGTTGCCTTTCTCAACCTCATGGCCAACCTTCAACAACGCTCTGGTGGCATTAACATCCGGGTGGGCGGAAACACACAGGAAACTGCGGCACTCGTGCAAAGCACACCCGATGGCAGAATTATAGAAAAAGATATCAATGGAGCCTCCAACCCCGTACGTCGGAGTCCTTTCTCTCGCTGAGATCTTAAAAGAAGAAATGACACGCGAGACCAGACCCAAACTCCACCGATAGTGTTCACCGACGACTTGCTCTACATGATGAGAAACATCTCGTCCTTCGTGAACGTGCGTTGGTTCCTCGGTACGTCTCTGCCATGCCGTATCACTATGCCAGTTGCTCACTAACATATCTATGTGCAGGCATCCCGTTCAACGACACCTCGAACTTCCGCCTCGACATCGCAGAGCAAGGCCAGGCCATTCTCGGAGACTACCTCATCGGGCTTCAAGTCGGCAACGAGCCCGATCTCTACGCCCGCCACGGCCATCGCCCTTCAGTGAGCATTTCCCCCCATCAATAAAATGCATGCAACGACGCCAACCAACCTAACCTATAGACGTACGGCCCCTACGACTACGTCGGCGAATTCGGGACGCTCGTCGCGGCGATGGCGAGTACCACCGACAACGCCAAGAACATGAACCTGCTCATCGGGCCCAACCTCGCGTACGCCGACTGGACGACCGAGCAAATCTGGAACACGGGCTTCGTCACGCAGTACAGCGCGAACCTAGCCTACCTCGCCGTCGAAAAGTAAGTCATCCCCTCCCCTCCCCCTACACCATACCTCATACCTACGTTAACCCACCCCGCCCGCCGCCAGCTACCCCGCCGACAACTGCGCCGCCCAATTCAACACAGGCGGCACGCCCGTCGTCCCCCAAGACGTCTTCCCGAACTACCTCGACCATAACGCGGGGAAGGGCATCATCCAGAAGTTCCTCAACTCCACTGCGTACGCGCAGACTGTGGGGAAGAAGATGCTGATGTTCGAGACGAACACGGCGTCGTGCGGTGGGTTCCCGGGCGTGAGCGACTCGTTTGGGGCGGCGCTGTGGGGGATCGACTATTCGTTGCAGATGGCGCATAGTAATTTTTCGGGGGCGTTGATGCATGTTGGAGGGCAGAATGTGTTTTACAACGTGCGTTTTTTTGATTCTTGTTTGTGTGGTGCTTGTTGCTGACCTCCTCCTCCGTTCGCAGCCTTTCACGCGTACGTCCCCTTCCTCGTCTCCCAATCGCCCGTGTCTCGTACACCGACACTGACACCCCCCACCCGCCTTAGCACCCCCGACCAACCAGTCCTCCTTCCACCAATGGACCGTCGGGCCCCTCTACTACTCCGCCCTCGCCGTCGCCGAGACCCTCGGCTTCTCCAACACCACTCAGATCCTGGACCTCAACGCGAACAACGGGGACATCCATACCCCAGCGTATGCGGTGTACGAGAACGGGGATCCGGTGAGGGTGGGGATCGTGAATTTCGTGACGGACCCGTCGGGGGCGAGCGATTTGAGCGTGCAGATTGCGGTGGGGGGGTCGGGGATTGGGCAGGGGAATCAGAGTCCGGCGAGTGTGCAGGTCAAGTGAGTGGGCTCTCTTGGGGTCTTTCTTTTGTGTGGGGGTTGTGGGTGCGTTGCTGATTGGGTGGGGATAGGTATCTGCTGGCTGATTCGGTGTCGCAAAAGGGGAACTACACGTGGGCAGGCCAGGTACATTTCCTTCCTTCCTTCCTCCCTCCCTCCCTCCAAGTCCCTACCATACTAATAGAATCCTTCTCCCACAGACATTCGGCGGCAACTTCCAATCCGACGGACGCCCCATGGGCACCGAGAACATCACCACGATCCCCTGCGACCCCACCACGAACCTCTGCACCATCCCCGTCCCCGCGCCCGCCTACGCCCTCGTCTTCCTCTCCCCCGCGGCGCTGGCGCAGAGCAACGGGGAGGGCGCGCCGGCGACGACGTTCCCGACGACGGCGAGGACGAATACGCGGAATACGGCGACGGTGGATCCGGCGGTGCTGGCGACGAGTAATGGGGGGTTTAGGAAGGGTGAGTTGGGGAGCACGAGTCCGGGGAGTACGAGTGGGGGTGTGGCGGTGGGGGTGGGGGTTGTGGGGGTGGTGTGGACGGTGTTGGCGGTGGGGGTGGGAGTGCTGGTGGTTGGATGAGGTGAGGTGAGGTGGGGTGAGGTGGGGTGGGCCTGGGGCCTGCTTTGCGAGGGGAGGTGATTGGGTGTTTTATACCAATAGATCTGTCGTTACTGAGTATTGACGAGCCGGGTATCCCTTGCTAGCCCCGAACATTTTGTAGAATGTGCTATATACCTTATATCTTGCTATCACGCCCCAACCAACGATTAACACTGAAATCGACGACTCTTTCGTCCTCGTATCGTACCATCGATGTACTTGGGACCAGACTCTAAAGAATACCAATATACGAGCAGCGTGACTCGTTGAGTGCTGTATACATGAGCCCACACAAATAAAACCAATACACAGGGGAGAAGTGGGGGCTGGGAACCGATGTAGTTTCGACAGAGCTCTTCACCTAAAGAATTCTCAACCCCGACGTCGCGGGATTTCTCGAAGGATGAAAATACTGAGGAAGCAGGTAAGCATGACGTCCACTACAGAGGGATAATGGAAAAGAGGACAGAAACAATTCATAACCAGGTACAATTTTGGACTCATAACGCAAGGAGCGTTCGCAGTCTAAGTATATTTTAGGTGTAATCACAATCGAGTGCTGGGGAGGGGTGGGGGCGAAAGAAGTAAATTAAAACAGGGAGACTCACAACTGTCTTAACTCCGAGTTAGACTTAAGGAGAGCAGTGGTATTGCGACGCGGGTCGAATGGTAGTCGAAAGGAAAGAGTTCTCGATGTGGAGGCCGACGATGGCGGGAGCATGGCAAATCCCGAGACTTGTAAGTATGAGACTGTTTCGCAAACGCATTCTGTCTCGGCCTGCTCATGCTCGCCGTTGCCAGTCCAGCACGGCCGATCCGATCCGGTTGGTGGGAGGGATGACGTCAGCGTGTCCCTGGGACACGACGGCTGTGCTGGCGGGCGGGAAGGGCTCGGTCAGTCGTCGTTTGGGGAGGCGAGCGGAGGCCGAACGACGCGTCGGGCGGCGAATTTCCACCTGCGATCATGTCGTTATCACACCTAGCCTCTAGGGAATAGATTGATGGTTTTTATCTCGTGTTGATCATATCCAGCGAGATCTAGACGGCATCAAGGGTCCAGCGTGTCCTGTAACTAGTGTTGCCGCCGAAGTGAACTGAATTCGAAGTTAATTCGCTTCAGTTCGAAAATGATGCCACTTCGTTGCAGTTTGTTTTGACGAAGTGACATCGAAGTAAGTCCACGAACTGGGAACAAACTGATCAAATGATGATAAATCCTATGATAAGCGATCGCGCTGCTTATCGGCGCATCTCTACACCTGCTCTTTAGTGTTTCACGAGTCGCAAGTCCCATCCTCAGCCTAGGAGGTCAAATAGCAATAACCTGACTTTCCCTGACTCTGCGGCTTTCTTTCTGTTTTTATTGATTGTCAAACTGGGTCAATCTCGGCACCTCAGCTCTGGAGAACGGCAAGCTTCGTTGCGACGGTTTGCGCGACATAGACCCCCTGAGATGGCTTCAAGCTCAAATGGTTATTACTCATTCATCCGGCATATTTGTCTGATTCAAGTCTGAAGCTGATCATTTAGGAATGACAGCCGCGCTGCTGCCTATTTGCTGCAGGAAGAGCATGATCGATGTTCCTCCCAGATCACATCGAGCTGTCCGTAAGACATATGAGCGTTCTACACTCCGAAAGTGTCGTCATGACCAGTCATCTCTGGGCCGCAGGCCCGCGTCGAGGAGCTGCTTAGCAGTTGAAGTTTGGGGACTCGCTGGGAGCATGACGACCTTCTAGCATGACGACCTTCTCTCAATGCAAAAAGCCTCAGGATAGGCCTAGGATATATCGACATTATATTACTCTTATTTTAACTACCATTTAGCGTTGAAATGAGGTATAAAGCGATAGATGCGCATGGGACAGACTCGCAAGACCAATTTCTCGCGCTCGAAATTCCTCCATCTGGCTATTGATGCTATTGAGCCTTATTTGTCTGCCACTTCGCGAGGCCTCGCCAGTTCACTTCGTTCCACTTTGTTTTAAGGAACTGGATACGAACTGTCGCTTCGATTCAGTTCAATTCACTTCGCGGCAACACTACCTGTAACTCGAAAACACCTCCTTTTTCATGGGACACGCTCTGGGAGGGGCTGCCTGCCAAAAGTGCGTGTCCCATGAACTGCTAGTGCCTCTTTCACTTGTGGGACACGCCACGTGTCCCCGGGCAAGCGAAGTCAGAGATTTCCCTGCATCAAGGGTGTAATGTTTAGTATTGTACTGAGGTCCTGGCACCGGTTACGTTCGAGGGTCAGTGAACTTCCAAGGAGTTTCGCAGTGACGTGCTATATTCTACCAACAGCCTCCTTAGATCTCTATCCACCTGCTTTTGCCGCCTATATGCACTGATGACGCCGAGCTTCAGGTCTTTCTGTTTATCAACAACCATAGTAGAGATGGAGAAGGGTGCAAGTTTTTGGATCGCGGTTTAGACAAGTCTATGCGGTCTATAAGAGCTCTAAATACGCTGCAGTTACACCGATTTTGATACGTATTCATAGATAGTAGAGCCAGCTGTGGTCAAGAGCGAGGCATCTGTGTCCTGGAGCTGAAGATTCGGGAAAGGTCGCATCTTCTTGATGTTGGCTTACCAGTGGCATGCTTGATCAGAAGGCTGGTCCCGGAACTGCGCCCGCCGTGTTCCGTGCTCCCATATGCATAGACTGAAGTTGAACTTGAGTACATAGAGATTCCAGTGCCATCTACCATGCGTATGCTGGGCGTATGCGCGTGTATGCCACCAGATGCCACCGCTTGTGGCTGATTGTGGGCAGATATAGTCGGCACCCATTGATGACAGGACTTCGAAAAGGCGTCATAGGGATACGGAAACAGACATCAGGTCACAAAGCCGAGGAGCCGTCGTTGTCTTGCATTGGTAGTTACGCGGTGAGAAATCCATCCACATTGAGCAGAGGGAGAATGATAAATGTCATTTTTGGAGATGGGCTTGGGGGACGGCCTTTTCTTCTTGATCGTGGCTTTGAAGGGAGGAGAGGTGTCTATTAGAGGCTACGCAAAAAAACGAGGGCATGGGAGATGTGCTCCTCCTCCCCCTTCACGTCCAAGATTCGGAAGGCACTAGCCGTGGGAACAAAGAGGTTGGAAGATGGCAAATGCCGAGCCAATGGGAACGCTCGATGTGGCTCACTCGCGACTTTGCGAATTTCGTTTTTGCGGGTGGATGGAAGGCAAGAGAAAAAGAAAAAGCGGGCGCACGGACATGGCGATTTCCGCCAAGGAGGAAACAGGTGCCACATCAGACTTCCCCCATCTCCCCTGCCCCCTCCCCCCCTCTTTTTCTGCGCTTTTTTCGCCTCAAATTCTAGTTACAGCAGTCCGTTCTGCATCAGGGCTCCACTATGGATCTTGAGATGCGTTCTGGTGATGGTCTCTCTCCCTCCAGCCACCATGATGAGACCACCCCTCCTCGAAGTTCCGCCGCGAGCAGAGAATCGTCGGTCGTCCCCCTCGATGGGCACCCAATCACGATATCTCTGTCAGCAGACGACGAACCCAGTCTCCACGAAGACGAGCCCCTCGACCTTCCTCCCGCCGCCGGCGGCAGCACCAACAACAACCAAGCCCCGCCCAGCTCCAAACCCGCCTCCACCGCCACCTCCGCCAAACCCCGCTCCTCCAAACAGAAGGCGCGCTCACCGTCGCCGTCCCCGCCCCCCGCCCCGCCCCCGCCGCCGCTCCAGACCATCCGGCTCGACATCAAGCTCGGCGGGCCGGACAACTACGCCATCGACATCGCGGACATCGCGCGTGCCACCGGGCAGCGCCCGCCCACCCCCACCCGCGTCGTGAGCATCATTGCGCACAGCGACACCGAGGACGACGACGCCGACAAGGACAAAGACAAGGGCAAAGCAAAGAAAAAGGTGCGTGGGAGACTGTCTCATCCCCACCTCCTCCTCCCCTCCACCATGCTAACTAGTCCACAGAAGAAAAACCCAACATTCGAGCACTACGACGTCTCCGACCCCTTCATCGACGACTCCGAGCTCGCCATCGACGAGCGCACGTACTTTGCGCAGACCAAGCAGCAGGGGTTCTACGTCTCCTCCGGGGAGGTCGCCTTGCTCAAGGACAAGACGCCCAAGAAGCCCAAGTCGAAGAACCCGCTGCTCGGGGCGTCCGTCGCTATATCCGCGAAGAAAGGAGGTCTCGTGCCTGGGACGAGCAAGAAATTGGTCGCGGTGAAGAACGAGCCGGGGACGAGGGAGCGGCCTGTGCCGGTGGAGGGGAGCGCGTCGGAGGAGGAGGGGAAAGGGGGGGTGGGGGCGGGGCCGGGGGCGTATACGGTGGGGGACCCGCGGGCGGGGGATAAGCGGAAGCGGTATGTGACGGTCGTGGAGGGCGGGAAGAAGCGTAAGGTCGTGGATGTGGTACGTGGGGCCTGACGTTTCGGGGATTCACGACACTCATGTTTTTCGTGCAGCACTCGTTCCATCCGCTGATACAGGAAGAGGTCGAGAGGCTGCAACAGGCCATTGACAAGGGTACGTATTACACACCTCCGTTTCTTCTTCGCCATTGACAGTGACCATAGAGAACTGGGACCAGAAGGGCAAGTTCCCACCCACACTCAAGCCCCCCCTCGCACAGCTCGCCGTCCTCGCCATCAAGCTCGACGAGTACGATGAGCACTTCTTCAACCTCATGCCCACGCTCTTCCCCTACAACAAGTTCACCATGAGCGTCAGTCCCCCTACCACCACCACTACATCTCTCCATGCCCTAATCGACCCTTCTCTTCACAGAAACTCATCAAGAGGACTGTATTTCAAGAACACACGGCGCTCCTCATGGAACGCGGGGACGCGCTCCTCGCCGAGCTCGCGGAACAGGCGAAAGCAGGCTTCCCCAAGGCCGAGGAGGAGTGGGAGAAGAGTGTCGTTGCATGGGGTACGTACTCCCCCCTCCCTTCTCCTTTCCCTTTTACCGCTTTCCCGCCTTTCCCGCTGATCACTTCGCCGCAGACAAACGCCAGGAAAAGCTCCGCCTGGAAGGGCCCGCGCCGGGGGGGACGGGCACGGACTCGACGGGGCCGACGCGGCATCCGACTGAGGAGATGGATGTGGATCCCTCGGTGTCTGCGGCTGTACCCATGGATAAGGACAAGGATAAGGATAAAGACAAGGACAAGGACAAGGACGGGCACCCGCAGCAGCCGCCTGGGAAGAAGTACAGACTGACGGACTCGATGAAGGCGATTGTGTGGCAGCTCGTGCTCTTGAGCAATGAGTGCTGTCGGTTGGAGAACGAGAAGAAGTGCGTGTGTCTTTCTTTTGTGGAGTGGGAGGCTTGTTGTTGAGCTGTTCGTTTTTGGTTTTTGTTTAGCACGTTGGAGGGCTCGGTGATACAGGTTAGCGAGCAGGGGCTACGGAAGGTTTTGTACCAGAAGGTGCGTAGGACCCTTCACGGTTTTGGGTATACTTTACGTGGGCCTGATATGGGGTTGTGATTCGCGTAGATCGTGGCTGCTTTCCCGGAGGGCTGGTTATCGTCCGGCCAAATCTCGCGAGATGGTACGCATACATCCCCCCTTCCCGCGTATATGCTTAACACTAATTGATTTGTAGTGAGCTCGATGAAGAAGCGATTCGAGAAAGAGGCGATGGAGAACGAGCATGAGCCGGATTTCTAAACACCCAGCCTGACTCTGCCTTTCACCTCCTCCTCCGCTCTTACCCTTGTGTGCTGCTACTGACCACCCATCCTGATTTGTTTATTCCGTGTATTTTGTATTACTTACAAGCTATTATTTAACCCCGTATCGTATAGTAGTTAATCCGTATCCTATCATCACCCGTTCTTCACTCACTCCGACCTTTTTTTACTTGCTGTATGTGTAGAATATCTTATGAGTATACCATTTTTTGCTAAGTGTGCGGGGGGTTGGTAGGTGGCAGGGGTTAGTGCGGAGGTTGTCTTGGAAGCATTGGTAGGGTTGCAAGGTATAGCCAGGGTTGATACGCTATGTGTTTGGCAGCATGCTGGATGACATCCACCTAACATTGAACCACAACGTGAAGGCTCTCCTCGACCCTCCTACCATCATCGAAGGCTCCCTTCGTAAATTGTAAGGAGGAGGGAATCAATGATTTCCTTCAGCATATGCCATAGACTCGTGACCAGCCGTCATAATGAAGATAAGTCTGCGATATAACATCGAGGCCTGTCTCATAGAGGGAACGGTCACCGGTCTACCTATGCCACTGATATCCAAATATGGCCTTGCTCCATCGAGCTCCATCTCATCATGCTCATCCTGATTTGCGCGTGGCCAAGAAACGATTCACCAGCATCCATCCCTAGTAAAATTCTGACCCTGCGCTGCTCAGGAGGCATCGCTTTCAAAGACCTATAACTCGACAGCAAACCTTTCATCGCTGATGCATGATGGCCGACGTCCTCTACGAAGATCTGCACGCCCACATCCTCTCCTACATCCACGAGTCCGAAACCCTCTTCACAATCTCCCGCTCCCTCCCCTCCTCCCACCCCCTCTTCACTCTAGTCCTGCGACGGCTCTGCCAACTCCCATGGCCCCTCTCTTGCCCCGCCGCCCGATCCATGGACGACGTGAACCGAATCCTCGATCTGCTCATATCAAGCGCCGCACCATCCACCCAGCCCTTCCCCATCGTCGGCGCCCTCCGCCACCTAGTCGTTGAGACGACTCCGGTGTTTTGGACTGCGGGCACGATATCGACGCAAAGGCTGCGTGGACGCTTGGTTGAGCTGTTCCGGGTGACGAGGAACCTCCGAGTCCTGGATTGGTGTGGGAAATTCGGGCCGTCGAGGCAACAGATTCAAGTTCTTGCGGGCGTTGGGAGGTTGAAGGTGCTGCATGTTGACTGTGGATATTCGAGTTGGGAAGAGACGAGCTGGAAGAAGTAAGTCTCTCTCTCCTTCACACAACCATCCATCCTCAATAATCGCGATTATATAGGATTGATGAGTTCCTCGCTGTTCTCGGACCTAACCTAAAGTACCTCGACCTTCGTCGGGTGAATCTCAAAGTATACAAAGCCCTCGAAACCCACAAAGCCCTGCTATCCTCCTACCACTCCCTCGAACGCCTCTCCCTCGACCTCATGGAAGGCGTATGGGACTGGAACGGTGCCGGATCCCCGCAGTCCGGCGCATCCTCCGATTTCAAGTTCGCGAACCTCGGTTTCCCCGCGCTGAAAGAACTAGAGATGCGTGTTGGCGATTTGACCATCAGCGCTGAGCGCGCTGGCCCGATGGACCTGGTGAACTGGGAGAACCTTGAATCACTTGGATTGTTCGTCGATCCCTGGTGCGTCCCCATGAGCTTTTGAATCGAGAGGTTAAGTCCACCTCTGATGCCCGTGAGTCACAGTATATTCCCGAGTTCAATATGCAGTCTACGCATCTTCAACGCCCTCCCCCCCTCCAAATTCCCATCCCTCGCCCGACTCGAGATCCGAGACACCATACGCGACGCCTCGCCGTGGAAGTGGCCCGACGAGGCCGGGGATCCGCATGCGTGGCACGAATCCGGACGATGTTACAGGGGCCTCGTTCCCCAGTTCCTAGCGTCCATCCGAGAGGGACTCCTTCCGAACCTCGTGAACCTGTGGGTGAACCAGAACGTGCTGTGCATGCCCAGGGGGAGCCCTACAGACGAGTATCCCGCGTTCTATGAGGTGGGCGAGTTGTGGGCGCCAGGGGACGATGCGCAGGAGGACGCACGGAAGCGCGAGTGGGTGTCGATCTTAAGGAGCGTTCTGGGGAGACTGGAGAGCCTCCGCGTCGGATTTGGGCCAATGTCGGCTCGGGACGTCGGGCTCGTGTTGGGGTGCTGCTCCACCGAGAAACTCTCCCAATTCGGATTCCAATACAAGTGGCAAGTCCCCGACCGAGATTCCGTGCGTCTACCTACTCATTACCCATCGAAGCCGAACACCGAGCTCACATGCTGCACACTGACAGATCATCCCCCCCGCCCTCCTCTCGCACTTCTCGCACTTCCCAAACCTCACCGACATCCACCTCCTCCAAATCCGCCCCGGCACCCAAACCATCTACCGCTCCCCCTCGCGCACCCTCAACGCCCTTACCCTCGCCGACGTCTCCGCCCTATTCCGCTCCAACCCCTCCTTATGCCATGTCGGATTCGGCCAGGGCACGGTGTGGGAGCGCCGGTCGTTCCCTTTCCCCCATGCTGCGGGGCAGGCGGGGGAAGACGTTATTCTGGCGCGGGACGGGTTTAGGGATCCGAGACATGTGGGGGAAGGGGAGGGGGGGGTACTGAGGTTTTTTGATGTCGGGCCGGTGGAGGCGTATTATGGGGAGGGGGAGGGGGAGGGGGCGTTTGAGGCGAGGCCGGGGCATACGGAGGAGATTAGGGAGATTAGGAATATTCTTGAGCGGACGTTGGGCCCGCAATTGTCAGCTACGGAGGAAATCGGATCTGTACTCGATAGCTAGAGCAGTATGTTGAGCTGGTTCTCACACTGTTTTATGGGACACGATCTGTGGGACCTATCTCGTACTGTAGAGAGTACACTATATATTTCTGAAAGAGGCCGGCACCTCCCAAGAACTTGTCAAGGGTCTCATCGGCCCAGGGCCACGCATGCACTCCGTAAGTTTTTTCTATTCCAGAATCCAAAAAAAACACAGCTCTCCGCGACACCCAATTCCTTCCTTCGCAATCTCAGCCTCTAACTCTCTCATGAGGCTCCTGCCAAGGGACATTCAATATCTTGAATATCTCCTCTTCCGTCTCCGATGCCACGACCGTTCCTATTTCATTCAGCATCCCCAACCATCCCACACGTATAAAATGCAGGAAAGTGAGCTTACCTGCGTTCAACTTGATGCGCCGGTCGCGCGGATCGCGTACGACCCCAGCGAACAACCCTTTCTGGTTCAGTGAATATCCGAGTACGCCTGCTTTCATCCGAATAGCACGGTTGAACTGTAAATAAGTCAAAAAGGGGGAGGAAGTCAGTACCTCCACGAGTTATAATGGCAGGATGATGAGCGCACAATATCGTCCCCCTGCAAAGATGGTGAACGTCAGTGAACCGCTCATTGCACCTGTATACCCAGGACCTACGGTATAATACAACAAAGCCGCACCCCTAGAGTGCCACGGGACAGTCAAGAAGTCAATCCGCCGGCGCCTCGCGCCTTCCCTGCCAGGGACACGGGACAGCCCACGATAGATCGCTTCTAGGTCATCCGGGTTTTCAGGTAGTGCGAGATCCTCCGTGAGGATCCCCGCAATATGAAGTGCCTTGAGGAGCCGCGAGAGGACGCCTGGATGTCGTAGGAATTTGGGTTCGCGTTCTAAGCTGGATTAAGTAGGAAAGGGGGACAATACCTTTATGCGTGTTGCCGTCATCGGTTGGACGCGTTATCAGGATATCGATGTCTCCGCAGTCCGCTTTTCCCCTGATAGAATATGAACGCCGGTTGAGAGTGGTAATGAAAAGGACACACCTCCGGTAGCTCCCCATAATCTCGACATATAGCTTCGGATCGATATCGAGGGCTGCATAAACGTATCAAGATCAGATAGGATGTAATTTTCAAGTAGATCGTCCTTGCCTATTGGCTTAATCAATTCAAAGATTTCCCTAGCTTCCTCACGCGGCATGCGGTTGTTGATATCTGCAAATCCCGCTAAGTCCTGATACACAAAACAAGGCCGTGCACTCACCGTCGTAGAAGCGAATCCCAATCTCCTGCGCCGGAGACGTGCTAACACCACCTTTCCCAACTAACACGTCTTCCAGAGTGCGGCAGCCCGCAGCATACCACCGGTATCCAGTCGATTGCCCCACGCCATACACTCCCTGGAACAGCTGCGTGGTACGGAAGTCCTCTGTCTTCTCGTAGCCAATCCGACGCAATTCTCCCGTTTTGACGATCTCCATGATCTGCTCAAGGAGGTCAGCATCGTCGTTATGAAGTACTCGAGGATAGAAGCGCTCTCCTTGGGGGACAAGACATACCTTGATTGCTGTCTTCTCGCCCACTCCGCGAATCGCGCGCGCCTCCGCGAAGGACGTGATTCGCTTGGGATGATTGCGAAGGGCAGGAATGCCTATGATCACGCAAATCAAAATTGTAATTAAGGAAGGAAGATAGAGCGGGGTGCACACATTTGCTGTAACTGAAGGCCCGCCAACGGTCGTCATCCCCAAGCTTCGCCTGATGAAGCGTCTTGAGCTCTCCAAGCTGCGCTCAAAGCCGTTCAGCGACTTTACACTGACCGACACTCGGATAGTATCTAACCTTGTCGATGATGTCCTGGTTGACACAAGTCTGCCTTTGCACTTCCCTTTTATCGCACGTCCATCCCTGCATGCTCATCCAATCAATACAATAAGTCATAAGTAAAGTGGAGCTGCATATCATACTCGTTTCCTCGGTGCTGGTGCCGCTAGAGGTTCTTCGATGTCAGAATCGGAAGGCGTAGCTTCAGGCTCCTCGACCTCACCCCGGCGCGCCCACTAGAATCAGGGCCCGTGAGTTTGGGTTCGCAAGATAAAAATAACATGTACAGACCCCTATCTCGTGTTCGGCACGAGCCAAGTCGTAAAATTCAGCCAGAGGGTCTTCTTGCGGAGTCCCGTTACTACTTGGTCCAGCTACCGGCAGTTTGGACAAAGAGCTCGACGCGCGCTTCCGGTGGCGCTCAGGAGACGTGGGTGGATAAAGGAGGGCTCCTTTTGGGCCGTCTCCACCACCGCTGCCGCCTCCCTCGCTTTCGTCTTCAGTGTCAGGCGCCTCATGAATGGACCTTGCGCTGCTTGCTCGGCGCGGTCTGTCCTGTGTGAATTCTCTATTGATATAACGTCAGATACGGGTGTTCAATCAAGGGCAGGCGCGTACGAGATAAGGCTGAACTCCGTATTCTCAGGGATGTGAGCCTTGCCTTTCCCTTTTCCGTTGGCTCGGGAGGGTGGTCGAGGCTCCGTCCCAGCATCCATTCGTTCAAGAAATGCCGCCCAAAGCCAAACCTCGTCCATGCGCACCCTCAGACCTTTCTCTGTCAACGTCGGTGACCTCCCGATGGAGGTTACGATCCAATTCCACTTGACTGTGGGGATGTGGTCAGGTATGTCGCTCAAATTTTTGAGGCCTAGAGCACGGAGGGTAGAAGGATATGGTGCGTCTGTCACAATATGGGTCACCACGGACGCGTCAAAACGGGGAACGAGAGTTCCGCCGTGCCTTACGATCTGCGAAGAATTCGACATCAACGAGAGCGAAGTAAAGTTTCTCAGAGACATGGGCTTACTTTATCCATTCGGCCGCGCGTCCTCACAGAGGCATATGTCATATCACCTCCGGTGTAAAAAATAGTCTTGCCGTGTAAGAACTTTGATGGCGAGGGCTGCAGGTCATGGTCCTTCTCAACAGCTGCGGCCGTTCTGGCCTTGGCTTTATCCTGAAGTTGTTGTGCATATTCGACGGGCGTCATGAGCGCGGGTTTCTCCTTTTTCCCCTTCGCAGCCTTGGTGCTCTTCTTGCTCTGGAGTGTAGTTGATGAGGACTGCAGTTTCTTCGAAGAGCCTTTTGCGGGGACGCTTGCGACAGGGAGGGGGGGCGAACTGCTCAGCGGAGAGGACGACGACGACACATACATTATAGCTGAAGCACCATGGTCCATCGCATCTCCTGGTTCAGTGGACTTCCTGATGACTTTGTCCCTTCGTTTAGCACTTGTGTGTTGCGCTACTCGCTGTTGAATTTCTAGATAGAGTTCACTAGCACCGGCTTGTAGAGAGCGAGGAGTCGCGCTGGGGTTTAAAGTGATATCTTCGATAGGAGAAGTAGGTGGATCAGTGTCGCCCGAGGTTTTTCGAGTGGGTGGCACGAGCGTCTTGAAGTCCAGAGCAGGTATATTTCGTAGCTTATCGCCCTTTGCCTCACGTCCGCCTTTGGATGGGCCGAGAGGGGGAAGTCCTTTCTTTAGAATCCGTGGACTGGTCCTGAAGCTAGCGTAATAAACATAAATCGATATGAATTCCATAGTTCAGTAGAATATCCTAACGATGTGATTTCCTCGACAGAGGGCGTTCGATATAAACCTGGGGGAGATTTGGACCGTTTTTTTTGCCGTGGCGAGGATTCGGAATCTGCAAGGGCTTTACGTTTATGTTTGCGTGGCGAAGCTTGCTTCGTTTGGAAAGGAGTAGGTACATATTCAAAGGAGCTGGGCTCGCCACCGGAAGAATCATCAACGTGACTGGTGAGAACATAATGAGAAGTGGATGTAGTGTGATTGAACGTTCTTACTACGAAACAGCGTCTGCCGCGATCTGAGAGGCCGTGGATGACTTGGATGCAGAGGACTTGGGCGATTCTTGGGACTTGGTTAGCTTCGAAGGTGTCTTCCTTTTCTTCTGAGGTGAAGTATCCGGCTTGTCGATGGTAGCCGTCGTGCGTTTGTGGGTCCGAGGTACAAGCTGTTTCTTACTGGGACTTGTTGCTACTACAACTGCTGGGCTGGTGGAAAACGGAGCTGGGCAATCAAGTATAACGGCTGCGTCCATACTAGCAGTGTTCACCATTAGAGATGCATTCAGGGACTTAGACAAAATGGCCTCACTTGTGCAGTTGCGGAGCTGCGTCGTCGGGGGCGGCTTCTGTCTGTTCACTGTAGCCTAGCTGCTCAAACCATCCACTGGAACGCGTCGGAATAGATATACCTTAGGGCTTGTTCGACGACATTGATAGATTGACTTGGCTTCCTCGGAGCTGATTCACGCACACGAGGGGTCACGCTGTCTGCTTGTTGAGGCACATCACTGGCCACTGCCGAAGCCCTGAAGCTAGGCGCAGCCTCAACTTCGCGACTGCGTCCATATTCTTCAGATCTTGAGGTAAGAATATCCCTTGTGTGTGCAACAATTCTTCTAGCGCCAATCCGGTTGAGGTAGTCGTCGACATCCTCGTCAGGCAAATTCATTCGCTTGTCTTGTTCTCGGTAGAATGCATCGATATCCATGTCCATTGTGAAGGGTAAGCTTGGGGGTTCCGGTAATCCTGCGTCAAATCTAGCAAGCATATAAGTATGCATTTACCAGCAGAGTCATCTCGAGTCCAGCCACAAGTCTTGTCGGACGTGATGGTTCGGGGAACAACAGGAAACGGAACTCGGGAGCTGGTTTGATTTGGACTAGAGTCACACATCACGTGGTATGTACAATTGTGACGTACTTGTCACGGTCGCGTCTTCACCCACACTTACCCGTCATGCTGGGGTTTTAACCTTTTGGCTTTTGTGATGTCTATTTGATTGCGTGTTAATCGTCATAATCGCCTTTTCTGGGCTACTATAACTGCTATCAGCTGCTCCGCAATATTTCAAGACGACAAGGTTCATTTGTTAAGCCTCCCAGCGGCCTTGAACAGCTTACCTCCGGATTGGTACCAGTTGTTCCCACCTGTGGGTCCCAATATTGTTACAATGAAATCCAGATGCTGATGATGTGACTGTGGCGGAACTTGAATGGAGTGGCCTCTCCGTTTGGTGGTCACGGTAACGCTGGTGCGCTTAAATGCCATTCAGGAGCAAAATAATCCTGGCTCCGCTTCATCTATACCTCAGTGATATTACTGAAGTTAGCTGAAACGGCCTTATCGCTTACCTATCTCCCGCAAAGTCCTCCAAGGTTTTAAACACAGAAACCTCTTCGTCAATCGATGTCATCTTCGTCCCCCGATCCTCACGGTTACGACTCTGACGGCGATGACGAAGCTTTATTAGTGTCTGGCCAGGAAACGGAGGGAAACTTTCCTACAATTATCCCTGACGCGTCGCCTTTTCTTTTCGAACTTGCCCCGAATGAATTTCCGCACTACTTCACGGAACACGACGGTAGATTATTCCACTCGCACAGATCGTCGCCATATCCATTGCCCGCCGATACACCGGAACAGCAGGTAAATATTACTTTTCTCGATCTCCACGCCACTACAAAGAACTTATGACGGCTCCATTAGAGGCTAAACGTTACGCACGCAGCTCTCAACCGGCTGATTGGCGCGAATTACGTTGGACCAGTTCCCGCGGTTCTGGCTCCAGTGCAAGAACGTCAGAAATTTGTATTGGACCTGTGCACAGGCACTGGGAAATGGTAACGTAACCTTAGAAGCGCATCGCACCCTCGATTTGATGCTGACAGTCTGACCAGGGTCATGGACATGGCTAGAGAGTTCCCCCACGTTCTTTTCAGAGGCCTTGATATAGGTCAGATCCTTTACATCCTCTTTTCGCATCCCTCTTTTCACAGACTCCCTCCTGTTCATACCTGTTTCCAGTGCCGATCGCCACGCGATACCCGCGTTCCAATGTGCAATTCGAGGTCCACGACGTCAATAGTCCTTACCGGTGGAGTACCTCTTCGATTGATATTGTACACGCGAGAAGTGTCTCGATGGCAGTAAGTTGCTTTTCCCTCCTGGCCATGGGCTTCTCTATAACCCTCCGAACCACCCTACCAGGTCCAAGATTATCCGGCTATGTTGCAGGAAGTCGGGCGTGTCCTCCGCCCGGACGGGCTTTTCCTGTCTTGCGAATGGGGCCGATATCCCGCGTTTCACCCCCGCTTTCGTTTGATTCCTGAAGTACACGCTCCCTCAGCATGTCACTTCTTCGATGTCCTCGGTAAAGCCTTGGACGGCTGCCGTGGTATTCAGCCAATCGCTACCGATATTTCTGCATTCCTTAGGGATTCTGGCCGTTTCAAGAACATCGAGTCGCGGCGTTTCTACATGCCAGTCGGGCCTTGGCATGTAGAACCAGAGATGAAGCTGCTAGGAAGGGCCTTTCGCGCGAGCCTATTGAGATACGCAGATTCGGTCAAGCCTCTGTTATTGGAGGCTGGCTTATCTGAGGAGGAGGTCCGTCATATTATTGACGCGTATGTCCATGAGCTGAAAACTGTAAGTGGGATGGTCAGTGTATTGCACACAGTGCATGCGCAGAGGCTGTAGATTAGTGTATTGCAACAGTGCATGCGCAGAGGCTGTAGATTAGAATACTACCCATTTACAGAGGTTATCACGTACGAAAGTAGGAGTCCTAAGGATACGTATGAATCGACTGCATACCTAGGCTACTCATACCGGCCTTCGAATATTCACGTGCCCAGGAAATAATTGTTCAGCAATGTTTCTCATTTACATGACGCCATCTACAGTACTAGTACTCTGGCAGCGCGATAGGACGCGTCAGGGTTGTTCTAAAAATACAAGGACTGCAAGCAACAAGTATCCAATGCATGATGTCTCTAAAGTCGTGATTACTTTTTCAAAGAGGGTAGGGAGGGCGCAATACCAGCCACAGTGGTGGAGGTGTCGTCGAGGGAGCGAAGAAAACGTGCGGAGCCCTTGACAGTAATTGCCGGGGCCCGGAATAATCCGGAAGCCCAGCAAGTCCGAAAACAACTTGTGCACGCACCTCCACCCGTTTCCCCCAAAATACTCTATGCTCTCTACTAGAGTGCCGACAGCGCGAAATGCGCAGCGCATCGCGCGCTCCTTTGCCACTGTCGTCGACAGCGCCGGAGTCAAAGTAGCCGCCGTTGACCGCAACCAGCCAACTTCTGCGGTGACAATCCTCGTTAAAGCAGGCAGCAGGTTCGAGTCGAAACCAGGAGTGGCTAATGCTCTGAAAAACTTTGCATTCAAGGTCAGTTGCTGTCTAATGGATCGTCGCCTCTGGTTCTGACGCGGTGTGGTGTCGTTTCTGTAGGGCACGGCGAAACGGTCGGCACTCAGGACAGTTCGCGAGAGCGAGCTCTTAGGAGGCGTTTTGTCCGCGAGCTTGACTCGGGAACATCTGGCCTTGACGGCAGAGTTCCTCCGTGGCGATGAGTGAGTTCTACTCAAATTCTGCAAAAATGAGCCCTAATCCCCGCAGGCAATTCTTCGTTGACGTCCTCTCTTCCTGGGTCACCTCGGCCAAATTCACTCGCCCTGAATTTGACGAGTACGTTAAGCCTCTGGTTGAGAATGACACCAGAATAGCCACCTCCGATCCCGCAGCGTACGCTCTCGACCTCGCCCACACCCTTGCCTTCCGCTCTGGCCTCGGCGCGTCCCTCTTCGCACCCTCTCACACCACCATCACCGCCGAAGACATCAAATCATTTGCTAAATCTGCATTCACGAAAGGCAACATGGCCGTCCTCGGTGCGGGTATCGATCATGCTGTTCTCGCGCAGCTCGTGGAGAAATCCCTGGGCTCAACCCCCCCTTCCGCGACCGCCTCCTCCTCAGCGTCAACCTACTTCGGAGGTGAGAACAGGGTCTCGTCTCACAACGGCCCACAGACCGTCTTCGTTGGCTTCGGTGCGACCGGTGCCCCCTCTGTCGAGCTTGCCACCCTTGCGGCCTACCTCTCGCCCGAGGCCTCAGTCAAGTGGTCGCAAGGTCTCTCCTCCATGGCTTCTTCGATCCCCAATGGCACTACAGTGCAATCTGTATACCTGCCCTACTCGGATGCCACCCTCGTTGGCCTGCTTGTCCAGGGCGCGAATGCGGCAGATGTGAGGCAGGCTGGAAAGGCTGCGGTCGACGTGTTGAAGAAGGCTGCAGCGGGTATCCCAGAGGAGGAGTTCAGGAAGGCAGTGGCAAAGGCCAAGTTCGCCGCTGCGAGCGCTACGGAGGGCCGGGAAGGCTTGTTGACAGTGTTGGGCTCGCAGGTGCGTTTACAGTGTGTAATTCCTGAAATCTGATGTTCAAACAAGTACGACAGGTTCTGGCTGGTTCTTCCACCATACCCGAGGTATCCCTCTCGTCCTTTGACAAGCTGACGTCGTCCGCATTCACGAAGGTGAGAGCCTCCCATCAAGGCATTTTCTACACTGAGCAGTTTACTGATTAAAATGATCTACCCCAGGCTGCCTCTTCCATCATCAAGAGCAAGCCTACATATGTTGCCGTCGGAGATGTGATCAAGCTGCCATACGCTGATGACCTTGGGCTGTGAAGGTATCTGTAAAAGGAAAGCAAGTACAGCCCACATGTTCTCCATAGATTTTCCCAACCAGTGCAATAACCTAATTCTGGATATCCTGAGCGTGATGATACTGGGGCGCAGCGGTGGTCACGGGAGATAAGCAGGGAATGGACCATGTGCGCATCGAGCCCTGATTCTGTAATCTGTGAATCTCTTCGAAGTCGTATGCTCATCAAGAGGTTTTGCTACGCTGATCTATATATAGATTGTGCAGGTGGTTGTTTGGCGAAGTCGAGGTTCCTAAATATTCGGCAGCTCTTGCCTCTACCCCTTCGGTTGGATCAGGCGCGAAGCTTGTTGACCGTCATCGTGAGGTCTCCACTGTCAGACTGTCAGACGCAACTAGCTACAATGATTTCTGACCAAATTCTAATAAAGCAAAACGTTTTGGTCATCAGCTTTTTCCGATTCCGTGATCATCTGCTAACTGCGACGGCTGCGGACTGACTCACACAGCCATTCTCCCTACTACGATGGCCTTCGGAATGATGGTCCTGGGTGATGTGAAGTGCTGTGGATGGAGCATTTGTGACTCGATTGCACGTTTCTGGGAATCTCTTCTCGTTTCGCTTCCGCTCATTCGGCGTCTTCATGGCCTATAAAAACATATACCATCCTAGCATCCATTAAATCAAACATCCCTTGTCATATTTGCTTTCTATAAACCAGCCACCTCCAGTCTTGCCAATCACAATTTTCTATCTTCGATGTTCGCCTCCAGATCAACCAACTCTTCCTCCTCGACCCTCACCCCTCAAAAATCGCCTAAAAACTACGAGGCTGCATTCGGTGCTCTCGTTTCCTCATACGGATTTTCCGGTCCAGTGCCTATCCTGCCGCCATCCTCTAAATCATCATCCAAAAAGCCGTCGAAACACGCTTCCGTAGTCACCCTTCCGACCCAGTCGACGAAGAGAATTTGAAATGATATGTCATGGATGATGGTAAGGTCACTCTAATTTGTGCGATCGGTTCTTCATCTGATACGAATTAGATACAACTCGGATGTTCTAAGGAGGGACAGGAGGAACATGGCAGTCGACGCCACTGCTCCAATATACCAGTGCATATGATACTAGTAGCGTAGTCCTATAATTGCTCAAAATCGGTGTTAGTGTCTTGTTTCTCGAGGACTTAAATATCAATGACGAGCTGAATCTTGACACCATAGAATATTATGGTGAGTTTCCAGCGCGAATGCAAGCCAGAAAAAATGCTGAGTCGTACAAAAAAAGGATGCCACCGATGCCGGCGTCTTTGTCAATTTGGTGCTAAGGATTCACTCAAGGCGTGCTCTAACTGCCGTGGACCGTCCATGATTTATATGCCAGTGACACCACTGCGTACACATCAGAGTCATTTTGCGGAGCGAGATCACAATCTTGGAATCCAGCGCACCATTGGTCTTTATATGCATACAGCCTTTCTTTTTCCTCTACGAACCCGTCTCTAACCCATTTGACGATCATCGGCGTCAAGCTGCAGAGATCCGTCTCTCCCACGAGAAAGTCGTAGAAAGGATCGTTGTGCACGCCATCCTCCATCACCAAGAGGCTCACACCATCATGATGATTAGCAAGTCCGTCAGCAACTTTGACGATATCGTCCCTCAAGCACTCTGCACCCCCAGCAGTGACCAAGATGCGGTCCACGATCCCGTCTACCCCGCTGAACCACGATGCTGGGGCTTTACTACCTTCCAAGTATACATGGAGTGATTCAGGGACACCCTCAAATACCTTTCGACCGCAGTAGCCGAAGGTCCTGGCTCCTACCACGTCTGTTCTATCGTTGGCGGCGTGAGATCCAGTGTCGCCAGTGAACGAGACCCATGGAGACATGAGGTAGATGCCGCGTAATGGGGATGCCAACACGAGGGGTGGAACGCTTTCTACGGGGCGGAGCATATGTGAAAGTAAGGCAAGTGCTAGATTGGCACCCGCAGAGTCGCCCACTATCTGGATGTTCTGAGCACTGCAACCGGTACCAAGGACATGCTGCAGTGCTCTGACAGCCTGCATGAGCTGCGTCGGGAATACCACCGTCGGGACAATGGCTAGATGAGGCATAAGCATCTTTTTGCATCTCTACTCGATCCCCCGACTCACAGTAGCTAAGAATAGCGATACCGACGTCTAGGCCGTTGCGTCCAAGTTCCAGACGTACATAGTTCCAAAAGGATGCTCCAAAGTACTGCATAGGGATTACATATCCCCCGCCTGGTGTAGCCAAGTTAGATTATTTCTTAGAGTCGTAGTGCGGTGGTACAATACCATGAAAATAAAGGACAACTCCATCCGTTCTCCTGGGTCCAATCCATAGTAATCGCGCGTCATCGCCTATCTCATCCACCAGGACCGGGAGGCCCTTTTGCTTTGCCCATGCTTCGTAGATCTGCAATGTTGTCCCTAGGCAGTATTGAAACTGGCGCATGTTCAACGAATCCGCGAGGAAACGAAATGCGGTGTCTCCAAGGGTGCGCTTCCAGCGTTTGTGAGTCTTGGAAGAAGGCAGGAATCTGGCTTTGAACAAGCTCCATAGGAGTATCGAGGCTGCGGAAATGCCTCGAAAGTTAGGGAAGATGCGCGGGCTTTATTGGCGTGGAACTGACGCAGTTGGGCCACGATGAGCACGATGCGCCCTATTTCTGTCCAGGACACTTGGCCGAACTGCATGTGGTCTTCCATTGAGCGAAGGCTTGCAAGTGGAACAGGAGGGGTCTGGACTGGAAGTCGAAGTAGGCGATGGTCCAAGAGTGGAGAGCTTTATCGTCAGCCTGCCCGCGTCAACAGAACTAAAAGTGACGCCCATCAGAGAAGACGTAAGTCCTTGCTATCTGAAGACCGTTCACTTATATAGTCGTATACGTAGCCTTTTATGAAAGGGTGCTCGCAGCTATCCGGTAAGTGAAGATCAATGTTGGTGACACGGTGACTCAAATCCCCCGTGGGGGACTTGGAATTGACAACGCGCTCACAGGCCGCCAATACTATCGATGCGCTTGAACCGTGTCGCGGATGAAGTGTGTCGGCGAGATGCGACGGTATGCAACAAGTACGATGCTAGAAGCTGCATACAGTCCAGACTCACAATTTTGCAGGAAACCAAGGGAAACCAGTGTGAGGGGGCGAATCCGGGCCGACATAAATAGATTGATTCTTTAGTACGCTGAGTTCGAAATCATATCATTCCTGACGCTGCTTAGCTACCGTGACCACCAACCTGTCTGAACTCTCTGTAGCCTGCTTGTAGCGAATCCCAACTCATCCGACCTGCACAGAAATGCTATGCTATTCAGTGCCGGGAGGAGCCAATTCACGGTCGGTGATGCGGCACTCTCCCCCGGGTGTTCATTCTGATTAACATTCGGCTTAGCCTCCGGTACTACGAGTAAGATACATCGGTGAGACCTGAGGCCTGGAGGCCGAACGAGCAACAGTAAACCTTGTAGACCATCGTTATATCCTAAAAACCCATAAAATACAGCAGGCAACACAATACAGGACGTAGAAAAGGGCTACAGCTATTCGTACACGTATGTCAGAGGTTGTCGTTAGGTTCCATACTCGTCCCTCCATCAGTCTTCAGTCTAACCCAGGCATCTCATAATCCATCGGCACATCCTTCCTCTCCAACCATGCCGCATCCCCACTGCCCAAATCCACGCCCTTCCCGCAGTCTAGCCGCCGCCTCGCTGGCAGCTCCTTCAGCTCCACACTCCCACATTCACTGGTGTCATCCGTCCGCACGACAACATAATGCTCCCCATGCCACCCAAGGAAATCCACAGACGGCAACGCAGTCGCAATGCTGCGCGCGCTGGAGTTCCAGATGTCAGTTTGCACTTGGAAGTCTTTCTCCGACATGAGATTCGGCTTCGGCCGCCGTTGCGATGTGCATTGGAGGTGGAGGAAGGACAGCGAGCAGAATCGCGCAAAATGCTGCGCGTACTCGTTCAGAATTTTGTCCGAGACCACCGTCGTGACGTTGATGGCAGCCATCTCCTGTGGGATCACCTTCACTAGCGACGTCAGAGCCTGCTGTGTGAGATTCGCAATCCGCACACCCAGGACCCGCAGGCCCGAGAGTTCCGGAAGGACGTTCAGCACCAGATCCCATGGACAGTTGCCCAGATCCAGCCGTCTCAGCCGCCTTCTCCGCCTCAAGAACTGTGTTACACTCTGATAGAGTGCGTACTCGTCGTCATGGCCTACAAGCACGAACCGGAATGCCTCAAGGTGCGGGAGGAACGTGTGCTGGTCATCAATGACCTGATCGCTGGTGAATACTACTGCAGCGGAAGCTGGTTCCTCAAACGTCCCATGGAGCGTCAGGCTCTGCAAATTGTGTGCGTGTGCTATCCGCGCGAACACGATGTGTGAGATGCGTGTGTCGACGAGGTCCAGATGTGTTAGGTTCTTGATGGTCACCGACTGGAACGCAGAGTCCCATGAGTGATGTCGTGCAAGATACGCGCCAAGGATCAGATGTCGTAGCGTATTGCGGTTCTGGTCCAGCACAGTCCGCACCTCCCCCATGTCCGCGAACCCATCATCGTCCTCTGCCCGCAGCGTGAACTTCCGTAGGTTCTGGAACGCTGATACACCAACAGCGTCAAAATGCCAACCGCTGGAAACATAATTGATTAGGGGTGTGCTGCGGCAGGCATATGTTAAACTCACATTAGACCAAGCCCACGAAGATGGGGATGGCTCGCAAGGACTGCCTGCACCATTTCGGCGCGCATCTCCGGATAGCCGATCCATTCAAAGTCCACGAGCGCCTTAAACTCAGGCAATGCGGTTTTGAAGATGCCTGAGTAAGAAAGTTAGTAAGCGACTGGAAAAGCACTCGGAGCTACACTCACGCGTCATGAGGTCTAGCATGTCACCTTCCTCATATGCCCAATGAAGCCGTAGAGACTTGACCCGACTCGCAAACACCGGGTCGGCCTTGGCCCTATCGAAGATGTCCAAGCCACGGTTGAGGTTTTCTTGGTCCTCTCCGAAATAGAGGTCAAGTGTATGGAATATTTGTCGAACGGCGATGTCTCTGTGAAAAGAAGACACGAATAGCCAGGTACGCAGGTGGTGCCGTGGGATATGATATGCAATCCGTTCCCATACTTCGAGAGGAGCACGTTGTGAGGCTGGTTCCGCTACAAAACGGATCTGCTTGGCGTGAGACTGAGAACCCTACAGAACAATGGACAGGAAACGCACCCGCTTGTCGCGTCGTATATGTTGCTGAATCTCGCGATTGGAGGGGTCCAATTTCAGCACTGCTTGGAAGTCTGAGGATACATGGTCAGCTCTGGGAACAAGCAGCACTTCGAGGGAAATCAGCAGTCCACAAAAGGAAAGGCAGAGAAAAGTACGTGACACCGCCGACGAGTGACCAACCCATTCACCACAAGTTTCCACTGGGAGCGAAACCCGTCGCGCAAAAATAAATCCCCGAACAAGCCGGTAGCCTAGCCCTGGATGTATGACGCGAAGGGTCATGCCTCCGCCTGATTTCCAAAATGGCCACCATCCTCCACATCGGACATGAACTTCCAGACATTCATTGCAGAGACATTAAGATGATAGGTGGTGAGCCTCTCCACCAGGTGACCATACCTCTAAGCCCTTTCTGGCGCTACTGCCTTGCGATCCCAGAACCAATGGCTTACCTTGTTGTGCTTTTGACAGAAGACTTTCTCCACCGCATTTGCGAGCGTTACCGCGCGCAAGCAAGGCGCGCGCGACGTCCGCCTTCGGCAAGTTAGGGGTTTTGAGATACACCTCCAGATAGTTCTCAACCTCTGGTCCATATCTGAAATATGCATTCGAAAGCTGCCAAAAATGTGAACATAAGGACGTACCTTCCAGCCTGTATGAGAGCTAGAGACGTGTCGAGCAGAAAATTCGCCTTGTTGTGCTGGGATAGGGAGTGCAGCGCATCGTACACGGTGGTCGTCAACTCGTCCGGTGGACAAGAGGACATGGTGGTCGATCACAAAGAGGGTGTGGTGAGAATTACCTGTCTACTGGATCGTTACCATCGTTTCGGGTCGGCAATAATGGTTTGCCAGGGTTTGCCCAATGCCGTCGGCATCCGGCAATTTAACGCCTTCCGATCCGAACCCTCGGACACTTCCAGCTTTCATTCAGGAAGAGACTACAAGTAGCTAAAGGGACGGGTTGCTGACAAGATCTGGACCATCCAACTTTAAAAGCATTGCAGAGTTCTGATAATGGTACATTTTATTCAAAGAGGTCGGTGCCATGGTGCTGAAGAGCCATTAAGATCAGTATCGTCAAAGTATCGTGGCTAAACTACCTCTTAACGCGCACTCTGAGACCGTTACATCTAACCACTCTCGACTCTGATCACCATGCATTGGTACAATACCCGTAAATCCTTCCGGAGGTTACATAGAAATACATTTGAGGGACCATCTTACATCAAGCCGTTCGTTTGAATCATAATTTGGCTGCGGCACGACCTTGCCTCGCCTGTCGTCGACCACGCAATAGCATGGGTTTGATGGATTCCTTTACCGACGAAATATCAGCACGTACCCAGACTCAAAAGGAATAAAACACGGCCCACCTCGTACGCCGTGGTGACCTCTGTCTGATTGAGTGGCTCAGTTTGCGCGCGCTCCCACAACGCATCATAGACCTTCCCATCGAAGACCCCAAGGGCACTACGTATTTACGTCAACAACTACAATATGAGGGCTATAGTCTTCGAATCATACCTATCCAGCTCCCAATCGGTAAAACCGAAGGCGTCGCTTAGTCCTATAGCATTCGGTAGTAGCTCTTGACAAAGTTGATTGATATACAACCGCAATGGACGAGCTGGATCGCTTGAGCCGGATTGCTTCTTATCCAGTGATCGCAATAGGCCAGATGAAAGGAGATCAACGAGGCTCGCTTCGATGACGGTGAGCAGGTACTATGATATCCGATGCTTGTCAATTATTTCAGCGACTCAAATTGAGAGCGGCTCACAAGGGTATACAGAGAACGAACAACCTCCCGAGTTGGGGCTGAGAGTACGAGGTTCGCGATGATCTCGCCAACCTGGACAGCAATAAACGCCTCGGTAACTGCCTTGGACACACGCTGGTTGACGCTCGCATCGGGAATTTCAAAGGTCTGCGCATGCTCCTGAACTAGGAGAGCAGCGCGCCATTCCAGAAGGCTGATGGCAAAGGCGGGATCCTGCCAGGAGGCGTCGGTTGCCGTAGGGGGCTGGTTAGATGGGAGTAGGAGGCGGAGGTAATGTGAAGATGGCGATAACGAGGACGCCGGGGGGTCTGCAGAGGAGAAAAGGGTTTTATACGACTTGAGAGCAGCACGGACGACCTGTTGGTCCAGCACGAAGTTATCACCCTCGTATCTGTGACATCATTGAACTTATTGACGTTATAGGTGCAGGAAACACTGCTGGCTTACGTTACACTTGGGAGGTAATCAGCGTAAAGCCTACCAAGGCCAGCGAACGCGCTGTATCCATGGCCGCCCATAGACCGTCTGGCGACCTCAAGGTCATGGACACCCAAAGAAGAAACCATGACTTTCAGACCACTCGTGGTCGCATGCATCTCTGCAAGTAATGATGTATCCCCTGATGCCAGCCGTTTGGACATAGCGTCGAAGGATTGAAGCTGAGATACATCGTCATTAGTATGTGGATAACCGTTGTCTGCATCTGTGCTGCGACGCACCAGCGTCCGACCAAGCTGAATGAAGACGTAGGCATGTGATAGGATGGGCAGCAGGCGGATATAGACAGACGGGTAGGTAATGGTTTGTTTTTCAAGGCCATCGGAGCCTCTTTCACCTTGTCTCCTCACCGTGGCATATCGTATTGAAACGGTGGCGGCTGGTGGAAGGATTAGCGCGAATGGTGAAATGGTCGAGAACAAGAATCAACCTTTCGCCATCAGCCAGCCTGCACCCGTCACCATGCTAGCATGAGATTCATCAGACGCGTAAGATGACAGCGTAAAAGAACTACATACTTTGCGCGAATGTAAAGCATCTGAGAAATTGTGAGCTTGCTTGCTGGATTTCTGCTGGTTTAAGAAACACTCACCCCGCCGTAACTGAGTTTCGCGTGAGGAGGTTGAACGTATTGCCCATCATCCGTGACCTGCGCAAATTTGGATAGCATGTTCTCCTTCGGTATACGGACATGGTCAAACCGCGCAAACCCGTTATCGGTCGTGGAATAGCCCGCTAATGCCTTAGGGCCTAAACTGCCGTCAATGCTTTCGCTAATTTGTAAGGAGACGATGCAGACCAATATCGCCGATAACAAGACCAGGCAGGACCTTGTGATCATCTAGCAGACGTCAGGAACTAAAATAAGTAGAAGGACACCAATGCCATTACCCATACTCCTCAACTGGACGAGGAAGAGATGAGGGCCAACGTCGTTTCCATCTGGAAGAATCAATTTCGCTTGAACCACCCCATGTGTTGATGTCTTCCCTAGCGCTCCGATCCACCATTTACTACTCGTGAGGGTGGGTGAGTTGATCTCAAACTCCTGCGTCTCGGGTATGAAGGTTGCAGTGGTTTCTAATTTCCCGACATTAGTTCCGTGGCCGAGTTCAGTCTGGAGGTAGCATCCCAGGATCCCGCGCGTCGCGATTAGTGGGCCATACTTGGCCACGAGTGAAGGCGACCCTTGGGAGAAAAAGACGGGCTGGAACGCTAGTCCGAGGAGTCAAATAACGCTTTGAATCCGTTGTTTCCAATACGTACCGACGTTGTGGAGACCATTCGGAAGACCTTCGTCCAGACTTGCGATTGCGAGGGAAGTATCCTCGTTTGACCATCTACGTGTTTCCTGAAGCTCATAGATACGGTTAGTCATGGCAAGCCCGCGTTGATAGCGTTCGGTGCGGGTCATAAATTCTCTATAAGACGACCGAATGAGTTCGAGGTTCGTCGTACAAACGTGCTTTGTCGGTCACCTGCGCGACTTATCAAACACAGGATCGTTCTCCAAAACACTGACGATCTTGTCCCGCTTTTGCCACTCTTCGTGTCCATCTAGGAGGGGATTTCGTTCAGCTTTCTTGACCCCGCTTCGGCATCCACGCGACTATAGGGAATGGATACTCGCTATGCAAGAAATCCCTGGTAGAAGAAACGTCTATTGACGCTCCAGCTCTCGCAGTAGTCATGTCATTTGCTGTCCTCTGCGCTGCATCGTTGGAACTCGACATGCTGGTGCAGATGAAGTTGATTCGGGAGAAACCTGTGAATATGCATCAAGACGTGAACAACTGACAAGGTCACTCTTCGGCCTCCGGCCCACGGGTTCCCGACGCGACCATTGTCAAGCACGTGGATTAACCCTAACCTGAGGGCATGATCAGTTTATCTCCAAAAATCTTCAGCACTTCATCCCATCAACCGTAAAAATCTGTCGGCGTTATCTGACATCCTCTGACTCTTCCTTCTTCACTACAGTCGGAAGGACTCTTTCTTGCTGCAAAATCTTTTCCTTTTATCTATTACTCTCATTTATTTGACTCATGGCTGGAGAAGATGTCGAAATGACCGCGGTGGGAGTCCCCGTTATTCCTGTTGCCGAGGTGAAGGAGAAGGCGGAGAGCTCGACCGCTACTGAGAAGACGAGTGAAGGGGATGATAAGGAGTTGATGGCCAAGGCTGCGAAACAGAGTACGTTTAACTTCCATATCTCAACCCAGCTTGATATGAACTTATCTCCATTCAAGTCGAATTTTACTTCGCGGATGCCAACCTTCCATACGACAAGTGAGCTTCAAGGCATGCTTATGTCGGTTTGACTTAAGTGAGAACCCAGGTTCATGTGGACTCTATATACAAAAGACCCGGATCACTGGGTCCCCGTCCAGACGGTAGCCTCGTTCAAACGCATGCGCGAATATTCAGCGCTTGGGCACGAATGGGTTGCCAGGGCGCTCCGGACGAGCGACTTCTTGGAAGTGGACGAGGCTGGAAAGAAGGTCCGTAGACGCACGGAGGTCCAGGAGCCCAAGGGCCAGTTCGAGAGGAGCGTGTACGCAGTATGTGCTTGATTGTGTGTCGGGTGCCTTTGCCTTAACCTCTGGCGATAGAAAGGCTTCCCAGACGAAGACCCCACTTTACAGAGGCGATTAGAGGATTTCTTCGGCAAATATGGGAAGACCAACGCAGTCCGCATGAGACGTGACGAAAACAAAAAGTTCAAGGTTCGTCCAACCATCTATCCATTTCTCAATATGGTCAAGCTTTCGAGACCTCGTCATCGGCTGCCCTCGCTCTGATCCATCCTGGAAATCCGAAGCTGAATTTCCTGATATTTCTAAATTGCTCTCATGTTATCCATTTTTGTAATCCCGTCTGATATACTCCCCAGAACTCCGTCTTCGCTGAATTTGCTGATTTCGACCACGTCGAGGCGTTCCTGAAATCAGACCCCAAGCCCTCTTGGGACGGCGAAGAGCTGCTCATCATGACAAAGTACGTCCTCACACCCTCACACCCCATCTCAAGCCCTTTAATTACTATCTCATTTATAGAGAAGCCTACTGCGACATGAAGATCAAAGAAAAAGGGTTGACGGGCAAGACTGCGAACAACCGCAAAGAGCTCATGTCCACCACCCGGGGCTTCAACGCCTTCCGCGAGATGGCCCGCGCCAAGTCGACGCCCTCAAAGGGAAGTGCAGGCGCTACCGAGCCCAAGGAGGTCTTCCTGGAGTTCATGGGTTCGAAGATCCTGATCCAGCAGGACGAAGAGGGGACAGGCAGCGTCAAGGAGGAGGACGTGCCGTATGTCAAGGGCGCTACGCTCCGATTCGAGGGTTGCGGTGGGGACGTTACGTGGTCTGAGATCAAGGTGCGTCATGGTTGTGTCTTCGCTTGTCGGCCAGGTGCTGAGTGATCCCCAGGACCCCATTAAGGAGAAGTTCGAAGGCCGCGCGCCGTTCATCAAATACGCTCGTGGGGAGGACTCTGGGCTTGTTGGCTTCCACAAGGCGCTCACGGAGGAGGAGATCGAGACGGTCAGGGAGGCCATCAAAACCATCAACTCTAAACCCGTGACATGGTCCCTTCCCGAAGGTGCGTCCACAAACCCCGTTCCATGTCTCTCGCCTTACTGATTTCTCTCTTTCGTGTTCCAATAGAGGCGGACGAGAAGGCGTTCCAAATCGAGCGGGCGCAGACAGCAGCGAGGTCCGCTCTTGACAGCTCATTCGGCGGCGGACGGGGGCGGGGCCGTGGAGGCGCCCGCGGTCGGGGTGGTGGACGTGACGGCGGACGCGGGGGAGGACGCGAGAATACTCGTGGTGGACGCGGTGGCCGAGGGGGCGGTCGTGGCGGACGTGGTGGACGCGGAGGCGCCGGGGGACGCGACGGCCGTGATAAGAAGCCCGAGGCGAAGGAGGCGGGTTCAGAGGAGGTCGGCGAGAAGCGGAAGAGGGCTGTGGAGCCTGATGGTGGGCCTCATGTTGGTGTGCGGGGTACGGCGGGGCCGCCTGTCCTGCAGAGTGCGAAGAAGACGAAGACGGATGGGGAGGCGGCATCATGACCGTTCCTTTCGCCCGTCATCCGCCTAAATGCAAAACAAACACTTCCTGGGTGAACGCACCATTCATTTGGCGCAAATGTAACTTCTTCAAAAGCATGAGAATCTGTTTCTGTACTTTGTATTTGGTTCTAGGTTATCATAAGTAGCAAGTCATCGCATGTATTCTGACGGTGATGAATCTCACATTCTCCCTCAGCGATATGTACGAGAAGTAAATCGTCCATTCAGCGCTAATGATTGGGTTTGATAGCAAGATGTAAGTAACATATATGCATATACGCGCATACCCCAAGTATACGCGTGTGGAATCTTATGTACTCAACTCTAACTTCACTGTATGCATACGTGAGCATGGAACATCGCGGGTGCAATTCCAGGACAAGCCTTCTGATTAAGTGGTATCGTGCCACCTGGTGAGCCAACGTTAAGAAGATGCGACCTTTTCTGAATCTTTAGCTGACGCTGCAGGACACAAACGTCTCGCTATCGTTCACAGCCGGCTCTACTATCTATGACTACAAATCGATGTCTGCAGCATATTGAGGACTCTCATAGACGTATACACTTGGCTACACTACGTTCAAAAACTTGCACTACTTCTACTGTGATCGTTGATAAACAGAAAGAGTAAGACCTGAGGCCTGAGGCCTGAGGTTCGGCGTCATCAGTGCGTATATGCGGCGAAAACAGATGAATGAAGGTCTAAGAAGGCTGTTGGTAGAATATAGCACGTCACTGCGAACCTCCTTGACGTTGCCTCGCATGCGGAACCCGCGAACGTAACCGGTGGGACAGATCCGAGAACCGACGAGGCCGCAACCACATGAGATCGGCTACTTCGATGGCCTTATATATTCCCTCTTAGCTCAGTGGTAGAGCGCGTCACTAGTATACAGTACGACACATTGTGTATGTAATGACGAGGTCAGTCGTTCAAGTCGGCTAGAGGGAAATCAGTCCTGCTCTTGTTTTGTTTTTAGAAAAAGGGGAGTTTATCCCTTCCCGGCCTGAAGTTATGCTTTTCACAATCAAAGAGGCGTCCTTCTGAAACTCTCCCATAACAAGTTGAATAGCATGAAGATCGACACATAACCCTAATTCCAACCCCTAAATCGGAGTACTAGCCCACTCCTTCTCAGCCCACAACCCCCAATCCTCCAACCACGCCTCGAACTTCCCCGCAATCTTCGCGTGCCCAAGAACGTTCGGATGCTGGTTGTCCGGAAACACGTCCGCGAACGTGACCCACCCCGTCGTATCAACGAGGAATATATTCTTGTCGCCTGCAGCCACTCTGTACACGTGTCAGTGTGTGATCCTTCAAGGTGCGGGGTAGGGGTGGGGGGAGGTCACCTGTTGTTGACTATGGTGTGGTATTGGCCGACGTAGTATTGGCCGATGCTGCCGTCCGCGTTGGGCCAGCCCCACTGTGCGGAAAAGGAGTGTGATTAGATGGATATCGATGTGTGTGAAAGGAGGGGATGACGGACAGGTGTGAAGACGAATATCGGCTGGCGCTTGTATATCATACGAAGCCGCGCGACGAAGGTCGAGTAAACCTGACAAAAGTCAGTTACAACACTCACTCCCATCGCACGCGATCCCCACACACCTCAGCGAACTGGGCATCAGTGACGCCCTGCGCCGCATCGTTCGCGCTGGAAATGCAAGAAGCCACGATCAGAATCTCAAGCGACCAAGTTACTGTATCTGGACGCACCCGATATGAATCACAACATGCGTCGGGGCCGGCTGATCGCGCGCGAAATTCCAAGGAGTCGTGAAATTGTGGTCTGTCGTATAGAAGAATCCCGTGTCTTCCGTCTACCGAACACCCCCTCAGGTTCAACCTCACTCCGGAAAAAAGGAAACGGCGTACTTTGAAGAACTGGAAGGAAACGCCGTGGACATTGCCAAAGGACACGACATCCTGTTAAGAGGTAAAGACAATTGGAAAGGCTGATTTGTAAAGCCCCGGAAAAGAATCATACGGATAGGGCTGCTCCTGGTTGGGCGGTGACGCTATGTTCGGCCTTGAAATGCTCCCCCACAAGGAACGGCCATGCTTGATCCACACCCAGAGGAAGAAACTGACCCTAGAATCCGGGACCAACGCCCTAGTCAGCATACGGCTCTTCCTTTGGCCCAAAGGTCGGTGTTGATACTCACAGCTGACAGGGAGTCCCCGATAAACTGGAACGCAATTTTCGAGGGTTTGTAAGTAAGAAGTTCGGCATCCTGGGTTATCGCACGAGCTTGAATACCACGTCCACCATCAAGGCGTTAACAAATACCGAGTTCAGAGTTATAGACTCGAGGTTGATACGGTTATTCTGCCACCCCTCCACATTGATTCGGACCACTTTGGTATGAGTACCCCCATGTCCATCCGAGGCGGAAGATACCAAAGGGACGACGTTGGCGCCCATAGACGCGTTCACGGTGAAGAAGTCTTGGTAGTCGATAGACACCCCAGTCGCAGCGGAAGGTGCCGTGGTGTGAGGCCCGAGATTCAGAGTGAGGGAGCGCAGATTTTTCACGTGGAGCTTGAACCCAGATCCAGCCCTATTAAAAAATACATATGTATATAAGCCGGGTCAAGGGAACGGGACATACCACCAAGTCCCCGGAGAGGCATCCCACCGTCCGTGGTAGTGGATGGCTGGATGGGTGTGGGTGACGGTTACGGTTTTTGTTGCGGGCGTTGGGGATGTGGCGTGGGCTCCTGCGATACCTGCTAGGAAGGTCAGAATGAGGGAGATATACATGGGAGGTGGAGACGGAGTGATTCCGGGCTAGGGACGCGGTATTTATGGTCGCATAAGACGATCACGAGTTGGTGGATTCGAATGCCCGAGTATTTGCCGAAGAGAAAATGGGAGTCGTTCGGGGAGACTTGGAATGCCAATTGAGAGGAGTTACTTGGGGAGAACTCATTACTGGCGGCGGGGGAAGAGGGGATGTCGTAGAGTTATTCGAGTTGCGAAAACTTGTGTGGCGGTAGACTGGCTTTGGTTGATGACGTCGGCTAGCTGATATAACAAGCGATTAGTCTCTCCTGGACTTGGTACTAAGAATGCGGCAAGATGAGTTGGGCTTCAGAATTTCGCGTAGATCGCGGCCAGCTGATACGGTCGAAGGAATAACAAACTCATGTATAGGAAAACGTAAGTCGCTGTTGACTTCGAGAGTACTTTTCATGTGGCGTCTAAACAACTAAAGGTCGGTAGGACTTTGAATTGAAGGACACACACAATCAAGGGAAATCGACGCGAGGCCTTTCAAGGGGACAAAAGAGACAACCGATCCTGAGTTAGCGCGTCATGTCCAAGCAAATCGCTTGAAGGATAATAAAGATGTTTAGCCCCAGTAGCAAAGCAAGAACAAGAGGAATGTACAAGGTGAATTCGAATCCGTTGTCGATAGCATCATGATTGTTTTGTTGAAGTGCGGAGGCTGTCCACGCATGCCGTGGGTAAGTAAACCCTTTGCACGTGCTTCCACCAGCGTGTTGTAAAAGGTGTATTTAAATCGGAACGAGCAATCTACCATGCTCTACCGTACCACCTGCCTTTTTTCCCGGCAAACACCATCTTTTTGACCGCCACACCACTCTTTACCATCCCTGAACATACACCTTTCTTAATATGCCCGACCGTAAGCACCCTACAAGCACCCCGAGCTGTCCACAATCTCAATGACCTCTACTACAGTCGGAGCACAGCCGATACCGTCATACGGGCCCACACCCAACGGACACAGTAATCGCCAACATAGAATACCTCCCTCCGGCAGTCTACCGATCATCTGCTGGCAGCTATCCCTGAACCGAGAGTACACCAAAGAGGTGCGTGAGCCAGGTCTTTCAGCCTGCGTGCGGTTCGACTGACGCCGCCGATGGAACGAAGGAATATGATGCTTGCCATAAAGTAGTCTCATTATGCGTTGAGCATACGAAAGTGCCTCATAATCCCCGAGATTCAGATTCGTTTCGTGAGCGCCGCAGCCTCAACCCTTTGGTCACCTAAGCCTAACTTAGCGCTCTGTCCTAGGTCAACTAATGACCCTGATGTTGCCATTACTCATGATGAGACATCGTCGAATACCTCGTGCAAAGTGGAAGGATGAAAGCACGGCTGCTGGGAAGCGGTGGATCGAGCAGGTGCGTCGCCATGTGCCCTTGCACGCATGATCGAATCTCATCTCCTCATCGTAGGCTCAAGACGGCATGACCGCCGAACGGTTTATGCAATCCATGATTGGGTATCATTCGGGATTCGAGGGCTCCCTGTGTTCTATGATCATGGTTCAGGGCAGTAAACACCGGGTGGTCAATATCGGGATTGGCACGAAACAAGTCGCGGTAGAGCCGCGTGGGGTCACGGTAGCTGCGTATGTAGAATCACAATCACATAAAGTGCGTATGGTTCTTCTAGGGCGAAGCGCCCAGCGATGCTGACGTCGTTCTACGCTGTAGTTGACCCCATTAGAGATGGCAAATATTACACAGGAGCAAGACGACGAGACCATCCTCCGCCGGCTCAGCATAGTCCTCGCCCTAAAACAAGCCTACATCAAAGCGATCGGCCACCCCATCGGCTTCGACTACTCGCGCCTCGAGTTCAACGTCCCCGAGCGTGCTGCAATGGGCGACGGCTACCCCCTGACCGGGTGGGAGTTCCGCATATGGAGAACGCAGCTCGGCGTGGCGCGCCGTGATCAGCTCGTCAACGAACAATACGAATGTGTCGTGGCGTTCTTCCGGGGCTCCAACGACTCGCGCTTTATATTCTATGATACGGCGGAACAGCTGAATAGCTGGGTCCAGTTTATCAATATCGACCAGATGGTCAAGGTTATCCCAAAACTTACTGCGTGAGGTCATGTTATAAGCCAGGCATTTCTGTTGATCGTACCCCCTTTTCCTTCATTGCGGAACTGCTTTTTTTTGTGTGCGCCCAGACGTTTGGATCGTATATACTCGAGATAATTTCTATTAGGCTGCTATTGTTGTGTTTCTGCTGTCGCGTTAAAATTTGTCTGTACAAGAACTTATTATATATCTGGTGTTGTATTCTAGCTCCTTGTCAGTGCCGTATCCAAGTACTATATATACTGTTGGATTGTTGACCCCGAGTTGTCACCGCGACCACCAATGATTATGATCAAGGTCTACGGTCCACGACACAGCCTCTGCATTTGTACTTCAAGATGACATCACTCCAGTTACCATGTAAATCGCAAGCGCCTGGGTTTCGAGATTTCGCTTGATCATTATTCACCCGTGCCCGCCCACCTGCACCGCATCCTGGGTGATCAGGATCTGATGGACAACGAGACAGGGCATATGCTGTATAAGTACGGCAGCTTTTCACCAAGCTCCAAAGCTTCAAACACGCCTCTGTGATCTCAGCTGGTCTGAGTAGCGCGTCGCCGGTCGACCCATAACTCCCAAAAAAACCCTACACCCGCCCTTTCGAAAGTCACAATGCGGTCACCCTCCTACACCTTCCTCCTGCTCGCGTGGATCGTCTTTCTGACGGTCGCCAGTGCTGAGGAGAGTTCAGCGCCGTTGGCCGCACGCTGTAGCCGCGGTATGAATAGATTCAAGACAGAAACGCGGGACCTCAAGGTGCGAACTAGGCGTGGGCCGTGGAGGTTACCGAGATCTGTTGGGGAGGAGTGAAGAGGTGCGTTTTGGGCTTGTTCCTGTTGTATTGTACGGCCTTTCGATTGCTGATTTTTAGCTCGTATTCCAGGAGTAGGTCTTGATTGCTTCGAGTCTTAGGGGATGTATGTGTATTGGAGTACTTGTGAGTCTTGTTGTTCAGCTATGCTGCGAATGGTCCAAATTGACGATATATGCAGGTAGTGGGTTACTGAATGCCTGGAATGGAGAGAACTTTGGCTAAAGGACAACTTTGGTCCGCAAAGATCGAGCATTCGCGGTCTGAGCGACTGTGCTTCAATCGTACTTATGAGCCTGCTTACTGAGTAGTTCACATGTCCCTCCCATGTTTAATTCACGTCGAAGCCAAACGACCGCATCCAGGGGACACTCGGTATCGGAACACGCCCACACTCTGGGGTCGTTGAATTGTTAATAGTCTCTGAAACTGGCCGATCCAAAGCTTCCAATGCTAGTACCGAGAGTGTTTGGCTTAGGACCAGGCCTTATAGTTGAACATTGAACCTGAACCCTCTTTTGCCTCTTTACATTGTGGTGCAGACGAGGCACCACGGACGTAAAGTATGATTCTGGAATTAGACCACTGACCGGTATCTGATAACCGGTAGATAATTCAGTCTCAAGATACCAGATTTGAATGACGACTTCACTCCAGGGACACGCGAAGAACTGTACGCTCTACAGAGTAGGATATTCGAAAACCTATGAGTCCGTTTTCTCCAGCTCTTCAGCGAGATCTATGTCATTGGGGATCGGTGGACCAGCATAATGATAGCGCCCGTCTGCGAAGCGCGATACACCATTTACCCAGATGAAGTGGATAGGAGAATACAAAAGGCGACGTACTGATCATATACCACCCAGCACTGATCACCGCAAACCCAACAAAGACAACACTCGCATAATCTACGTGGCATGCGTCAGTATCTCAACGCATGAGAGGAACGTAGACGCGATACATACTCATAGTCACCTGCGTAACAGGTATCACAGCAGGCATCGAGAACAGCACAATCTCAAACATCACCCACAGCAACGCAACGACATTAGCCCCCCACCCCCACCTCCCCAGCGAAAACGGTGCATCCTCCATCTCCTTCCTCCCATTACACATAAGGATCGCGATGGGCATGGCATAGCTCGCGCCGAGACATATGACGGCTACGCCCACGAAGGCATTGAACGCTGCGCTGGAGCCGAGGTAGATGAGCCCGAGGAGGAGCTGGATGGTTGTGGAGAGGAGGTGGGCGTTGAGGGGTACGGCGGAGGGGTCGTCGGCAGAGCGCGAGATGTGGGCGAATACGGTGTGGAAGGGGATGGCTTTGTCTCGCGCGAAGCTCCATGTGGCGCGGGAGGCGGCGCAGCAGATAGATATGGCACAGAAGATGCCGATACCAAAGACTGGGAGAGTGTAAAAATTTAGGATTAGGTGTATGTGTTTGGCTGGGAGGACGTACTGATGAACCACTTGGAGAGTGGAGGTGCTTTTAGCGCTCATATGCGTGTATCCGGTGTTGAGTGCTTACCATTCCGAATCCACCAGACTTCGATCCCATGATGAGGGTGAACATCACACCGATGGGCTGGCCTCCCGGTACTAGGGGCTTACTTCAGTAACCGCTCTACACGCGACTGAACGATGCGAGAAGGACGCAAAACAAAACACCAGAGGCAGAACGAGATCAAATTAGCGACCAGGCGAAATGTGTACATACCAGCGAGGAGTGTTGGAATATCGGGAAGTGTGAACACAATCGGAAGCAGGAAAACGAGGCCGCTAATGGCACCAATCGGGATTGAGTAAACGATGGCCTGCGGAACTTGTATAGCCGGACTGTGTACTTCCTCAGCCATGCTGGTGACTACGAGAAGATGCAGAATCTGGGAATCAGGTGTCCCGTAGAAAAGGATGGGAAAATATCATTACTCATCCCGATTGCGGAGTAGGTGTACGCTGGTGCAAATATTGTCAATGCTTACATCTACAGGCATGAGTTGGCGGACAACTTACCAGGCTATTAGTAAGGAATGATAGGCTGAGGTCAGGGGAAGCAATCTGCGGAACGTAGATGATGCATACAGGGAGCAATCCGATGAAGAACGTCCAGCCGGGTGTCCATCCTGAGGCGGAAGCATCGAAGTGGCCCAGGGCAAATGAAGCTGAACGGCGACCTGCCGCTGCTTTCACGGAGAAGCCGATCAGGATAACTGGGAGTCGTGTCAATTCCAAAGCTACATATGGGATGCGGGGCAGGGAGCTTACTTATTATTCCAAAAAGGGTCCAGAATGCGGCCAGAACCTGGGTTGGGTGAGGCGCCGTATAGAGGTTGTAAGGGAGGTAAAGCGCTTACATCGATTGCTGGGAGAAGTTTGTTCAAGAACATGATGAATATACTCGTGAATACCGTCACCGCGACAAAGATAAGATCTACCCGCCGACACAAGGTTAGATGATACTGTGCTTATTCTACGTCCAAGTTGGTGGGAGGACTCACACGTTTGCCAGGGGGTCGCGACCCACTCTGGATGGAATATCCCCGCACCAGCGACCATGAGTTGCGCGGTCCCCTATCAGAGACACAATTCATCAGCCTAGTCCACTTCAACTTTCCGCGAAGGGAACCGAGGCCTTACGAAAGTCACAGACAGGCTGATAGTCCATACACCAACGGTATAAAGCCAGCCATTGATCCAAGACACGAGAAGGCGGTACTTGGGAGGTGCGAGGCGGTAACACCAGTAGTATGCGCCTGCTGATGTTGGGTACTTTGAGCATATCTCGGCGAGGGAGAGAGCTAGTGGCTGTGTGAGAAGAGAGACTAGAAGCCAGCTTTATATACAGATTTAATGAGCGTTACTTCTTGTGCAGCTCTTTTTGATTGAATGGTGAACGCACCCCCATATGATTGTAGCGGGACCACCACCAACGAGCGAAGTCGCGATGGGCGCTGAGAGGCCGTACGCTGGGACAAGCGGTCGGGAAGAGTGGCAGTATATGAGAAGCAAACCACTTACGCACGGCCATGATAGCTGGCAGCGATAAGGTAATAGATGAGTACGCGGCGATGATGCGGCACTAGTGGTCGGACAAGATGAGGGCAAAAATAACGCAAGAGACATACCGAGCGTCACTGATATCATATTTCAGCAGGTTCGATATATCTATGAGAGGTCTGCTCACTGAACAAAATGTGGAAGAGCCCGCGAGACTGTCGTATCATGAACAGGTATGCTCGATAGCGGGAGAACGAGCAGACATACGCGTGAGAGCTCCTGTTTATAGCCAAGTTTTTCAAGTCCTTGTATAACATCGAGGGGAGCAGCTGCGGAGGGGTCGCCTTTTTCGTGAGTCGAGCCGTCTGAAGTCATGGGTGCTTGGGGAAGGAACGAAAAGACGAGGAGCCAAGATACAGAATACGTCCTTTATCTGCGAAGTTAACTTCGCCAGTGACAGCGGCTGCGTGTATCAAATGGCATGCCCACGAGTTGGAGTCAGATCATGCCCATTGAATTGGGACAAGGTTATCTCAATGAAGCTAAGAAGCTGGTGGTGATTGGACGTCGGTGTGATCTTCCTACGCTCTGACCGTGTGATATTTTTGTATTGAGTTTCTAGAGGTTTCTAGCCCGTTGTGCTATGCGTACTTGTGGAGTCTCATTTCTATCGGGAGGAAGCCACATTTTGCACCAGTAGCAAATGAGGCGCGCCTTGAATGTTTAGCGTTGACCCCTTGTTCCTGGGACCTGTGTAAGGATTTGGTAAGTACGATCGTAGATGCTTAGACGAAAGAGCAGCGCCACAGCTACATAGCTTGCCTGATCTTTGGAAAGTCCCTCGCCATCAGAGTACAACTTAGCATTCTTCACGTAGCGACACGCGGTTGAGCACACTCCCGGATGATCGTGGCGAGTGTTTGGCAAACCCTAGCCAGGTAAACAGAAATTCAGGCGGGCTTACATAAGATTTTCAGGTTTCCCGCTCGCCATGCCCGCAAATCGTACAGCTACGGCTCAACAGCCCCCTCCAAGCTCTGTTTCCATTGGAAAAAAGCCGATGGCATACCCCCCACAGCCGGCTGCTCAGCAGCAGCAGCAGAGGAGTGCTCGCGCAGCGTCAAAAGCTCCACTGGCATACCCAATACAGCAGCAAGGGCAGCAGCCAGCTCACCCGCATCCTCATCATCATCCATCGCCGCCGCCGTCGACTGCTTCTGGACCTCTTAAAGGCAGGCCACCAGCTGCGGGGACTCCAGGTCAGAGTGCACCGCCATTAAAGGCCAACAAGATCTGGAGCACGAGTACCACCGAGGAGCGTGAGCGTATAAAGGATTTTTGGTTGGGCCTGGGCGAGGAGGAGCGGCGGAGTCTGGTCAAGATCGAAAAGGACACGGTGCTGCGGAAGATGAAGGAACAGCAGAAACACAGCTGCAGCTGTGCCGTGTGTGGCCGGAAACGGTGAGTGGCGACCCAGATTTCATGTAAAATTTCATCGATGCTGATCACCACCCGATGTATAGAAACGCGATAGAGGAAGAGCTCGAGGTACTGTACGATGCTTATTACGAGGAGCTAGAACAGTACGCGAACTACCAGCAGCGTTACGTCTCTTCCGGTGGGACCATCCCTCCGCCCCCTGGACCCGGGCCTTTCCCAGGCAGCGTCGAGCTCGACAAGAACGGTGTCGTCGTTGCGAGTGGTACTCAGGCCCAGCGCACCGGCCCAAAGGTCGCGAAACAGGTGAATGGACGCAAGACCGCGCCGACTGCTCCTCCGGCTGCTCCCCCACCTCACTTACAGGGCCATCATCCGCACCCGCACCCACACGTGCATCCGCATGCGAAGGAGAGTGAGTTTGATGACGATGACGAGGCTGGTGAGGAGGAGTACGAGGAGGAAGAGTACGAAGAAGAGGAAGAGGAGGAGGAAGAGGAGGAAGAAGAAGAGGAAGAAGATGAAGATGAAGGTGAGGAAGAAGAGGACGAGGAGGAACGACAACGTCAGGCTGCGCGGAGGGCAGCTAAAGCCAACAAAGCCGCCGGGAGGCGGGGTGGCGGCCCTCCTGTTCTCCCTCCTCCCCCAGCCGCACAGAAGCCTAACGGGCGCCGAGTCAATGGAGTTGAGCCTAAAGCGTCCGATGGACTGTTCAACATCAAGAACAGTCTGACTGTGACAGGTAAGTGTTCTGTCTGTCCAACGTCAGCCTCTTTATATCTGCCCTCCAGGTCCCGGTAACATCCTCACCGTTGCGGACGATCTTCTCAAGAATGATGGACAGAAGTTTCTTGAGATGATGGAGCAGCTTGCGGAACGGCGGATGCAGCGGGAAGAGGAGGCCGCAGGCGACGTGGAGGATGACAGTGATGAGGACGATGAGGATGATCGCGGTCCGCGTCAACGAAGAGGGGAGGACGATGAGGACGATGATGAAGATGATGAGGACGAAGATGACGAGGACGATGAGGACGATGAGGATGACGAAGATGATGAAGACGAGGAAGAGGTGCGTCTTCTTCTCTGATTAGACTACATCCCCCTCACATGCATGTTTAGGCAATGACAGAGGAGCAGAAGTCGGAGGAGGGCAAGCGCATGTTTTCGATCTTCGCGGCACGGATGTTCGAGCAGCGTGTCCTGCAGGCCTATCGCGAGAAGGTCGCGCAAGAGCGGCAGCTGCAACTATTACGAGAGCTCGAGGACGAGGATAAGATGTCCAAGGAGCGCGAGGCCAAGAAGCAGACTCAAAACCAGAAGAAGAAGGACAAGCGGAAGTATGTTTCAGTTCCGTGCTATTTCTCCCCCCCTCCTCCGGTTTCCGTTCCTCGTGCCTTTCTTCTACTCTCGGTGCACAATGATTCTAATTGATTTCGACTAGGCAACAAAAGCAAGTCAAGGATGAGGAACGTGCAGCGAAAGCGGCGGAGAAGGCTGCAGAAGAGGCCAGCATGAAAGCTCAGCAAGCGTCCATGGAGGAGGAGAATCGGAAGAAACGTGAAGAGGATCGCGCCCGGAAGGAAGCCGCGAAGAAAGCTGCTGAAGAGGATCGTGCACGGAAAGAGGAGGAGAAGCGGAAGCGTGTGCAGGAAGAGAAGGAACGGGAGGCCGAGCGCGAGCGTAAGAAGCGTGAAAAGGAAGAGAGAGTCAAGGCAGAGAGGCGAGTGAGGGAGGAGAAGGAGAAACGACTGAAAGAGGAGAAGGAGGCGCGGCTCGCGAAAGAAAAGGAAGAGCGGCTCGAGCGAGAACGTATTGAGAAAGAGAAGGCGGAGAAGGCGCGTCAGGAGAAGCTGGAGAGGGAGCAAGCTGAAAGGGCTGAACGTGAAAAGGAGAGGGAAAGGAAACTCGCAAAGGAGCGGGAGGAGAAGGCGGAGAAGGAAGCACGCGATCGGCTTGCAATGCAACATCAACAGCAACGCAACGTCGTTTCCCCGTCCGCTGCGAGTAGCAGTAAGGCTGCAGCTAGCCGTGGCGCAGGGTCAAGGAACAATGCTGCGGCCTCGAGCTCCTCTTCGTCCAACGGCCAGCGCAGCACTCCAGGCGTCACTGTGAATGTCAATGGCACCACGCCCAAGAAGATTCTCAACAAGCTTTCTCCCATTTCCCCGTCGACCTCTGCTCCTGCATTGGGTCAAGCTCCTCGCCAGCAGCAGCAACCCCAGCAACCGCTTCGCGGCACCCCGATGTCCTCACAACCCCAGACGCCTATCACCCCTCAAATACCCAACCATATCCCGCCTCACGGTCAGTCGCCAATGATGTATCAAGGTCCCGGGGGCATGATTCCACCCCCTATGTCACCCCGCCTTCAACAAGGCTTCGCACCCATGGGATACGGCTTCGGTGGCCTCGGCCTTCAGCAGCAGCAGCCACACCCCGGCCAGCAAGGACTGGCACCCTCCGCCCTCCCACGCAACTTCGCCGCTAGCGGTGGACAGCCCTTTGATCCTCAGTACAACCGTGGTGGTGTCCCTGTCGCGCCCATCGGTCCACCCCAGAAAGTTAAGGCTCCCGCTCCTCTCGCACCCTCCCCTTCCGCACCATCAATGCTCTCTCTCGCGCCGGGCCAAGGTCGTCGTGGGTCCCTCCTGATTGGCGACCCAGGCCCCATTGGTCGCCCCGTGATTGCACCCATCGCCCGGCCAAGCGTCTCTGGGACGAGCAATAGCAACGGTGAAGGGAGCTCCGGCTCCGGCTCGCCCATCCGTCGCTCGCCGAGCCCCAAGGGCGTCCTCGGCTCCTCAGCGCTCGTGGAGGACGGCGATGAAGTCGTGAAGGCGCCTGTAGGGCGGAGAAGTGGGACCGCGCCTATGCCCATCGGGGGTGGCATGAGCATGGGCGTCGGACCGATTGGGCCTGGCCCCATCGGCAGTGTCGGTGGTTCGGGATGGGGAGGGCCTGCGAGTCCAAGAAGTGTGGTTGGGGAGCGGACGCCGTGGGGTGCGCCTTCCGCGCCGCCTGGATTTGGTGGACCCCGACCTATCGGGCCGCCGCCGCCTGTGGGCCCTTTGAATACCCAGCATCATCCTCAGCCGCCCATTGGGTCCCTTTGGGGGAGCGGGGGCGGGGGTTCCGGGGTTCCGGAGTGGCACCCGCCTCCGGGTGGTTATTTTACCACCAACCCGAATCAGTTCGCGGGGCTCAATGCGGCGTCGCCGCCTCCCAATGGGAATTGATCTAGGACTGGAGTTGGGGTTGCTTCCCTGATCGTCGTTCGTTTGTCTCCGTCACTCTCTCGCCTGTCTCTATTTGTTACTATCACTTCATTAAACCATCACGTATGCATCGAGCGCCTCCTCCCCCGTTTCTCTTACAATACCATCTTGCGCAGCATTGCCGCCTTTTGACACTCTTTGGTTGATTGGTTGCTTTTTCATCGTCCGATGTTCTCTGATCGTCTTGATGTCATCATGCAATTGCTTATCCTGTCACGTAACCCCTGCCCCCGTCCATTCACTTCACACTAGTACTGCTTATGGAAATTGCATTCACAATACAATATAAAGAAGCAAATCATCTTAATGGTTTTGGGGGGGTATGAGGACGTGAAGCTTTCCTGAAGGGGGTAGGTATGTATAATATTCCAGCGCATTGCTACTACGTCGAAAAGACAGTAGGTCGTCGTATAAGCCGTGAATTTCTGACTGAAGTAATGCCAGAGAGGATGAGTAGTGTTCCTTCGAGCCTCAGCGAGGGACCGGGAATCGGACTTACAAGATCACGATGCAATTCAGAAACAACGCCAAACATCGCCTCCTCCCGAACCGCGGTGACCATAGGTCCCTTAGGGATACACTCCTGCGCCCCAGAGTCCCGACGCCTCCGATTTTAGTTCGATCTATACACTTACGGTGGAATAACGTGGTGCGATTACTTCTCATGCGACGGCATGCGGATATCTCCTGCGCTTCGATCTGGGAACTGCTCATCACCAGCAGTGAACAATACGAGAAGTTGTGGTGCCCTCTATCAACTGATTGACAGTTAAGCTCTCTGCCCGAGGCATAGGGGTGTCTCAGTCCCAAACATGCTTTCTACACGGCCAAGAATCTCTTTTAATCGGGTCTACAACTCTGCAGGTCCGACCGTAACCCACCACATCTCGCCAGCGGCGTTTACGATGGACAGTTCGATACCTTTACCTCCGCATCCTGGCTGAGCACCCCTGATAACGGGACGGAACTGGCAAGTCATGTGAGTTCTCGAAAACAAGGTTAATCTTAAGTGCAAGGCCTCAACCCCTCATCACAGGTGTTCAGGCACAGAGCAGGGCGAACGCACTGTTTCCTATTCTATGCAGTGCCCTTGGCTGGCAGCGTCCAATAGGATTAAACCGATATCTACGTTCCACGCTGCTATGTCAGTCAAGACTCTAACGACGCCTCCCTTGTGGCGAGCGAATGACGTGTGGATATTCTGCCCCTAACTTAATCTCCACAATCTGGTAGGAATACACATACACTCACGGCTGTCAATCCATATCTTTGCCCCAGCAATATCATGGTAGCATGCTGTTAAACAGACGACGTCTCGGAAATGAAGCAAACGAAGCGACATCCCTCCCAACTGCCAGGTGTCGCCCACCATCTTTAGCGCGATGCAATTGGATGCGAGCATGTGATACACTGGCGGTCAAAGCGAAATCGCCACCCAGCGCCTGCGTCAGCTGTCGATTTTCTGGCTGAAGGAGGTCATCCGAAGATATATTTGAAGCTGTGCGAGGGTACTTCTTGGACAAACTTGGGCTCGCTACTGGAACTTTTCCGGGTTTCTTAATCTCAACTGCTGCCGCGTAAAGGTTCCCACATTAGGCTTCGGATGTTTTGTCCATCTTAGACGGCTTACGGTTTTTTACCAAATTTTGCAGCAGTCGCTCTCTCTACAGCAGGTCCCAAGAGGAATGAAATGTGCAAGAAAGATACTCACCAGTTATAAAATCACGGGTACATCGGTGAGAGTCTTCACTTCATAGGGTGGCGAGGAAAAGTTAGTTTATCAGACGATGGGCACAGACGGAAGTATCTGCATAGAATGCCGACATGAGGGAATTTCTCCGTGGCAGAGTGGTTCCCTATGTATATCATCAGGTGGCGCTTGGGCTTAATTCCGCTTTCTTATGCTTTCTCGCTTTGCATTCGTGTGAATTTTTCGTAAGTCTGTATTCTGTTCCGTACCATCTGTGCCTATGTGCCTGGCTGCGTGAGTCTCCACCGGGCGAATGGCATACTCTCCCCCCTTCTTGCTTCCTTGTGGGCAAAGGCATTGCGTATACTACCGACGTATACTGGGCGCCGTTTTCGTACCTATCATGCAGCAATCTCTGATATGATTCGGAAACTGCCAAAGGTATGGCTCGCTAGATAACATAAGAGCCTGGACCGCATCTAGGCCCCTCTTCGACCACGCTGAGTTCCCATAGGAGCAGTTCTTCGACTTTCATCAACTTCGTCGGCCTGGACTAGACTTCATCTGCGAGTCCGACCGCCAATTTATGCTTTGTTACGGCGGTGTTACCCAGAGGGAAGTTTTTTATACAGCGCTCGGACACCTCTGTTTTCACAAGCATCCACTGGACCTTGACAATGGAAGTCTTCAATCCTAAGATCCTTGATGCCAGCATTCGCGACGTATCATCCTGCCTCACCGACAACCAAAAGGCTGATCTCCTCTTGTACGCACTGCGGAGTCTTCACCCAGAGGGGTAAGCAAAACCATGCTGCAAGCTATCTTTCAAAGCGTTGACCAATTCACATATACACAGGCGCTCTAAAACCATCATCGAAAACGCCGTTCAATCATGTCTGCTGATCTCCACGCTATCGACCGAGAACACCGCGAAGGCTCGAATACTGCGGGCCCGTGCTAGGCTTGCAGCTGGGTCCCACTTCGGTGCTCAAGAGGGTCAGCAAATTATTTCCCCGAAAAAAAAACCTTATGAAACCATTACTTATCGTGTCTACAGACCTCCAGGCAGCTCTGGCCGCAGAGCCAGACAATCCCGAAGCGAAGGCACTACTACATCAGCGTTCGGTGACAGTCGAAAAAGTTTGTCGCCTCTGCTTCAGCTCCTGGGTAGGGTTTGATGGTTTATCTTAGCTTCTAGCACCCCTTCTCCCACGAAAAGATCGCTTTTCCATCGAAATATGGCGGGAGATTGCACTCCATTTGCCTCGGCACGATCTCAAAGCTCTACTTTTTATTCCTCACGCCGTATCTCGGGTTGCTAGCCAACTTCTCTTTCAAAAACTCGACTTACACTTTGGAGGAATCGATGCAGAAGAGGCAACAGGGGATTTATGGACGCATCATGCGGGGGATCTTGCCTTCGCGAGGGATGATGACTCTCGGCATGCACAGAGGAGTGCGGACATCCTTACCCGGATCATCGTCGACCCAGGGTTTGCCAGTTCTGTACGCACGTTAGGAATATACGCACCCATGCGAGATCGTGACGGGGCCATGGCATTCCAAACCGGTGTGTTTATTACTTTGCTGTGAATCCGAATCCGGACCTAACCATACTCCTACGGCTAAGGTATGTTGACGAATGCATTGCCCAAACTTATGAATCTTCGCAATGTCCATATATCTGCTGGCATTGAGGGTGTTTTACCAGTTCTACGTGTACTGCAGACATGCACATCGCGTTTACGTGGGCTTTCGTTACAGTGAGCAATTTTCTAAGATTTCTCTGTACCATACCTTAAGTCCTTGCCCTAGCTCACCAGATGGTCCTGTCGACCTCCAGCTCCTGGAGTTCAAACACCTAGCTCACTTCTCCTACTGTACAACCGGTGGATCCACCAACCAAGTTCAATCCTTCCTTGCTCAGAACCGGGACTCCCTGCGTACGGTCTACATCGACAACCCGCACTGGGTCTTCCCCACGAACAGCGTCTCCATTCGGAACCTCACACACTTCCACTTCACAGGAAACGTCCCCTTAAACAACCAGCTTTTCGCTGACATCCTCACAAATGGCAGGCAGCTTGAATCCCTCACACTCGGTTGCTCTCTTGATGGCGCTACGTCGCACCAGTTCCGTGCTCTCCAGTCGTATAGCCACGGACAGCCTGTACTTCCTTTCCTCCGCCACTTCGCATTCTCTGCAAACGCCGTCCATCGCCGTGTCGTAGACCGTGATCTCTTCCCCGCCATTGCTGAGTTGCTCCGAGGACGTCAGCATCTCCGTTCTCTGGTTCTGACTGCACAAGATGACAATGTGCAGCGCGCGGTGGGGTTTGATGCAGCCGTCTGGGGTGTCCTCCCTTCGCTAGCCAATCTAAAGGGCCTCAAGATTACATACCCGCCAGACTTGTCGCCTAGCTTAGCGTCATGGTTGATCCCAAGAAGCGTGCTTGCGCTAGCAATTACATTAGACCATGTTCCATCATCCTCAAGAGACCCAGTACCGTTTTTAGAGGTTAGCTTGCCTTGATTTGTCTTCGTTCCGTATCGACTAAATTGGTGTTGTGCAGCAATTGCGCCCAGGCATTCCTCAGACACTGCGATACATCGGCCTCCCCGATCTAATCCCTCTGAGGAACATTTCTGTAGTAGTTGGCCATGGGTTCCCCATGGTACGCGTGGTGCGCGTTGGCAACAGCTATTGCAGTGTCCTACGTGGATCAGATGGTACGGTAGGAGAGTTAGAGCCGTGCCCGAAACGAACAGTGGCGTATCATTGCGTTGAGTGGCTGGAGTGGCGCGGCTGCGAAGATGCTTGTTCTTGGGATCCTTCGGAATTTCCGTTGTAGGTAACATGGATACGGAGATAATATTACAGACTCCAGGAAGTATTATATATTCAAGCCACGAAATCGAAGTCCTTTCCTCGTTATACGTATACAACCCCTCACAGAGGGGCGGCTCTCAGTTTCACCGTATTTAGAATAGGCCGTCGGTCCCGCTCCGAGACCTCCTCCGAGACTGTGTCTCACCAGCTGCATTATGGGGTGTATCTGATCACCTTGAGACTCATAGAGACACGCACTGCTCAACGGTAGTAAGTTGTGTTTAGGGGATATGCACATGGGGCGCAATAAGGTGGTCCTAGTGAGCGCCCGAGGTCGGCAGTGGAGGAAGAGAGCTTTCATAGGATGGTAAGGGCTCCGTAGAAGCGGTAGCGGCGCTGTACCTCCCCGTTTCTTCTCTGCCACGATTGAAAGGCGCGGGTGCTTGGTGTAGGTCGCGATTGTCGGTGTAGCCGCTTCCCGCTTTTTCGTGGGAGAGTCCACCACGAACGACATATCCATCACTGCTTGATACATGTGTAGAAGTTATGTCAAGTGCGCTCGCTGGACTTGGGGGTGTATCAACGGTCGCCGCTTGGTGGTTTCTCGGAGTAGCTTCCTCTACCAGCGCCTCTTCCCTCTGCCTGCGCCGTGGCCGCACTAGGCAGCACAGGAGGAGGATGATAACGACGACAAGGAGAAGGGATGCAATACCACCGACGGTAATCCCTATAATTAGGCCTTTCGGTAGATCACCTGAATGGGACCCCCCGGGTGACGATACCGCACTCTGCGTTGGTTTCAACGAGGGGGAAGGAACAGGTGTGGGGGAGGAGGGGGAGAGAGAAGGGTTTGACTGTGTGGCAGGTGCGTCTGTCGTGACCTCTATAAAGTCGAGCCAGAAGGTGTTCCCACCTGTCCCAGTGCAAGTAATAACAAGAGTATGTTCTTTGGATGGGTCGAGCCGAGCCGACTGGAAGTACTGTTGTTTGTAGGCAATCCTTGCGCCGGGCGGTGTGCCTACGAAAGAGGCGGGGCTGGAGCCATCTATACTGTACGATGAAGTAGGGGCTCCAGAAGGACCATCGCCGCCGTGCTCAATCGTGCCGTAGACAGAAACGGATAAGCCTAAGAGTGACGAGCAATGAGTCAGTGTTCCCCCGAGGCACTTGCATGGAGGCGAGAGCTCATTCTCTGAGTCGTCATCTGTGCAGCAATTGCTTACCTTTGAAAGTAAACGCAGCCTGGGCCCCAGCTGCCTTCGTGCCATGGGTGCTCCCCTGGAACTCTTGGGGGTTCCCGGCTGTTTCCCAATTGCCAGTATACCGCACGCGGGGGCTTTGGTCATCAATCATGACGGTTCTTATGGTTGTCATACTTGATTAGACCAGATCCTGAATGGCTTAGAGTTATTAATGAGTATGGAGGGCTTGCTCACTGGCATGAAGCCAGTTGGAGCGGGGACGAGACAGGATGAAAAACCGACAAGGATAAGTTAGGTGATGCGAACCCAGTGGGCAAGATGGGCCGATGGCTTTGCGATGGCCCATGTGGAAGAGTAGTCAGGGACGTAGATCATAGATGGTCCGGGTATATCATGTCAGAAGGTACATGCAGATGGACATATCCAGTCGGTATCTGGTCAAGTAAAATCTTGATAAAATCGTTGTAAAACAGGTTGTCGAAATGTCAGCGGAAGGCTCGCCGCTCAGCCCCTTAGGTCGTTAGAAGGAGTGAATACGAAGTGTAAGTGAGATAAGTGTACCGATTTCTAAACCAGATTCAGTGGTTAACATGCTTGAGCTTGTGTTTCCACTGGCTGTTGGGATCAAGTCGAATATTGCCACCGTTGATGCGCCCACGTGGAAAAGTCATCACGGTCTCACCGAGATCTCACTGGTCTGCACTGATAACCCCTACCTAGCGAGGCGTTCGTTAGTATTACCGAGGCTAAATCATTAAAAGATGCGCTGGGGACCTTGCAAACCATTGCTAAAACCTCCAATAAAAGTACATACAAATTGCGAGCGACATACACTCAACTTTTTAAACGCGTTGACGATGAAAGCAAGATAGCTAGGCCAGAATACGGGAAGACGACATAAGACAAGTGTTGTAGTAGAGTCACGATGTGTGGTATAGGAAGATGTTTAGAGTAAAGCTAAGGTACGACAAGGAAAAGGACCAGGTAACGACAAAACAGGCGGGACAGCGAAGATAGCGGATATGTCGGATGAAACAAGAAACAAGGTAGGTGGAGGCGCGAATGAAATGGTCCTAGCTCACAGGCGAAGCTATAGAAGAGGTCTAACAACCACCCGTTAGTCAAGGTCAAAGTGGCCATGAGTTCACGAAGGGAAACTCACCAGCAGCCAAGGGGTATACCTCTCTACCCCGTTTCGTCCGAAATAATGCTGCTAAGGCTCAACGGGTTCTTCTTCCCCCTCTCCCTCCTCTCCCGTTCCCGTCCCCTATCCCGCTCCCTCTCCCTCTCCTCCTCCTTCTCCCTCAACTCCCTCTCCCTCTCCCTCTCCCTCCCCATACTCCCTTCCCTCCCTCTCCGATACTCTCTATCCCCCCTCTCCCTCTCCCTCTCCGTCCTATCCCTTTCCCACTCATCCCTCCTTTCATCCCTCCCGCCCGATCCAGAAACACCCTGCCCCTGCCCTTGCCCACTCCCATACGTATCCCGACTGCTACTCCTAATCTGAATCACAGGATACCCCCCCGAAATCACCGGCGACACCCCTCCACCCCCACCCATACTCTCCCCCCTTAGCGGTGCAAGCTGTATCCGGTCCCCCGGACTCCCCACAGCTCCCACGTGTCCCTGTCCCTGTGCGTTCCCCGTGTACGTATCCCAAGCAGCACCACCACCACCGCCTTGTCCCATACCGAACCCACTCCCAGTCGGAGGCGTCCCCCACGACTCCGCAGGCGGTGGCACGGTGTAGCCCGCGTTATACGCACCATACGCAGGTGCGGGTGCCGGTGCGGGTGCAGGCGCATACGGCCTCTGCTGCTGTGCCTGAGGCTGGGGCGCAGGTTGAGGTTGGGGTTGGGGCTGCATATGCTGTGGTTGAGGTTGCTGCTGGTAATGCTGCTGGTGCTGTACATGCAGCGGCATCTGCGGCGGGTACATCTGCTGCTGGTGCTGGTGCGGGTGCGGGTGGTGTTGCGGCGGAGCATGTGGGTAATACGGCGCAGGCGCAGGCGCATATCCGCCTCGTGGGGGGGACGGAGGTCGTCCCTGATACGCTCCCGAAGCACCCACTCCTGGACCCGCCCCCGCCCCCGCCCCGGCCGAGTAATCCGGGTACGCACCAGCCACCGCAGCCCCCGCCGGCGGTGACACGGTTCCCGCCGCCACGCTGGCCGTGGACGCAGGACCAGGTGCGCTCGCAGCTCCACTCCCACTCCCACTCGGTGTAGGCGTCGGCGTCCCACTCTCCCCTCCCGTGCCCACTCCTGCAGCAGCAGCGCCGTTCGTCGGGCCAGCGGTCCCAATAGGCGCATACTGGTGCTGTTGCTGTTGCTGCGGATCGTAGTACCCCCCCTGCTGATAATGATGTGGCGGCGGCGGCGGCGGTGCGTACATGCCCCCAGGCGCAGGTGCAAGTGCGTAATCGTACCTTGGCGCGGACGGGTGGGGATGGAGGTGTTGTTGTTGCGGGTGATGTGGATGTTGTGCGTGCTGCATCCCCATGTTCATCTGCATATGCGGCGGGGGCCCGTACTGCGGATGCATGTGGTGCTGCTGGTGCATGTGGTGAGGCGGCGGGGGCGGCGGGTGCTGGTGGTGGTGCGGGAGCGGCGGGGGCGGCATGCTGGCGTACTGCGCATACGGATCGTACACCTGCTGCTGTTGGGGCTGCTGCTGGGGCTGGGGCTGCCATCCCGGGTTCGGGTTCGGAGGGGCATACGCGTACTGGTGTGCGTGTGCGTGGGCGTGTGGGGGCGGCGGGCCCATGTGCATGGGAATCTGCGCCCCGGGCGTCAATGGCTGCTGGGGCTGGGGCTGGGGCTGGAGATGCGGTTGCGGCTGCGGCTGGGGTTGGCCCTGGTACGCATATTGCTGCTGCTGCTGCTGTGGCGGTGGGTGCTCATATGCCTGATACGTCCCCTGCTGTGGCTGCGGCTGCTGCGCCCTCCCATCGTACATCCCCATCCCAACCCCACTCATCATCTCCTGCCCCTGCAGCGGCGGCGGCGGCGGCGGCGGAATCACCTGCTGCCCCTGCTGCCCTTGCTGTCCCAGCGCATGCGCCAACGGCACTGGCTGAGTCGTCGGCGGCGGAATCGCAGGCCCAAGCGTCGGATCGATCGAAGCAATCGGCGGCCAGGGATGCTGCTGCGGCACCGGTATGGCCTGTGCACCCAGCGGGATCCCGACGCCGATGGTGGGGGTGGGTGTATCGTCCGTCCGGCTGCGTTTGGCTGCTTTTCGGCCTGGCGCTGTGGATGTGGATGTGGAGGCTTCGGGAGGGGGGGATTCACGGTCATGGTCGTGGTCGCGATCGCGGTCTCGGTCCTTGTCGCGGTCCCTGTCCCGATCGCGTCTGCGCTCTTTGTCCTTCTCCTTCTCCCGGCCCCGCGCGCCCCGTCCCCGCGCGCCCTTCGCTCGCGCACCGTCCATATCATCATCCTCATCATCATCATCATCATCATCATCCACATCCTCATCCCTATCTTTCCCCCGTTCCCTCTCCTTCTCCCTCTCCCTATCTCTCTCCCTCTCCCGATCGCGCTCCCTGGTTTTATCCCGCTCCCCAGCGCCAGCGTACGTCGGCTGTTCCAACGCCTGTATCGGCCTCTTCCTTACGCGTATATCCTTACGTATGCGGATCTTGATGCCTTGGTCCGCGAGGGAACACGAGAGGGGTGTGGACTCTTCCATGCCTGGGAACTTCTTGGCGGTGTACACGTAGAACGGCGCGGAGTAGATGGATTTGCAGTGGCGCACGTTGTTACTACAATACAATGCCGAGGGTGAGTTAATGGGGAGGAGAGAAGGGGGGGGGGGGGGGGTACGTACCCGACGACTTCGAAGAGACTGAGTTTGAGGCGGTAGCTGCCTTCGGTACGGACGCTGAGGTCGGGGAAGACGAAGAAGCCTGCGTCTATGGGAAGAAGTGTCAGCCGAGATGGACTAGGAGATCAATTATGGGCGCCAAAAAGGGAAGTGGGGATATTTGCGCTGAATCCGACACAGAGATAGGTATATGCGCTGAGATTTCTTTCCGGTAAGATGGATATACGCCCGGAGAAGAGTGTACGTGCAAAGACAATGGGTATATGCGGTAGACGTGCACATACAGGTGATCGCGTACGCAAGAAATGAACGTACCTTCATTCCCATGTTGTGGGTCCTTCAGATGATAAAGTGATGACACTACAGAGCCGGTCGTACATCTCGTGCGGCCGTCCTAATGGTAGACATATGACATATGGTCAGTAACGGCCGAGGATAAACGAACAACATCGAAAGCTCGAAAAAAAGGGAATGCGAAGGAGGAAGCGAAGAAAAACATGTGGGAGAGTCAACACGATTGCCTCCTAATCATAAGGAAAAAGGAAAAGACAGAATATAAGGCGGATAGATATACTGAATCCCATACAAAGGAGAAGAATGTGAATGGTGGCACAGACCTTCAGCCAATGCAGCTCCTTGTCATCGTCCGGTTTCGCCAAGCTGGCGAACATGAAATAGTACGGGTTCTGCAAGAACGATTGCGCGTAGCCAGCCACGTCCGACGGGGCCTCCTCATCGCGGTCCCGAGCAGGCGCGGGCGAGCGTGTCCGATGGGATGTAGGAGATGATTCATATTGCCTGGTGACGTAGACGTGTCAGAAAACATACCAGTCACAGTGTGCAAGAAAACAACAATGACGGAGATAACCATACTGCACAACAGTATGTCCCACATAACTGGAAGACGCAACACACCTATCACGATCCCTGTCTCTGTCTCTGTCGCGATCCCTCACAGGCGTGCCAGGGCTCGCCGTACTCTCGTCGCTCATATCGCTGTTCCTTCTTCTCCTCCCCGGCGGCGGCGTCGACGTGTGGCGTGCCGAATCCGCCCTAGCAGACGCCGCGCTAGGGTCCACCACACGAAGCTGCACAATGGGCGGGGGGTCGATAGGGCGGCGGTCGGCCTTGCCACCGACCCCGCACATGCGCGCCTGTTTGGGCTCCTGGCGCACGGTGAGGTGGTATTCTCTGCGGTGGAGAGTCAGCATGGGCTGGTTAGGAGGGGGAGGAGTGTGGGGGAGGAGGAGGAGGAGGAGGATGGGTTATGCATATGAATCAAGGCAGGAGGGGACCCGACTCCGTGGAATCGGTGCGGGGGTGGGGAATACTCACAGTCTATCGCGGTGCGAGGCGTAATTGTTGTTGTTCCCAGGCGCAGTGGATGGGCCTGCGCTCGTCGATGGGGTGGCCATCACTGCCACACTGAGCATGCAGAGTGTAGGTGGAAGATGGAGACGTTGGGTTAGATGAGGCAGCAGGAAAAAAGTGAGATGGCAGATGGCGACCCCACTCCCTGGGTCTTCCCACGCATGGTGAACCAGAGTCCTGGATCGCCCAGCAAGTGGGGTTCTTTCTGGTTCTTTTCGCATGCACATTGCACGCCCATCGATCTTCCCAGCCTCTGTCACCGTAGCTTCCCGGTAAACGGTGCGCCTTTGCCCTGCCCCAGATGGACAACATCGAGATGGCTCGGCGACACCCAGAGTTTGTATGGGAACGTTGTGTGAGTAAAGTCTCCTCCTGCAACAACGGGATAAAGTTACACTTTCTACACGCAGCGAACGCGTGGCTAAAAGCTAATCTCCAGTCCACAACACCTAGCATTCTCGTGCGCAAACTCAAGTAAAAGCTTTCTGCTAACGCATCCCACACCCACACCAACCCGCCGTTCCAGCTCTCCCGCCCAACTCTACAGCTCATCTCGGTGCCGGCAAAGCCCACCTGCCGCAAGGATCCCATGAGAGAGATTATCTTGAACATCTCGCCAGTAATTATAGCTCTTCCTCACGTCTCGAGAACCTGGCCAGCTATTTTCAGTCGAACCCAAACTTGGTCACGATATTCACACTCACGGTCTGCGTATCGGGCCTCCTTGGTGCATTCCTTCCTCCTTCCTCCGACGGCAGATCCCTCCTCCGCAGATCACCACAAATACAAGCCCGCAGCTTCCCATATATCGTCAGGGATATCCATCGATGGCGTCCACTACCCTGCATCCAATTCAATTCAATTGACTCTTACACGCCTTTGAGTCGAATGCGGACTCGAGAGCACCCCGTCCCAGAAGTTTGGATTCGTATACGTAGCCTTTGTTCCGTAAGCTGCGCGAGGGTTTCTGGCAGGGGCTGGTATTGGACCTTGTGTTTCGACTGTATGAATGTACATAGTAATCTAAGCGGCTGGTCACTGCTTAGCACCTCTGTCTGAAAAAAAAGAGTAACCTGAGTCAAGGGTGAGGAATGGCTGCTAGGGTGTCGACGTCCCGACCTAGAGTCCACCCGTTTGCGGAGCACGCCCCTGCCGCCATCCGGATCTGAATCATACTCGGGCCCGCATAGAATCCACCGCCATAAATCCCAGTGCACCAAGTTGTTCATAACCAGAAAGCCGTGCGGGTGCATGATAGTCCCATGCCCCAGATACAGGTACTGGTCATGCTCGGGGCGGGGCTTGGTTGAGCTGAGATGTATTCCGGTTCCAGTACGCTCCCGACGGTCCAAGACGAGCTGTCGCCCACGAAAACGCGTCCTTTAGCATTCTTCAGGGGTTTCATGTCCCAGACACCTGAGTCTTGTGGTCGGTAGACAAGGATATCGAGAGACAGCGATGAAGGAGGTAAGAGCATGTACCCAGTCATGAGCTTCGCCACACTTTCGTACTTAGACAATCACCAGCGTCAAATCTCAAATAAATCATGTCGAACTGGTAATGGAGTCCAAAAAGTCCCAAAAGTGATTGAAGAAGCAGCAGGCAGCCGTAGGTAGTCGAACGAGCTCCCAGAAGTGTTGCACTGAAGGATAGTCCTGTTACTAGTTAGTCCAGGAGGAGCAGAGAGCAAAACAAATCGGGAAGCTAGCACGGATTGCGATGTTTGGCAAGAACCGGATGAACAAATATCGCCGCGAGCACGGGTTGCGGAATGCCACATCTTCCTCCTCCGTCTCGGCCTTTCGACCTCGTGTGCGAGAACCTCAGAAAGATCGGGGCGTTGCCCATTGATGAATACTTGGCTGCTATTAAATCGAGACAGAGTCCTAGTCATGTCTCTGCTGCAGCTTTTTCCCCTTGTCCAGAAGCGATCTTGCCATCAACGGACTTGTTAACCAAGGACGAACATATTTCAAGGCTAGAGGAAGCTGTTGAATCAGCTTTTCCTGATTTTACACTCGAAAACGCGTTGCGGTTTGACATCGCACGACGTTCAGGGGATCCAAATGGTACGCCTTGTCACATGCTGTTTCGTGAAATGTTTGCTCAATTGTCTTAGGTATTCAATGCATCTTGACGATAGCACGACCTGGGAGTGACTACCGTGTGTATGAAAGCCAGGCATGCCATTCTAGAAACCAAGACGCCAAGGTACAAGCTGCGAGAACCGCAATAAAAAAGGGAGCGGTGCAGTTTATCCTGTACGGTGACGTGAAGATGGAGGAAGACCCCGAGTCAAGTAGGTTGCAATTTAAAGACGAAGTTCTAGTGGCCGAAGACGTTCCTGCGGAAGAAGGCGTTCCAACCGGACAGGCAGAGGCAACAGTCAAGATGGAAGCGGAGGTAGAGGAGGAGGAAAAGGATGTGAATGTGGCCGCGATCGAAAGTGCCTGCAAAGAATGGCGCCCTGGGAACTATTCTCCAGACTGGATGTTCTATCATACCCAAGAGCCCGCGGACCCCGCTCTTCGTGAGTGTCCCCATACTTACCCCTCTCCTTTTCCTCACGCATGTCACAGGCTGGGGAGCAGTTCTACGTGTCCATCTCGCGACCCCGCGAATCTACGCAACAGATATGGTCTACCTCACCGCCGACGACGCCAAAACAGGCGCCGCGAAACTCGCCATCAAGCAGGGCCTCATCGCCGACATCCAGAGCATCGCCGACCCCTCCGGCAAACCCACCCCATCAGCGCCGCCCCCGCCCCCGCCTCGCGCAACACCAACAAACGGCATCACCCTCGAAACCTGGTTCGCCACCCTTCCCCGCCCCCTCCCAAGCGACTTCGGCGACAAAACCGCCACGGAAATCGGTGCCTCCGCCATGCTCAACACATGGATCACCAAGGCGCGCGGCGCCCGCCTCAAGGTTGACTACTTCTGGCCCTTCGTGCAACTCTCCGAGAAATCCACACTTACCGGCTGTGTGCTCCGCATCGACCGCGCGGGGGAGGTCCGGTCGTACCTCGTCGAGCCCGTGTTTGCAAACCGCCGTGACGCGCGGAACGCGGTGTCGCTGCTGGCACTGAGCCAGGGCGCGGGGGAGTATATCAGACAGATCGGACTTGAGGTCGATAATAAGATTTCGCCGAGGATGAGGTCGCTTGTGGATGAGCAGATATATCCTATGCTGGGACGGAAGGGGGCAGGCGAGACCCACACTTGGACGTTCCACATGGATAGGGATGGTGCGTCATTTTCTTGCACTCATTCATAGCTCGTATTGATTCGTATCTATGAAGCATATGGATGCACCCTAGTAGTGGCCTTTGAGTTCGAACGGTACGAGTACACGGCGCAACCGGAATACCGCACCAAAGCGGATGCGAAACTTGGTGCTGCCCTCTTAGCAGCCGAACACGGCCTCATTGAGCTCCTTCGCTTCGGAGGTGAGCCCCCGCCGGCGGACTACAAGCCGTTCTGGCCGACGTTCCAAGCGGCCTTGCGAGACCAAGATGGAACTGTCTCGCAGCATAAGCCGCTGAAGCGAAAGCGCGCCGAGGGCGAGCTGAGTGCGAGTCACAACAGAAGGAAGAGGAAGAGGATATTAGCCATAAAAATGGAAGAAGAGGCTGCTGCCGCTTCGAATGCGTCTGAGGCGAGCGGTAGTGGTGCTGTGCAGCCGAAACCTGCGGCAAGCGAACCTAGCAGGAGCGCAGAGCCTCAGCAACTCACTGCGACTGCAGTCGTTTCCCTTAGTGAGAAGGCGCTAGGGAAGAAGCCAGCCACGACTGGCTTGACGTCGAGTATCAGCGGGGGCGTCTCTCTTGGAACAGCGAACAGGCCTAAAGCTAAAGCTAAGAAACATAGACACCGAAATAAACCTAAAGCGAAAGCTACTGCTATTCCTATCCCCATACCCCAAGGCTATGAGCGTACACCGCCCTCGACTTCCATACATCCTCACCCTCCGGCTGCCCACCCTCCTCCAGAAACCTCTCCAGCAGCACCTCTACCGCAACTTCCTCCAGGCCACGGAGGCCAGACCGATGCACAAAGACCACGACCCTCACCACGATACGAATTCGACTACGGCCACCCGTCCCCGCGCCCTCCCTTCCACGAGCATCCGCACCTACCGCATCCACACCCACCGCAACCACGTCCACCACATCCACACTCACCGCAATCACGTCCACCATATCCACACCCACCTCCGACCTTTGGCGCCCCGCGCCCGCAACATTATCCCTTCACCGCACCGCTTCCGTCGTGGCACCACATGTACCCTGCGCCTCCGCCGGACCCTTACCCTTATCCGTATGGAGCCAGAACGGGGTACACAGGCCCGCCTCGCGGTGAGCCACCACCACCGCAATGGTATGGGTATGGAGCGGGGCCGCCGTAGCCACCGACGCACCACGCACAGCATATGGGCGATTCAGATGCTCGGTGGGGTGGTCCGAGGCGCTGAGGTTGCGGTGTGGTTAGGTACGGGCTTCGATGAGGAGGGAATCGCGGGGGAGGGGGGAAGGGGGAAGGGGGCGTGTCGCTTTTTTTTCGGGCTTATTTCAGAGTTGTAACACATGTGAGAAGCCAATAATAATGGAAAACCGTGTTTTCTTCGGTAAATCTGATTATGCTGAAGTAGATTGAACAATAAATGCTCTAGCCAGGTGGACTGTGGACTTGCGATTTGGGATGCATTTCGAGCCTTACAGCTCGAGGCTAATGAATAGCTAGGTAACAAGTTCTTGCCGGTAGCTGAAGGCAACGCCCTACGACATTAGGGTGACCTATGTTGTCTGCCGATCTGGCGTTGGATTTCTTTTCGTCGGTCATCAGCATTTGTTTGCCTGCTTCGAGTGTTGTAGAACCTCGGATCTCCACCAGTCTCCACCCCATCGAATTTTCCGAGGTGAACTCTCCAGCGCAGGCGTTATCTCCCACACGTGGATGACATCCGGAACCGATTGCCCCTGATATCATGGAGACACCATGACATGAAGTCTCATCTGCGGGCTTATTTCGCGATTAAACGTACGCTTATTTTTAGGCGTTGTGACCCGTCCTCGCGGACGGTGCGCAAGACCCCCGCACAAAATTGGAGTTCCGTCATTACGCACATCATGGTACCAAGTCGTGCTTCTGCATACTCAGAGCGGGCCGCTCCTTGCCTTCAATTTTCCGGAAGCAAGATGCAGGGCAGGTTTAAAAGTCTCTCGCTGCCAACGTCTTTCTGACAAGGTTAATCCCCTGATTGATATCGCGCCATGTTCAAGCTAGCCCTCGCTGCATCCTTGCTCGCTGCTCTGGTGTCATCTGTACATGGCCATGGTTATGTTCAGGAGATCGCGTCCGGATCGACAAAGTGGACTGGCTATCTCCCGTATTCAGACCCGTACTACAACCCTGTTCCTCAGCGTGTCGTTCGTACTATCCCTGGAAATGGTTCGTATCCTTCCATTGCATACAACTTCACGACACGTCTGAATGATGCTTGTACATAGGACCCATTACTGATTTATCCTTGATCGAGTACGCGACCTAGTATTCCTTCCTTTGTACCTAGTTCCTGATACCTGATATCAGTGTTCAGTGCAATGGAGGGTCCGAGGGTGGTGTTGTCGGTTCTGCACCCGCTCCCATCTACGCAACTGTCGGCGCTGGATCGAAACTGGCCTTGAACTGGACAACATGGCCCTCTTCGCATGTGGTAAAGACTCCTACCTACCGTCGACACAAATAACAGTGTCTCATGTCGTCCTTTGTAGGGCCCTATGATAACCTACATGGCTCGTGCTCCTAGTGACATTACCAAGTGGAGCCCTGGTACTTCGTGCGTAGGCGTCATCCAGCCAGAGCAGTCCACTTCTGATATATGTCGTAGTGCCGTATGGTTCAAGGTCGCTGAATCTGGCTTGTCGAACGGCAAATGGGCGGCAACCGACCTTCTCACCGCGTCAAACAGCATTTACACGTTCACGATCCCTCCCAAGCTCAAGGCTGGACAATATATCATCCGTCACGAGATGTGAGTTCATTTCCTCCGTCTCACAGCTGCTTTCACTTACCATCCATCAACCATAGCATCGCTCTGCACTCTGGTATGAAGTGTCGACCTTAGCAGAGCGTGAAAAGGTCTAATAAGGATAAAATATTGCAGCATACGCCTATCCCGGTGCCCAGGTGTACCCCAGCTGCATCCAGGTTCAGGTAACGGGCTCTGGCACCGCACTTCCGACTTCCTTCGTGTCTTTCCCCGGTGCATACACTGCAAGCACCCCAGGTTGGCATAGCTTAAGCTTCCCCGTTATTGAGACACTGACACTTCTTGCCCCTCCCCACCAGGAATCGTTTTTGACGCTTACAAGGGTGAGCATTGATGTTTGTATCACTTTAGACACAAGTACTAATGGCCGTTCACAATAGGCGCCACTGTAAGGTTTTGTCCTTGGTTGTGTTTTTCATATACTCACAGAGGCTCGTTGCAGACATATCCCATTCCAGGTCCCGCTGTGTAGGTTTCTTTACGCACTTTTGTCTCGACACGGCCTGACATAAACTTGCTGTTTAGATGGACTGGCGGAAACTGATGCGGGTAGTGTAGTTACAAATCTTCTTGGCTCTTTTCGTATCTGTTCAAACTCCAAGACTTGTTTTATTTTTGAAGTCCTTGTTGAAGACCGTTGAGTTGTTTATTAGTTACGCTGGGAGTCTTCTTGGCTCTTGATCCTAGTTACCTGCCGGATAAGAGGAGCCGCCGCTACCTGAGGGTGTTGTCACTATTCCTCATGGCGCACTGACGCCCAGCCCACATGCATATTCTCTGGTTAGCAATATGGTTACCGGCTTCGGAACCAAGAGTCCACCGAGGCTCGACAGCGTGACTCTATAGCCTGACGACCCGGTCCAAGCTCTATTTGTAGATGACAGTGCCCCTAATATAAGAGCACATATGTACTCAAGGACACATCAAGCTGCGCGAAGATTGAACTGATTGACAGGATCGTTATTACATTGTGCACGATACAGTCGATAATGGGGCCGGTGATATCCGAAACATGAAAAAATGACAGTGTCCCGAAACGAGTGGTAGTGGTGCCTGGCGACAGAGAAGGAGAGAAGGAAAGAATGCTAGCAGTACACCGAATTGGAGTTATTCCAGATACATCATTTTAATTGATTGGCTGTCTCGCTCCCCTTATGGAACGACCTACGCCGAGAAAGTTAGCATTTCCTCTGACTTCTTGGAAGTATGAACTTACGACGATGAGAAGGAAGGTAAAATATATCTCACGCAGCAGCTACCAGGGGTATGTTTTCACACCAGCGTCCTAAAGACAAAACAATATGAGAACAAAGCCATTTGAAGAACGGGCTACGCACCCGAGACAGTCCAGGCAACGGTGATGTAGGACTTTGTAAACCGGTATTGTGGAAGTGTACACGAAGAGGCGTGCCCATGGAGTTCTCAGGGTCCCCTTTGGGGTCTTGAACGCGTTCGCGGGCGTTCAGCATGGCAAAAAATGAACCAACGTAGACTGGGATCGAGGCAGTGAGCATGAGTCGAGATAGCTTAGTAAGGGACGATATACGTTTCGTCAGAATGAACTGCACGCCTAGGAAGACAAATGTCTCCGGCAAGAGAATGTACTGTGAGGTGCGTCAGCGGATTGAGAATGTTGAATAGGGAAACAGAGACAGACCGAGAACATCGAGGTCAAGGAGCAGGCGCTATAGGAACCGTTAGTCATAATAAGACGCTTCTCTCGTGATATATGTACCTCGTGAACACGCCTGAACCGAGCATATACTGCATCATTCTCGAAATCCTCGAATTTAACCTACGGGTTTTATGAGTTAAACTTATAGCGTTCTCGACGTCAAGGGCTAAGACTTGCCGTGACTGAGTACCTTTACTCTTTCGTAGATAAAAGCACATAGCACCCGCGATCATGAAGTCAATGCTCGTAGAAGCTGCAAGGGAGGCGTTTATTGCCCACTGCATAGCAATAGGTTAGTCAAATGCAAAAGAAGTACTTGGAACAGCGCGGCTTACGCTAACTGCATCGAGCTCCGGGTATGCGTTGACGGTGAAACTTTAAGTTATCAGAGAGAAATTCCGGCTTCATGAGGGATGCCGCTCACATCTGATATGCAAGGACTGGAGAAAATCAGGATCCATACGAGAACTCTTGAACGTAGCTGGACTTACTTATACCAATTGCTGACGGATAACAAGCCGATTAGCTCATGGCATTACTTGAATATAAGCAAACACCATACCAAACCCGCCCGCCACGACTGCAATCTGTCGCGCGATGTAAGATTTCTGCAAAGCTGGGGTTATATTTCACGTACCACAAGATATCCCAGGACTCCGCGGTGATAGCCACCGACTAAATTCAGACTCGATGAGTAGTGCGTCATCTAGGTGACGAGCACTACTTACGGATCCATACGCGATAAGCATATAACCTGAGATAGTCATGATTTAGTCTCGCACATTACCTCAGGGGCGATCTAAGACTGACGATTGTACAAGAAGAACGACAACCACCTTGAGGAGAATAGAATGTTAGTCAATCAGCTGAAGAGAGTATTTTTGTCACTCACGTTGATTGAAAGTTGCACCTATTTAGAACCTTCATGAATATATGTCCACTACTCGTACCATGTTTCTCACCTTGATGGACCTTCCAACAGCATGTCGATAAGATAAGAGAATCAGAAGAAAGTTTGATTTCTCACCAATAAATATGCATGAGGCCTCCGACATTTCCAAATCCGAGGACGATATACATATATACCGCATGAATAGTCAATGCAAGGTGAAACGTGTCGAGCGTCCTATACTCAAGAGGATTAATTGAAGGATTTGCCAACGAGACCATAATGCGCACCAAAGTATGCCGACCTAGAGGGTACTTCAATATAAGAGCTCTCGAGCAATACATGCGACATCATCTTACCGAGACCTTGTGGAGAAGCGAGTCCCGATGAAATCGGTGGTAATACCAATACATCTGCAGACTCGTACTACCGTAAAGACTGGGTCGAATCAGTAAGATGGTTCGATTCCAAGCATGTAGAGAGTACGCACAATGTGGCACCCACGAGACCCAGAAGCAGAGCACCCACAGTATTGCCTAGCGTCGGTCCCAGCAGGCTAATCATGGTGGAGGAGCCTCGAAGTGTTCGGGCGTGAGGCAAACGGAGAGGTTCTGGGGGAGGGACGTGGACAAAAACAACGAGAGGAGCGTATATAACGTCTCAATTTGGGATTTGAGATCAGTGGAAGATCGGGTCCGATTAGTTGGAGATCTCGTACCTCAAAAACATCCGACCGTAGTGCATCGGGCTTCCATGAGAAGGATCGTGGAAGCCATCTGCCGCGCCTCCACTCAGCTGCGCTCAGGCCGGGGTGATATAGGTGATAATTCGGGGACCCACATGCGCGTGGTGAGGCGTGCTGTCAAATTAAATATATCAAGACAAATGTTTAGCCGGCTTGGGAACGGCGCCGAGAAAAGTGTAGACAGCGAAGACGTGCACTGCTTTCGTTGGACGCAGAATGCGAATGTTCGTGATCCACTAATTCGCAAAACAGTGTGCAGGCGTAACTTTCGTAAGGATGTGAAATCTAGTGTGAGCGTTGGTAGGATTCTCTCAGAACAGCAAGTGGAAGTTTGCAAAGTCAGGAGGCGCAGCCAAGGCTGCTCATGGCTGTCACAATCCATGTGGGGGGTGGTGCTGCCCTGTGCTGCGTTGTTATGCTGGATTCGTTCTCCGCGGTTATCATTATCGATCGTACCGGTCATCACCGGTAGTCACCGGTTCGGGAGTTCACCGCGCAACAAAGAGGCCTCCGAACTGAACGGTATCCACAGCGCAGAGAGACATGGGAGGTAGGTGAACTTTCAATATGGTCTCAGTTTTGCGTTCTTACCTGCTATCTGTGTAAGTTTCCAGGAAGGAAAGTGGTTGACGCCCCATCCGGAGTGTCAAGCGCCGAGCGGTGACGGTGCATTTTGAAAATCGTACGACTACCCGTCTCGGTCTATCTTGGTCCTTACATGTGTTATTGTGAATTCATGACCCAGGGCAAATAGGTGAAAAATAAGGGTTGACTGGGGCTGCGGACTATTTCCAACTATTTCCCCGCATTTCGATAACTCCCGCAAGGACGAGCTAAAGTTTTCGACCTCGTGGCTGTAGAAGGACAGGGTGGATGCCACCAGCTGTCCAGAGCGCTGTCCACACCTTTCGTCAGATTCATGTCACATTCCAGTGCGCACAGGCTAGTGAATTCTCATATCGGTCAAGTGGAGTTCCTTCTTCCCTCATGTTCTCATTGTCGGTCATGGGGTAGGACTCGGCCTCCAGAGATGCGGAATCTGCACTATTCCGTCTTTGCACATATGTATAGGGTTGGTCATGAGGATTCAAGGGTTTTGCCTACATCCAGAGTCTGAAGGGTCTGACGCCGCGAAAGTACAAAAGACATCCTGAATGCTGTTCACTAGTATCCCGAGAGCGCCATGGATCGTCCTCCACGATGTCCGAAACTGGAAGATGCTTGTGCAGGGACGGTCAAGTTGGGGTACAAAAACAAACTTGAAGACCGGAACCGGATCTATTTGCGGTTCTCCATTTGGCACATCTCAGTCAATCGTCAAGGATTGACGGGTTTGTGGTTCCGAAGCTAGCGAAGCTCACGATAGGTATGTAAAAGACTGTAAAAGATGGGCGCTAAGACGACTTTTTCGTAGTTCCGAATGATATCAGCTTAGGGTGATATGTTGGGTATGCTTTCTCTCGATCTTACTCTTCACTCAAAGATGATCATTAGTACTCCCAATTTCTCACTTGCTGCCTGCATAGCTGAATTTCTTGGCCCGCTCAACATTCTGGACTAGTACTTTCCCCCGAACTTCTGCACGTCGCATTCATCGACATGAAAACATACTTCCATTATCAGGTTGTTCAGGGCCATACCTCCACTCAACTCCACTCCTTACCTCTAAGTAGACGATCCTTCAAGCCCTGGTAAGGCCTTGATTCGTCCGGCTGGAGATCTTGGGAAACATGGATGGCCGATTGACGAGAGCGCGAAGAAAGCTAGGAGCCGGAGCATCATGCTGAACACAATTGTTCTCAAGCCCGGGCATATGGCCGAAATTTTTGGGCCAAAGCTCTTGATTGAGTTTCTTCGATATCAATATCTTGTTCGCTCGGAAAAAACATATTTGTTACTGCGACCACCACCTCCGGTGCATATTCAACATGGAACACCTTAGGAAACGCCGCGGATATTCGTTTGACCTTCCTTTTTGACTAGAAACCGAAGTCGTCTGCTTCTGGGTCATGCTCAACACCGTTAAGCCCGCCACCTCCGGCGATGGAGGGTACGATGAAGTTCGGCATTGGCGGGGAATGAGAATGAGGGGGTGTGATGAAGGGTGTAATGCTACGGGTCCGAAGTTCCCGCTGCCTGACCTCGGGTTGCAAAAATAAAAGGCAGTAGGATATATCAACAGTACATGGCGCGCATCCAACACATCATCCCGCTCTAGATTTATGAAACACCTGGTCATTCTCAGGTAGTGCATGGGGATACAACACCCCATTGCCCGCAGACGACTCGCCCCGAGTGGTATACGGGGGAGGAGAGCCGGCTGCAGCTCCTGAGCCAGGGCCAATATTAGATACTTGGCGCAGGTGCGATTTGAAGAATGTGGTGTTTTGAGGACGCTGTGGCATGCTGGCATCGGAAGCGAAGGGGGTGACCTGGAGGGGACGGACTGGCCCCTTGGCTGGAGTTGAGAGACGGCGCCAAAGTATAATGATGAAGATGGCTAGACAAAGAGCGAACAAACTCCCAATGACAATGCCGGCTATTGCCCCCTTCGATAATCCAGCCGACGGTGAAGGAAACTGAGATGCGGTCAGAGCGGTGGGCTGGGAGGCAGACTGGGAGAGAGGCTGTGACGCCGGTTGCGAGGGAGAGGGAAAGTCGTTCGTAGTCGGGGAGGTGAGAGCCTGGCCCGGAGGGGACAAGACTACACTAAACGGACCACGCACCAGAACAGAACCTTGATGTATTTCGTATGCGAGAGACGAGTATCAAGAGTAGGTAGTGGTGGTAGTTAGAGGTAAGAACGTAAGTAGCGTCGAGGTGTGGTCAGGTATGGCCACACAAGCATAAACAACCCGAAATGGTAATCGCAGGATTACACCCCCCCCCGCCCCAAAAAAATCCGTGCATGTAAGTACGAAGGGAAGGATGAAGGAACGGGGAAGTAGGTGAAAAAAAATCTGCTCACACGGGTGCGTTAAAAACCCAGTGGGAAAAGCTACCGGTGGCAGGAACATTGAGAAGGAGAACCGTACAAGTTGCCCTAACCGTTTCCTGCCAACCAGGTGCCGAGAGCCTCGTTTTCATCGAGGTCTTTTCCGGAAAGCCATCGGTCGTGTTCTTGACCATATCCGGCGTAGCGCACGAGGTATTGATGACCGCGGCCGCGACGCCTTTGGGCGACGATCTTGTCGACCAACCATTCTTCCATCCCGTCCTCCGTAACGACCGGACCTGGCTCAGGGAATGCGCGGGATGGGAAGAGTTTGTTGTCGTTCTCGTGGAAGGGGAGAAGCTCGGAGGTATGGAAGGTGTCATATGTTTGAGGGGAATTCGGCATGCTAATGGTGACATTCGAGGTATCCTTGTGAATGCCTGTAATCTCGAAGGGACCGTCGTAACGCGGCATGAACTTCGCCGCTCGCTTTTCGCCCTTCTGTTTGAAGAGTTTACGACGGTTCTTTGTCGATAAGCGAACGCGTTGTCCTATCTTGAAGGGGAATTTAGCGGAGCGCGTTGAGTTCGCCTGCGCGGCCTGTTGGATTTTCGCCTGTACGAGGTTATCTGCGGCTGTGCACGTGTCCAGAGCGATGCGTTTGGCAATCGCATGTGCGTCGACCTCCTCTACTGAGGCCGATGGGCCAGGGGTTACCAAGGGCGGAATCACCCTCGGGGAACGACCTGTCCGCAAGTAAAATGGGGAAAATCCGGTTGACTTATTCACGGTATTCATGATGTCAAAACGTACTCGTTTAAGGGCCTTCGACCAGCCATGTTGGTTCCGATCGACGTGGTAGCGGAGGCATTGATTGATCGTCTTGTTAGACCTCTCGCTGGCACCGTCGGTTTGAGGATGGTATGAAGAAGACATCTTGACCTTAACGCCAATCAGTCTGGTGAGATGCTTCCAAAATTTCGATACGAAGAGTTTGTCGCGATCACAGACAATGTTTGAGGGTAGGCCGTTTTCACAGTACCAATTGTCGAAAAAGAGCTCGGCCAATCCGCGTGCGGTGAGGTCAGTTCGAGTAGCCACAATTTGGATATCGGAGTTTAACCTGTCGGTCATGGATAGTATGCAATTGAAACCGTTTTCCTCAGGTAAAGGCCCGACGAAGTCGATCGCGACCGATTCGCATCGGAAATCAGGGACAGGCAGCGGATGCAAGGGACCAAGAGGGGTAGCTGTCGTGGCTTTAAAACGTTGACAATCCCTGCAGGCGGGGATGTAGCTAAGCTCCAAATCGCGACGCATTTTTGGCCAATAGTATGCGTCGCGCAGTGTCGCGTAGGACTTGTCGAAACCGAAGTGGCCAAGCGCGTCGTGCGCAGCCTGGAAAATGGATTCCCGCACGTTCCCAACGCGAGGAATAATCAGGCGTGATCCGAGAAACCAAAGTTCGTCTTCTAGACGAAGCAGCGGCATTCCCGGTGCAGCAGCTATTAAGTTTTTACACCACGGGTCGGCGGCGTAGCCGGCTATGATGTCCTTCAATATCGCCTTGTCAATTGAAACTGAAAGCGAAGTGGTCTTCGCGGGCGTCAGCGCGTTAACGCGATGGGCCAAAGAGAAGGCGGATGAGAAGGGGCAGGAGAGCGACGCGGGCAAGATCGCGTTAATGCAATGTGAGATAACGTCGTCGTCGTGCATGCTGCAGAAGTCAGGGGCGTCACGAACGGCGTCGGAAGAGTCCTTCATGCTGTCAGGCAATCGTGACAGGGCATCTGCGGCCGAATTATCCTCGCCCTTCACATAGAGGATTTTGAAATCGAACTGTGATAAAAATTCCACCCAGCGCGATTGCCGGCGGGAAAGGTCGCGCTGCTCATCGAAGTTCTCCAGCGTTTTGTGGTCTGTGAAGACGACGAACTTCATCCCGAAGAGGTCGGAACGCCATTTTCGGAGGGCTCGAATGATCGCTAACATTTCCTTTTCGTGCACGGGGTAGTTGAGTTCGGCGCCCTTAAAGGTCATGGAATCGAACGCGACCGGTCGCGCTGTTTCCCAGGTGTCGCCGAAGGATAGTACAGCTCCGGAGCGCTTATCACTAGCGTCGGTAGTCACAAAAATTGTTTTGGAGGGGTCGTCGTGATCTATGACTGTCAAGCATTCGCAGCTCACGACGAGCTCCTTGATTGCGTCGAAAGCACGTTGATGCCGAGGAAGCCAAGGGGGGAAGACTTTGTCGCAGCCCAAACCCGTCAATTCATTGAGGACGCTCGTGTGGTCCGCGAGTTTAGGCAAGAACACGGCCAGGTAACGTACCAGCCCAATAAAACCCCGAACGTCCGTTGCGGACTTGGGGCGCGGCCAAGCGAGTATTCGGTCAACCTTCTTTCCGTCAGGCTCGATGCCATTTGCAGAAATGTGATGGCCCAGAAAGTTAATACTTGTGCAGTACAAGTGCGTTTTCGCCGGGTTGACGTATAAACGAGCTGCGCGTAGCGCCTCCAGCACTGCGCGTACGTTACGATGGTGCTCTTCCAAGCTGTCAGACCAGATGACTATGTCGTCTAGGTATACGTGGCAGATTTTGCCAATTAAATGGCGCAGTGCGGCCGTGACACGACGTTGATGGATCGCCGGGGCGTTCCTCAGTCCCATCGGCATCACCAGCCATTCGTACAAGCCGAAAGGAGTACTGACGGCCGTCAATGGTACGTGGTCAGGGTGCATGGGAGTCTGGAAGAAACTGTTGGTCATGTCAATTGTTGCGAAGAACTTTCCCTTCGCGCAGTCATGAAGAATATCATCCACCCTTGGGATCGGGTGGTTGTCGGGAACGGTGGCCGCATTTAGTTGCCGGTAGTCGTTAACCCATCTAGGGAGAACTGTTGGGTCGGCTTTGGGAATGATGAAGGCAGGGGATGCGAATTGGGAAGAGGATGGCTGGATACGCCCGGCCTCGAGATGTTGGCCAATCAGGGTTTTCCATGCCTCGCGGTATTTGCGAGGGCACTGATACGTTCGCGTCTTTATCTCATGATTCGCAGTCTTTAGATGAATCTCTGCGAGAACGTCGCGAGGGAGTTCGCGAGCATGTGGGATAGGTTCAAAGATGTCTTTAAATTCCTTTTTGAATTTCGACTCGTGCCTCTTGAGTTCCTCGATGGAAGAGAGCTCGACAATGCGGTCGCGAACCGCCGCGGCCACATTAAGCGTTTCGGTCTCCAGCAATTGTCCGGTAGAAACAAGGACATGAAGCCGTGCCGCGCAAGCGGCTTTCAATTCAGATAACATTGCTTTGCGCAGAACCTTAACTTGAGCTACGGTCTTCCTGAACGAAATGAATTTACGAGTACGCTGCGGTGTTACAGGAAGAGGGTTCAACAAGTTATAGTTACTGCGTGTATCGATGACTGTGCGGGCGAAGTGATCGGAAACGATATGGTTGGCATGAAGGAAAGGGAGGCCGAGAATGATAGGCGAACAGAGTTTAGGCGCGATGATAGCGCGTACAGTCGTTGAGGTCCATGCTTGGTCAAGTGAAGTAAGGGACAATTTACAATATTCAGTCAAGGCGGTGGCTTGCGATGCGGAGTTCGATAGTGCGACGTCAACGAGAAGGGGCTCATGCAGGGTGCGACGTTGAAGACCGAGGTGGTCGACTAAGTCTGCGTTTATCAGGACTAGGTGTGAGCCACAATCAATTAAGGATGATACAGGAACGGGGTGGTCAACGTTCGGTCCAGCCGCGAGGCCTTTCCAGACGTAGTGGGGTATGGAGATGGGAATATGACTTACGTCGGAAGCATCGTCTCCTCCAGCGTCACTGGAGTCAGGCTCGATGTCCGAAGATGACGAGGACGTAGGCATCACTACGGCGATGGAAGGACCTGCAGTGGTCTGGGTCCAATCCACAACTGCGGCTGCAGGTTTACCCTGGCGGCGGGGCGCGTTCTGGGGAGCAGACATGGAGGATCCGGCACCGCTACGAGCCTTCGCGGTGGCGACGTCGGCAGCGGTCAGGTGCTTGTAGGTAGCGCCGTCGGGGAAGTCATAGAGACAAGCGCGGGGTTTGCACGCAACGAAAACCTGCCTGCATTTGGTGCAACCCGAGTTGGCATGCAAGAGCTCACGCTCGTCATCTTGGAGCGGAGGCAAGGGGACGAAGGTACCGTTGCCACGGGATGAACGCGCAGGGGCAGCTGGCTTTCCACGCGACGAGAATGAGGTGTTGTACGTTCGAGAGTTGGCGGCGAGCGTCCGCTCGCGCTTGTGAGCACGGGACGCCGCCTCCTCCGCCTCTTCACGAAGTCGTTTGGACTTCTCGTGTCGCTTGTCGTCAAGTCTGCGGATTTCATGGAGCCACGCGTCGAAGTCAGCGATGTTGGCGATCTCTTTGTCGTCGTACTTGCGACGCAGCATGGTGTCCAAGTTGGCTTCGAGAAGATTGCGGAGGGCGTTGGTCTTGGGGTCGAGGTAGGATGTGGTTCCGAAAAGAAAGGTGTTCATGGATTGGATGTGGGCCGACCAATCCCAGAAGGACCAGAGGCCGGGGTCGAGTCTGAGGCTACCTATCTCCCCACGAAGTTTGTTTTCCCAATTCAGGGGGAGATATTTCTTCTTCAGAGCGGCGATGAACTCAGGGAAGGAAAGAGCCACGATGCGCTCACGGTCCCCGTCGTACCAATCGCGAATACGATTGTCGCGGACGCCCTGCATCGCACGGCGCACGCGAGTATTCTCGGGGACGTCGGAGGTGGAGAAGAAATCGTTGCACGCATGTTCGAACTCCCGAATTACTCCAGGGGTCAGATCGCCGACATGAAGCATAGGCAAACGCTTGTCCTTAATCTCCACAGATGCAAGGGGAACTGGTTTCACGGACGTTGACGAGGTAGACATTCCGCGATAGTTGTTTGCGAGGTGATGAAGAAAGCTATTAGGGTAGGTGCCAACGTGCTCTGGTGGAGAAACCTCCCAGTCAGATGAATCCGAAGAGGAAGACGAGCGGGCGGGAGACTTGGATGGCGTGGGAGGCGATTTGGGAGCGGGTGAAGGAGACTTCGGGGGAGTGGCAGGCGGTGGGGAGAGCGGGGATTCAGGCAATTCGGGCAAGGTTGGGGAAGGAGAGCGAGAAGACCGAGATGGGTTATATGCGGCAGCAGTCTGCGTTGGCGACGATGACGGCGAGGCGCCAAGGTTACGTGTCCGACTACGGGTCTGGAGGGAGACAGGCACGGTGGGGGCTGTACGAGACAGTTTGGCTGGCTAAGGCTAAGGGCTAAGGCAAGGTGCAGGATATGCAGGCAAGGGCTGGCTATATGCGCGCGTCAGGCTATGACGTGGCAAAGGGCAAGGCTGGAAAACGCGTACAAAGACCGAGTAAACGGCGATGGGCGATATGCGAACGGCGAGAGAGCGATTACTGTATGCAGAAAACGCGTAAGAAAAGGTAGACAACGGCGAGATGGCCGTAAGTCAGGGTCGCGATGATGGGACGAAAAATGCAAGGTTTGGAGTTCAAAAAAAAGTGAGAGCCTGGCCCGGAGGGGACAAGACTACACTAAACGGACCACGCACCAGAACAGAACCTTGATGTATTTCGTATGCGAGAGACGAGTATCAAGAGTAGGTAGTGGTGGTAGTTAGAGGTAAGAACGTAAGTAGCGTCGAGGTGTGGTCAGGTATGGCCACACAAGCATAAACAACCCGAAATGGTAATCGCAGGATTACAGGAGGCAGGGGTAGGCTGAGCGTCGGACTCTTGTCCAACCCGAACATAATCTAGCAACAGCTGATGCCTGTTGTTCAATGTGACACAGGTAATCACCAAGACATGATCTTTCGCTGAGAGCCTCGGTGATGTGTAGAAAGACTGTTTGTATTGCACGACACTTGCTGGCCTGCCAGTGAACGTGGTAGTCGAGCTAGGATCGCCATCGATGGTGTACGAGGAGACTGCCACAAAGGAATCGTTGCCGGCACCGATGGTTCCATATACCTCTATTGACGAGCCTGAATGATCGACAGTAAATACGACAAACCATCGCAGAGTAAGTATGGGACTCACCAGTGAACAAGACGGTGGCTTGGGTGCCTGCGGTTTCAGTCCCGTGAGTGGTACCATTATATTCCACTGAAACACCACCGGGAATCCAAGTGCCGGCGTAAGTGAAATTGGAGCTGGTGTCGTCTAGGAATACAAAATCAGCGGCCATGAGGTTTCCTCGGCCTATGTCTTGTTTTTGCGTGCAGAGCGCAGAGCTGGAGAATCGTGTAGAGACAGAGAGGAGTCAAGGGGAGAGCCCTCGACTATCGATGATAATTGTTGGAATACGACCTCGCGTGCCTGAGAAAGGAGATCTCTTCCGTGATTGTCGTGGTTCAGGGTCAAGAATGTCTAAAGTAAATACATGTAAATAAACACTAAATATACCGATTTCCTCGAGAACGACCCAATTCCCAACACTCCCACTCGGTCTCGAGGTAATCCAGTAGCTAGAAAATATCATAAATATGATGAGCTTCACCAAAACCGTGTGGCTCCCACGTTCCTCCTGGTCCCAACTTCTCCCAAGTCTGATCCATGATCCATCAAAACACTTACCAAAAATCCGGCTCCCACAGACTTTTAGACCCTTGGTCTCTACAGTCCTCCGGCCTCCCCGTCGGCTGGCATTAACACACAGTGTCCATCAGCGACCCAACTTCACAGCTCGTTCGTCATTCCGTCTTTCCAAAAGATGTCGATCACCGTGACACATACGTGACCGTGACAAATTTTCCGTTCCGGTTTCCGTTCCATGCCTCGCTCGAGGGCTTCCATATCGTCGAGTTCCGTTGCCTCAGTACAGTCGAGGACTTCCGTTGCGCCAGTACAGTCGGCGGCTTCCCGTGCTCCAGTACATTCGGAGTCTTCCCGTGCGCCAGTGCAGTCGGCGGCTTTCAATTCATGCCCCTGGACTCTCGGGGACTTCTGAGTGCATCGTCCAATGGCCTCCTGACCTGAGGGCTTTCTGGTTCGTTCCCACGTGAAGGGCCTTCGTGGGGGTCAACAGCAACAACGCAGGGCAAGTCCGGGGCCCATAACCTGTTGGAATACGATCTCGCGTGCCTGAGAAAGGAGATCTCTTCCGTGATTGTCGTGGTTCAGGGTCAAGAATGTCTAAAGTAAATACATGTAAATAAACACTAAATATACCGATTTCCTCGAGAACGACCCAATTCTTGCCCAATTCCCAACAATAATGTATGGCAATGATCAACTGTGAATGCCACGGGGAATTGTGGGGATCATGCCCGCGTCTGTGTTAGGACACCTTAGCTTTATTCCCAGCATTTTGTTGATGAGCGCCCCTCACGGCGTTAGCTGCTGGTATGACATGTCAATGCGTGAGAGATGTCGAGCTCATAAGAAACCGGCACCTTGAAACTTGGGGCTCTGGATCATGGATGCCGAATAGTCGAAGGAATCGAGTGACGGGACAACCAAAAGCGACCTGATGTGTTGATGAGAAGCAGAGGTCGAACAGAAACCCAATCATCAGAAATGATATCTATGCCTGAAACGCCGAATTCGCCAGCACAGTTATTCTCCGTGGAAACAGAATGTCTCCGTAGCTGCCGCTAGCTGACCTTATGCCAGATGATAGTCAATGTGTTTATATAAAGAAGCAAGGCTTAACAGAGAAGGCGGCGACGAAGGAGCGGCATTACAAATTTGCGTCCGCGACCACCACATCCAGCGCATACTAGACGTCAGATACGTGGAGGACCCTCCCAGACATTCGTTGCGCGTGCTTTTTCGAAGCTGAAGTCATCTGGATACCGACGTTATGACCGCCACCGCCTCCACCACCGGTCGCCCCTACTTACCCTTCCCAGCATCAATATCGGGAGTCTCTTCTGGGAATTTAGTGTAACATCATTCCCCAGTGTACGGACACAAGCTAGGTTCGCGATAGGGTCACTGCCAGAGTACCGAATGGGATACAACACGCAGGCGCCGATAATGTTGGGTAGGTGTACGATCTACTAAAAGGGTGCAGTCCGAAATGGGGAGCGAATGTCGGACCGGGGTAGGCTGGCCATTACCACGACTTCCCGCTTGGTCTGTATGTAAAGACAAGTTGGGAATCAGATGCGGTGAACGATTCCGTCACCATGAATTCATTAGGACAATGACCAAGGAAGAGCGATGGTTCCTTGGAACGGCATCATTGTCGTCACGGTAAAACGGTCCTAACGAGTTTTGTTCTTTCGCTCGCACTCGTCGAAAACGTCATTTAGAATGAAGTGAGCCATCTTGAAGCGTACCAACATCTCCTGGGCCCAGCCGGCTAGCAATTCACGCGTCGAGGAAATCCACGCTGGTGGACTCGTTGCCGTTTGCTACGCCGCGAGCATGTACGCCGCGAGCATGGCGTAGTTTCGGCAGGCAGGACAATAATGGCATGGAAGTTCGTCATGCTTCGAATAGCAATTGTCTGAGAAGTGCGATTACTAACCTGCTATGACGTGACTAGGGTTGCTTATTCGCTACCTACCCTCATCTACTCAACGTTCAACATCAATACCTCTCTTCCTTTAGAACTATCTACCTCAAGCAAGTCTATATTCACCCCAAATGTCAAAGAAAGTAACCATCATCGGTGGGCACGGAAATGTACGTTCCTCCAGCACCATACACGACACACACAGACCCCACCGCTGATCACCCAAACGGACAGGTCGCACAACGCCTCACGCGCCTCCTCATCCCAACCCACCACGTAAAATCCACCGCCCGCACAGTCAACCATCAAGACACCATCAAGAAGCTCGGCGCGGAGGGCATCCTCCTCTCCCTCGAAGAGTCCTCCACCGACGAGTTCAGCAGGGCCTTCGAGGGGCAGGACGTGGTGTACTTCATCGCGGGGGCGGGCGGGCAGGGCGGGGAGCAGCGCACGAAGAGTGTGGACTACGAGGGGGCGGTGAAGGTGTTCGATGCGATTGAAGGCATTAAGAGTCCCCCGAGGCCCCGGTTGATCCTCGTTTCTGCTATCGATATCAGGGACGCGGAGAAGGTGCCTGCACACTATGTATAAATCGTCTTCCACTATTGTTGTTGTTGTTGCCCTTGCTCATGGCGGCGTCTGTAGAGCGAGGAGGACATCAAGATTTCGGACCGGGTGCGCGGAGCGATTCCGGGGTTCATGCAGTGGAAGTACGAGGCGGACAAGAACCTCGTCAAACGCAACGCTTTCAAATGGACGATACTCCGCCCCGGTGGCCTGACCCACGAAGCCGGAACGGGAAAAGCCTCCATCGGGAGGACGCACATAAACACCACTATTTCTGTAAGTCATTATCCGGGGTTGGCTTTAATTCCATGACCATGGCTGATGATAATGCTCGTCCTTGTGATGGAACCGCTAGAGAGACGATGTTGCGAAGTGTTTGATGCTGTTGCTTGATAGGGAGGACGCGGCGGGGTTAGCGCTGGATATGGTGGGTGGGGACACTCCGATTGAAGAAGCGTTGGATGCAGCGATTAAAAAGGGAGAAACGGACTTCTTGGGGTGAAGGCGCATTCATGCATCACGTTTGGATACCTGCAGGGCGTGTAAGTTGTAACCGAAGTGTAAAATAGATTGAAGTGTAGAGTAAAGAAAAAGTGCCCTGGGCCTGCCCTAAACGAGGAGAAGAAAATCATCAAATAACATTATCGCAAATTTTCGTCTCGCCACCACAATCCCCGTCCAACATCTGGTAAGTTTTACTGTGCATATGCCTTCCATCCGCCTGCCTTCTTCTACTGTGATGAGATTTCAAATCTTTTCAGTTATCCCTGTCTTAATGACTTATGTCGAGACCATGAAAATCTGACTTTTCCCCCTCCTCTCCTTCTCTGTACACATCAACAATTCCTGACCTTCTTTCTCTAGTTCTTCAGGTCGTAATGTAATCCGATAGGGATTTCGGAGCGGTCCTCCTCGCACTGGTTGCGGCATCTGGGTGGACAGGATTATCATGCGTGTGATCGGTGAGTACGCTTTTCTTCTTCGGACGTGGGAGGTGTTACTCCCCCGGCCCACTTCGCCTACGAGATGAGATACATATATTTTTCAGTTATCCCTGTCTGAACATACAATTCATGTCGAGATCTTGAAAATCTGATTTTTTTTTTTACTTCCTTACTTCGTGTTCTCTGGACTGCCTCTCTAACGCTCTTCCTTTTTCAGGTCTGCATATACGTTCAGTGCTTAAATGGCTCCAGTGGTAAGTCAATGGTACGTGATGATCGATGAGTATCCACAGTCGGAGTACTGTACCCTTAGTCCTACCTACGTCGTCGAGCCTGTTGGGCTTCGTTAATGATATAATTTTTTCTCGAAATGCGGCGCCCTCTTGCCAGCCTGGTGTGAATCTTATGGAAATCTTCCACCCGTCTCGTTGTCTCGCAGCTCAAAGTCGCGCTCTTTACGACTGGGTCTTTCCTCCTGGCACAACTTGAACGCGATGCCTCGTGACTTTTTTTTGGCACGCATGACCGATCGGTGATCGGTTCCATCGCAAGAAAAAAGCCAGATCTTATAATCACTGATTGCGCCCGCTCTCATCTTCATACCCTCAAATTCCCCTCCCTAACCAAGTATACCTGAAAATGTCCAGCACACTTTGGACCACCCCCGCCCAAGGCTCCGGCAAGATCGTGCGTTCCCTCCCTCTCTCTAATACTCAATAAATGTTCTGGTTCTAACTTCTGAATGGATCCCCGATTAGATTAGAGCCGTAGCTGCTCTCGGCGGCGTCACCTCCCTGGAGCTCCCTGCTGGCTACGAGCACTACGTCGACAACAAGAAGCCCGAGTTCTTGGAAAAGTTCCCCCACGGAAAGATCCCCGCGCTGGAGGAGGCGGATGGGTTCAAGGTGTTCGAGGGCGTTGCGATCGCGCGTTATGGTGAGTTCCGCATCCTTCATTAATCCGCCTCGTGTCCGTTTGCTTGAGGGTTGGGCGTCAAAATGCTGACCCCGTTGTTTGCGTTGTGTAGTTGCGGGTCTGGCACCCAACGCTGGGCTCCTGGGCAAAGATCTCGCTGAGGCGGGGCTCATCGATCAGTGGATCCATCTGACGGAATCGGAGGTCGATCAGTGGACCAACCTCATCGGCCAGCTGCTCCGCGGCGTCATCACCCCCTACAGCAAACCCGTCAGTCCCTCCCCACTAGCCTTCCTCTCACTAATCTGAAATCTAAAAAAAACACCCGCAGATCCACACCACCTTCGCGGAACGCCAGCTCCGTGCCCTGAAGACGCTCAACGCGCACCTCGCCACGCGCACCTTCTTCGTGGGCGAGCGCATCACCCTCGCGGACATCTACATCGCGACCCAGGTCCGTCGCGCCGCCACTGTGACCTTCGACGCGCCCCTCCGCGCGGAGCTGAAGCACCTCGTTCGTCATGCAGAGACGGTGGTGAACCAGCCGAAGATTAAGGAGTTCTTCGAGCCGGTGGAGTATGTGCAGAAGGCGCTGACGTATGTTGCGCCTAAGAAGGAGGCGAAGTAGGCGAATGAAGGGGAAAAAAAAGCTTTGGATTCGGTTGATTTGGTGGGTTTCCCAGTTCTTGCCCTTGATGGGTCAAATTTTTGATGCGTTGGTGGGCTGGTAGGCTCAAAATACCATTATCCACTCATGTATGAATGACGGGAAGAATATTCGCAATGTAGATTTCTGTTATGGAATTTTCAATATATCCATACTATCACGGACTGCGCCAGGCATGTCGATGTTAGATGCAACTCGGGTCATTGTAACGTAGTGATCCATTGTGAACGACAGACCCGTTCTCGAAGCTTCGAGTATACTTAAGGCTTTCGCATGAGAGGTCGAGACGGGTGTCTAAAATGGTAATAACTTTGATCAGCTGTGACTCTATTATCTACGCGTGACAGATCGTGACTCGAGGCTCACAATCACAAAAATTTAAATCTCGCAATCAGTGATTCAGTTTGCATCCTTCCTGATCTCCTCCTCCTCCGTTCACCCAAAAATGTCTAACATCCTCTGGACAGTCCCCCACCAAACCACCGGAAAAATCGTGCGTCGAGCCCACCTACGCCCCTATACAAAATCGCTGATTAATCCACTGATTAGATCCGGGCTGCTGCTGCATACGCAGGCGTTCCCGTAGAACTCCCTGCTAGCTACGAGCACTTTGTCGACAACAAGAAGCCTGAGTTCCTCGCGAAATTCCCTCATGGGAGGATCCCTGCTTTCGAGCAAGCAGACGGCTTCAAGCTCTTTGAGGGCGTCCCTATCGCTCGCTACAGTTAGTCTTATCCTTTATCTAATCGATCGCTTGTGCACAGCTCACACTCGTCTGTTTGCAGTCGCCTCACTTGCCCCCAACTCTGGTCTTCTTGGCGGTGACCTGAAGGAGTCTGCTCTCGTTGACCAGTGGATCCACCTCGCGGATACAGAAGTCGATGCTTACACCAGCCTCATCTACCAGTTACTCAACGGGTACATCACTCCCTACAACAAACCCGTACGTGTTTGCCCCATCTCGCACCCTCTCGTATGCACTCACACTCCCCGCCCCTACCCCAGATCCACAGCACCTTCGTCGAGCGCCAGACCCGTGCCCTCAAGACCCTGAACGCGCACCTCGCAACCCGCACCTTCTTCGTCGGAGAGCGCATCACCCTCGCCGATATCTACATCGCCGGCGTCGTCAAGTGGGCCACGACGCTCACCGTCGACGCCCCCCTCCGCGCCGAGCTCCCCCACCTCATCCGCCACCTCGAGACCATCGTCAACCAGCCCAAGATCAAGGACATCTTCGGCCCCACCGAGTACGTCGAGAAGGCAGCCCAGTACGTGCCCCCCGCGAAGGAGAAGAAGGAGCCCAAGCCCGCTCCCGCCAAGGCGGAGAAGAAGCCCAAGGCGGTGGAGAAGGACGATGATGAGGAGGAGGAGGACGCGCCCCCGGCGCCCAAGGCCAAGAACCCGCTCGACGATCTCCCCAAGTCGACGTTGAACCTCGAGGACTGGAAGCGCCAGTATTCCAACAACGACACGCGCGGTGCCGGTGGATCGCTCGAGTGGCTGTACAAGAAGTACGCACCCTCCCTCCCCCTTCCCCCTTCGGTGTAGTGTGCTAACGAATCCTCCTGTACAGCCTCGACAAGGAAGGCTACTCCCTCTGGCGCTTCAACTTCAAATACAACGAAGAGCTCACCCTCACCTTCATGTCCGCCAACCAAATCACCGGCTTCTACAACCGCCTCGAGGCCTCGCGCAAGTACCTCTTCGCCTCCGCCGGCGTACTCGGCGAGTCCAACAACTCCATCATCACCGGCGCCCTTATCCTCCGCGGGCAGGACTTCCAGCCCGTCATGGACGTCGCCCCGGATTGGGAGTCGTACGAGTATGTGAAGCTGGATTTGGAGAATGAGGCGGATAAGGCGTTCTTTGAGGGGGCGTTGGCGTGGGATTTGGAGGTGGATGGGAAGAAGTGGGTGGATGGGAAACTGGTGAGTTGCTCTTTCGTGTTTTACCCTGAGGTGGAAGGAAGCTGACTCTGCGCCCTGTGATAGTTCAAGTAAACTGATGGGTCCCTTGCATGGATGGGAAATCGACGTTAGATGGTGGTTCCTCCTTCCCCGCATCTTGTACTTGCTTACACTGGTCACTTCCTTCCTATTGTTTTATTACTGATGCGGTCGTTGCTGGAAGAAGAAATATATAAATTCAATAAATGTACTGACGGATTCTCATCATGCGCATGGCTCACGAACGTGTTGATCTCGTTCGAATCTGCAGGGCATGCCGCGCGATTGGCTTGGTCGCGGAAAGCAAGACCTCGCTGGATGGCAGTCGAATCCTGTTGCCCCGCTCGCACTTCAGTTGGTCGCGATCGCTCCAACCTTTGATTTCGCGTTGATTCAGAGCCACGCGAGGTGTACTGGTGAAATGATTTCGCATATTGCAAGAATGTCACTTATGAGAGGAACTCGAACGTGGACGTCTCCTGTGTCTCTGGCCAAGCCAGATGACGAGCGCGACTTCGAGCTTCGAGGCAATGAGATTGGCAGAATATTACTATAAGGTTCAACGCCAGGCTTGCGAGGGAGCGCATTTCGAGAAAGGAATATATTATTGAGATTCAAGTTACAACAAAGCCTAACAGGCGGGACAGTCTGGACTACGTAGAGTAAATGACTCCGACTGTCGATACTCATCGCTTACCGGTGGAGTCGGCCTAAGCTTCGTGAACGTATGCGTAGACATACGCATAATAATCCTGTCCACCTAGACGCCATGCTCCACGCGTCAAGCAGTGCGAAGTGGAAGGCATCGGTACAGAAAAATTTACCAGATGTTGGACGGGGATTGTGGTGGCGGCGAAAAGAAATACTAGGTATAATAAGAAGAACGGCGCCTGTACCGCGCCCGTTAAATTTGAGATCTCGTTCATCGTCTTCGTCTCTTAGTTCTGGATAGTACTTGTGACGATTTCCCTTGAAACATACAACTTCAGCGATTGCGCTAGCACAAATAGTCTGCCGGAACCAGTACAATGCAGGATCTGATGCACGCTACATATCGCAAATTTTAATACTGCCACTACACTTCAAACAAAATCAATCCTCCATGCAAAATTGTTCCTAAAAATCTAATCCCGTGTCGGAGTCTCCCCGGATGTGGCTATTGGTTGAGAAGAAGGTCAGACGGTCGTGTTTCGGCCAGGTGCGCCAGGCGGGTGGCGCTCCTCGACAACAGGCGACCAGACTGTAAACGTCCCTGGCGCGCCAGCACTGACTGTGGCGAAAGTGACTCGGGAGGAACCATCTAGGCTTTTCGCGGCGGGGCAAGATGCAACAGAGCGACGATGGTTCGCTGCTACCTGAGCTGGTACACGCTTTACCAGTTTGTTCTCCGCTCTATCCCGAACATGGACATCCCCGTCTGAGAATGGTCGATTAAGATACGACAAATAACTCGGGAGGTTCGTACGAACCTTGTGCGACACAAAGAATGAATTCTTTTCGATCTCTAGCAAAGTAGCCTTGTCCACTCAAAGCAGCAGGGGGCTGTTTATCGAAGCCTTTTGGGATCATTGGGATTCCAGCAGTGTCACCCGTGAAGGTCCACAGCTGAGGGGCGGGCTATAAGTGTGAGGGTCAGTTATAGAATGTATCATGTCGACCAGGGAGAGTGAACCTTGTTCCAATGGCTCAGCAGCACGTCGAACCTTTTGGATTCTGTTGGTGATCCTAGTTCTCCACTCAGCGAAATATGGCGGACGTCATCCATCAAAGGATCGTTACTTTACAAAGAGGATTAGTACTAAAGCGGAAAAAGGAGGCTTGAACATATAACAACATACCTGATATACTTCTTTGAAGCCGTATCATACACTGTGACATAAAAAGTTGGAAACAGTTGCGACCAGAGGCGACGAGGCGTACAAATAAGCTCATTTATAAACCTGTTGTTGGTAGGGTGCAAATCGGATGAGGCTTCCTGGGAGAAAACGACTTGACCGACGGCGAGGAGAAGCCTCCCATCGTTTATTGCCACTATATTTCGGAGGAGGATGTTGTCAAATTGATATCTTGCCAACAACTATCAAGAAAATGAGTATCGATAAATAAATAAAAAGAGTAACGACTAGCTTCCGGCCGCTCCGTGTAGCCTGCGCCAGGAGCACTTTCATGGTGACGCTGTGAAGACTCAAATTAATCTCTCACTCTTTATCTTTCCCTTCTGGACGTACAAACTTGGCAGCAACGTTCCCTCCCATACAGAAGAAATCTGGGAGTAAGAGACTGAGGTTATTTTTCTGTTACCGACCTGAAGGCGACCATTTTGACCTTCACTACTCGAATGGCACCATGAAACGGATGTAACCTGGTGGATTCGCTCGTCGAGCGAACCAACACGTTCGCATTTCTGTGCTCAACAAGTACTCTTTAGATTTGAGACCCTTGTCTCAACAAGACATCGAGAGGCTTACGGAATTCAAAATATCGATAGTTGATAGGCGATAGTAGTCGAAGTCGCTGTTGCAATCGAGCCTTACCAAGAGCTTAGATCCATCTTGTGACCTGAAATCGTGGTCAGATAGAAATATTGCAGAATTGTATAAAGGTCTACGCTCACCATGCGATCTGCTTGCAGATGGTTTGAAATTCATGTACAAAGGGTGGACACGCCACCTGATAGGCCTAAATCAAGATGTTTACTAGTGTTCGTCGCGACTATGGTGTCCACTGAGAAGTTACCTCGGCTCGGTAGTAAATAGTTCTTGATCGTCCATGATTTTCAAGGTATCTAAAACGATGTGAGAAAATTCCAAAACTGAATCCGCTGGACATGCTTTGTGATCGCCAGAAGTGCTCCATCCTGGGAATACTCGAGATCTTGAATTTCACCGTCTTCCGTACCGCCTACATGGGACAATGGCTCGACGAGCTCGGTTGAATCATGTGGAGGAAGTGAAGGTCCCGAAAGGCGCTGTTTTGGTCTCGGCCGTAATCCCGAGGTTTTCATGTACGTGACCACAGGACTTGACCCTGCAGCTAAAGTTCCAAATTGTTCGCTTACTTCCGTAAACTGGTCCGCCTCCTTCTCCGATAGGACGTGTCGTTGGGCCTCTGGATCAGGAGGCTGATCGAATTTGTCTTGAAGTACGGGGGACTGGGGTAGAGGATACCGGAGAGGATATGACTCAGCGATACCCCATTTAGAGCTTATCCAAAATTGATACAGTCTTAGCTTTGAACGGAGCGGCCTGCATGAGCCAAGCATAGGTTTAATCCAACGCTTATTCATAAACCAAGCCGTGGCTGCTATAAATCCCAAGGAGGTCACTGCCGTAGCCACAAGCGTTAGGATGAATGTAGTGTTGCGCTAAGTAGAAATAATCAGAGATATATCGAGTCACAGGAGAGACAAAACGGAAAAACCTGGTTAGAGCCAAACGAAAAAAGCACAAGGCCAGCAGAGAAGCATGCCAGCGACACTGTCAAGAACACGGGAGCCGACGTCTGGACCCATGTCGTAACCCGCAAGGAAAATGACGGCCCTCCCTTGTCGCTTAGGTGATGGTTAGCGGGCCCGGATCTATACCATTTTCATATACTTACTACGCAGCAGAATGCTTCCAAGTAGATGAGAGTAAACTATTTAGGGCCGCCCCAATGCTGAAAACCAATGAGCAGAACCAGAAGGTATTGACAATGGCTATGACCGTGCTTGGTAAGGTGTCACCTTGAACTCCAACAGACATTTGTAGGGTGGTCGCTGTGACAGCAGAGAGGAATGTTGCCACAGTTGTTACAGTAAGTACTCTCTCAGCCTCGCGTTCCCGTTTGGATCGCATGGCAGGGATTCCTGTGCAAACTGAGTAAGTTCTGCCTAAATTTCCGTTATGTCAACCCACCTAGTTCGTTGAAAAGTTTGAAAGCAGAGGATAAGTGATCCAAGTCGTCCCCGACGTCTTGCATGAGGCGGTGGATGAACACAAGCATGTTGGTGGGATGGAAACCCGCTGACGAGACAAGTCATTCTTTGCACTTGGAAGTCAAATTCTAAGCACTTGCCTTCATACACCTTCAAGGAAGCAGCGCGATACTGTAGAGAGATAGGGTCGGATGGACTGAAGGTGAGGAATGCGATAGATCACTGACTTTAAAGTCATTCTCGAACAGCTGTATCAAATTTTGGAGTCGAGCACTTTCGTCCTGGATAATAGTCATTAGATGACTAGGCACTGTTAGTCTAACAAAACTGTGCGCACGGTATGTTCTGTAAACTCGTCCAAACGTTTACGTAGCTCTTGTGACCTGCGCGATAGATTTTCAAACGCAGTCGAGAACTTAGACGGACCAGCAGCAACTGCTACCGTGAGCTCGCCACCGTATGCTGGGGCAGGACGTTGGGCGAGTCTCGATAACTTGGTACTGTTCTCCCGGAACATGGACGGCAGGTTGTCAAGTTTATCTTGGAGTGCACGTACGGCCACGGTCACGGTGTAGGATCTTCCTGGATCCAGTTGACGACATGTTTTCGAAAAATCTTCGAGCTTTGAAGATACAAATCAATACAACACGAATGATGAGCTGCACTGGATTCCCTACTCTCGTGCCGAGCGCCACCGAACGGCTAGGCAAGAGCAAGGTAAACAATTGTTGCGTGACTGATAGTTAGAGACTCTCCTCACTCCTTGAAAACCTTGCACTGCTCTAGGATGACTTCAGGCGTTGCGGTCGGGGAACCAGCAATAATCTCTTCAAAGAGGAAGTTACTAGCTGTCCAGGATATGTGGTTCCGAAGAAACAAGCTCACCAGTCATCTGGGTTGCTGTTGGGACAGACCAAACTTTGTGTCGACGAGGTGGGGACAAGGTGGGCTATATACCAAGCTGCGAGGCGCCAAACGGAAACAAAGAATGTTTCGTCGAAAACATGACAGGTATAACCTTCGAATAAACGCCTAGGAAGAGTTCTATATGTACAGAAGGAAAAAAATGAGGCATAGCTCGACATGCGTCCGAAGCTTCTGATAGGCGCCATACTCGGCATCTGTGCCGCGACCACTTCGCAAAGTGTGAGACAGTTGAACCCCTGCCTTCGTCCGTTTCCACCGACGTGAAGTACGATCGTGACATGAGAGGCTTCATCTTAACATGATCTTGAGTTCCACATGCCATTCTACATGCCACGGACAATACCTCCCCTGATAAGGGAACCGAAACGTGGGCGAAGGTCGTAATTAAGCCATTTTTGACTCTTGTGTTCCCTCAGTGAGAGTGATTGGTCGTATTAGGTAGCCTGGCTTTCAGCGCCTAACATCTGTGATATCTCTAGGATCGCGATGATCATCTTGGTGGAGGCATTTAATTACCAACTTGATGACATGTTAATAGTTAGACGCCGCTGGACCTTGTGGAACGCACATCACGGAATTTATAGGTCACCGCCAGTTCACCCCGCGGCCAGAGGAACGCCCAGCTGAACAATGCGCCGAAGACTTTGGACTTTGGGATAGTGCAGGAGAGGTTCACGTCTGGGTCGCACGGAGGGGAGAAGGATTGCAAGAACGGATGACTGTGGATAAGAGGTAGATGCCCTATAGAAATGGGCGTGGTTAGAGCCCCTTCACAGGAATGTGAAGTGGTCGGGTTAGGACGTACTATGGGTTGTAAAGGAGAAGCACCCTAAATGATGCCTCGAGGTTGCGCTCGTGACTCCCAACGCCCGGCGATACCAAGAAGGCATGAGCGAGTTGACAGATATAGCCAGAAGAAACAGGGACATACTTTAGTAGCGCCTTGTAAAGTCCTGCGTACACTCGTCAAGATGACAAGCCCCGCGAGCACAAGGGACTCCCAACTCGTCAGAGCAGACGTGGCAGCGATTTTGAGGTGCGAGAAGAGCTCAGGAGCGCATGCGGGTCCGCGAAGACACCTGTCCGAGATCGGGGTAAGGAGGTCTATTTATGAGGCGCTCGAGGGATGTGGCTTGTCAATTTAAGCGAGGGAACAAAGATGGTCAGTGATTGACACCAGGAACGTGGCAGTGCGATGAGGAAATCAACGGGCTAGCCATGATGATTTTGCAACGTATAAGTCCGAGACTACTTTGCGGGGCATCGATTCACCCCTAGCGCTGGCACGTCCCGGCTCATCAGTCGAGCTCTTCAAGGGCCGGGAGCTCCTATAATACTGTAACGTTATTTAGTCAGGTTTGAGGAAGGACTGGAATAGAAAAACTGCTTACCTCGGAAGTGCAGCGTCCCGCCTGAGGACCAGTTGCATGCAGCCTGCCCAGCCGCGGCTCGTCTATCCTGGAGGTCGTTTCGCATGCGTTTGGAACAGCACCGTGCACGGTACCGAAACGGGAAGGAGTCTGGCATTAGTGGGAACGCCTGATTGGCATGGGTACCTAAACAGATGCAATCTTGCTCTGAGTCCAACCATGTCAGGTAGGGAACTTGTTGGGTCCACTTAGTGTCCACACGGCCTTGGACCAGCAACTCTTGTTTCTAGGAAGCGTTCGTACTTATCGTACTTCTCATTCCGAATGATTATAAACTATCCCAACAACATGTTAGATACCACTTCAACTTCATCACAAGTGGAATACACATCACAAATGTTACAATGCCCGCCAGCATAAAAACATATACAACAAACTCCACTCATTCCCAACAACGTTCAAATGTCCTCCACCCCATTCACCCTCTCATGCCCCCACCTGATAACCGTGTACGCACCCGCAGCTAAGAGGAACGCCCAGTCGAAGAGCGCGCCAAAGACTTCAAACTCTGGGATTGTGGAGAAAAGGTTCACGTCCGCGTCCGCTGGAGGTGGGAAGGAATTGCGTAGCTGTACAACTGTGGATAGGAGGTAGATGCCCTAGCGCAACACGATGTTAGTGTGGAAGGGAATGTGTACAGACGTGATTGACATACCATGAGCTGCGCAAGGAGGAGCATCATGAGGGACGCGCCGAGGTTGCGGCTCGTGACTCTCAGCGCCTGCCGATACCAAAAAGCATCAGTGATCGAACAGAGATATTCAAAGGAACCAAAAACATACCCTCGTAGCGCCTCTCAACACCCTCCGTACACTTGTCAGAATGATCAGCCCCACGAGCGCAAGACTGATCTGTCGCGCTACAGAAGCGATGGCAGCACTATCGGGATGGGAGAAGAGCTCAAGGGCACTTGCAAGGAGGTCCGCGATGAGATCTGTTTGCGATTGGGAGGAGGCGCGGCGGGAGGGGACGAGGACGTTTATAAGGCACTGAAGTGGTAGCAGCTTTCAGCCTGAAGTGATAAAGCAAAGAAAAAGTACACACACTGATGATCCGGAGAACGCAGTAAAATGCAAAGACCAATGCGCCGGCGTTGATGATTCTACCACGTAGCGTCCGAGAATACACTGCCGCATCCCGACGCAACTTTAGAGCTTCGACGTTCCTGCTCATCTGACATTCGAGCGCCTCAAGGCCCCGGAGCTCCTGGGATACTGAAGTATCACTTGGTCAGCCTTGGGGAAGGAAGGACTGAGAAGAAGGCACATACATCCATCTCCACCACGAAAATTCGGCGTGACGCGTGAAAACCAGCTGCTTGTATCAGCCTGGGAGCTCGCTCGCTGCTCGGCGGCCGCGCGTCTATCGCGGAGGTCGTTTCGCACGCTTTGGAGTGAGTACTCCGCGCTTGCCACATCTTGGTCTGTCGGCTCGCCCCTGAAACCGAAGATAATTAGCACATTTGATATAGTAAGACTGAAGAGTGTAGTTTACCTCGATGATGTGAGGTACGGAACGAACGCCCATGAGTTACTGACAGCTCCAAAGCCTGAGAGTAGACCGAGGATGATTGTTCCGAGCACGATGAGGCGAGCCAACGACGCCGCAAATGTGTCGGAAGCAGTTAGGGCAGGTGGAAGTGGTATCTTGGAGAGTGCGAAGAGGTAGAGTCCTACGGGGATGAGGCTGAAGAATATACGTGGCCCGAGGAGATATTTTCGGGAAGAAGGGGTGGAACCTGGATGTCAAATCAGCTTAAGCCTCCATTGACGGATAAATATGGGAAGACGTACTTCCGTGTACCTTTGAGTTGGCACCAACTGCGAGGATAAGACTGATGCAAAGTGGGACCGCGACGAGGATGATTGCCATGAGGAAAATCAGGGAGAACTGCCAGCTCAGCTGACGGGTGCTGTGTGACGTTAAAAAAGATGAGACGCAACATCATAGGACAGCAAACGAACCGTGGCGAAAATACACTGAGTGCTTGGAGAATCAACACGAAAAACATCATACTGCTCTCCGCAAACATCAACGAGAACACAGTGCGCGCGACCGTGGAGTGCATGGATGTAGCATCGGAACGTGAAGCACCTTTGCCAGATTTCGACTGCGTGGCAGGGGCCGGGAGTGCGCTGAGCTCAATTCCCGAGTCCAACTGTGCCGTGTTTGGAGTTGCAGGGGGTGTAACATCCGATATGGGGTCCGAAGAGAGGCTCCGGAGGTCTGAATAGAGGCTCCGGAGCAGGTATTTTCTGCACCCTAAGAAAAGGAGGATCCTGGTTGTCCTGTGAGTAAAGGAGGGTGTGGGAAGGAGTTGGGAACCCGACGACTCACCGCAGGGCAACGAGGATCGTGGATTCAGGAAATATCGTGTTCGGCATGGCCAAAAGTTAATTTTGAGCGAGGATAGTGGTTTTCCTGGCGATAGCATGTAGGTCGACGTTCACTGTGAAAAGTCCTGAAGCCTGGTGTTTATAGCGTGCTTCGAGGTGATTCTCAGTGATTCTGCTTGGTTCAAGGCTAACAAGCAGCTCACCTTCGCTATATACCCATACAGACTAGATATACCTGCAGAATCCACGTTTGCTGTCGTGGAACCGTGCTTACTTCTGCTGGGTTGGGAGTTGGAAGAACGGCTATTTTGAGGAAATTCTGTTCCCGGAAGTGAACACGTGTACAATCTTATCTGATAATTCACACAAGTCGAGGCAAATGTAAGCCTAAGGCCCGACGAGTCTGGATTACTACTCAATCGTCTCGTCTGACCGCCGTAAACGCGATTACCATTAGAACAGGAAACACCAGTCCATATCACTGATATCCGAAGACCCATACGTTAAATTACAAGATATACCCAAACCCTCCACAGGGTATCCGAAGCCCACCAGCCAAGCTCATACAGCCTGACTACTGACAGGCTCATACGCCCCCCGACTCCCACTCGCTCTCCCAAGCCCAAAGCCCATCCCCATAAACAAACTCTTCCTCCCCCCCTTCCTCCCTGACCCATTCGCACCCACACCCAATCCTTCTTCCTCATCCTCCTGCTCCCTCCGCCTCTTCGCCTCCCGGAATCCCTCCATCGGCACATCATACAGCTTATCATACTCCACCCCCAGCTCCCGCCCCGCCGTCCAAAAGTCCGAGCAATTCCCCACTATCCCCAAATCGAACGGGTTGCTCGCTTTCCCTGCTCTCGCGAGCCCATCCACAGCTTTGCCTTTGGTGAACCGGTCGAAGCCCAGCAAGTTCATGAAGAACCCACTTCCGCACCCCGCGCACACACCCGCGTGCCGGTGCACCGCCGGGCCATTGGAATCTCCACCACCGCCGCTCACAAGCGCCGTATCCTCCGTATCCACACCCGGCACAATACCCGCGCCCCCACCCGAACGCTGATGCCGGTGTCCCATCTGCCCCGAGAGACTCTGTCCACCACGTCCGCCCATGTAGCCGTACCGCCCGAGGTTGGAGACCTCGAGTGTGGTCATCTGCCGTGCAATCTGCCAGAGCTGCGAGGCGAGGAGCACGATGGTCCAGGAGAGCTGGAGGGTTGCCCAGACGGCGACGGCGACAAGGAAGGTGTCGTAGGCTGTTAGGGCGCAGAGTGGGCCGGGGAGGAGGCAGGAGGGCGAGATATCGGATGGGGCGGAGGAGACTTTCAGGCTGGAGAAGACTAGAATGGGTGGGATTTCAGTATTGTGCTATCGTGTGCTAACGGTGGACACGTACATGCGTAGGTCAGATAGTCAAAGAGGATGATCCCAACGACGAGGGTGGTGACGAAGAGGACAAATTGGCGGTGGTTGTTAGCACCCACTAGCAAAGTTACGTATAAGCGAAGGCTGGCAAACAACCAGGACTAGACTCACCGCAATTCCAAACCCAAGGACAATGACTGATACCTTCTGATCAGTAATGGTTGTCTCTATGAAGAAAACGACTAACTGGTCGCTACGCGCTATACACTTGTCGCATACGCGACAATGCTTTGAACGTAAGGGCTTGCGAGCCTGACAGAGTCCAAGGTGAGTCCATGAGTGATTTAAAGAGCAGTGGTTCATACCATGCACTGAATGCAGAACGTCTGACCGTTCAAGCGTCCTTCTGACGCCAGGTCTTCAATTATCTATCGCATAACTTTAGCACACTGCAACCGGAATACCAGAAGAAAAACTAACGGATTTCAGCTCGCCGTCACTCGCAGGTCTTGGACATGTGCCAGGATCCAAGGTGACCGAGCGGAAGAAGTTGTAGGCGCACAGACCGACGGTCAACGCAAAAGATAGATGTGTAAATGCATGAGATTGTGTTTCTGCACTTTTCGTATCAGATAGTGTACTGTCAGGTAGAAAAGACATTTACGTTGGACGAGACGTGTGGCCCAGCAGTACATCACCCAGATCATCGATCCGCAGATGATACCGGCGAAATATGGTGTGCTGTTCACGCTTTCCGTATACGTAGAATTATTGAGCAACACGCGCGTCACAACCTACAAAAGATGGATGATAAGCAGAAGATAGACAGGGGGAATGTAAACACGTACGTGATGCATGCCGAAGAACTCGGCGAAGGCAAGAAGCATACCGGTATACCATGGCAAAATCGTTAATGTCATGAACATGAGGTAGAAATTTATTGTCGGCAGAATGAATATGGCGATCTTGGTATTGCGCTGATGTGTGCATTAGCAAGAGGTAGCAAGGCGTATTTTTCGGTACTCACATCGCTCAACGGTTTTCCGCGTTTCACGCCATACTCGTTCATGCCGCCCTCCTCCAAAGCCCTCTTCCACGCCCCAAGGCTTTTTAGCTCAACCGCCATATCCCTGGGTGTCCGGTCCTCCCCATCTTTCGCCGTAAGGTCAGCGCCTTTTTCGATCAGTTTACGGATGATCGTCCTATTCCCCCGCACCACCGCCCAATGCAATGGCGACAGCCCTGAGTCGTCTTTTGCGTTTGGGTCCGCCCCATGCTTCAACAGCAGCTCGACGGACAATCCGTCGCCCTGGTACGCGGCCCACATCAGAGATGTATGGCCCTGGGAGTCACGCGAATCCACGTTGATGGGCTGGTGCAGGAGGTATAGCAAGGGCATAATAGATGAGGAGTGCGTAACGAGGTGCAGTGAGTTGTAGCCTTGCGAGTCCGCGATAGTGGGGTCGGCGTTGTGCGCTATAAGGAGCTGGATGACGTAGAGGTACCCATTGCGCGCTGCCCACTGCATCGGCGTTGCTACGAGGTCGCCGCCTAGTGCATCGACCTCAGCACCCTGCTCGAGCAGGTACCGACATGCTGGAAGGTGGGCGTTGATGGCTGCCCAATGGAGCGGGGTAATATTTTGGTCATCACGGTCAGTTGCCTGGGCCCGCCCGGACTCGATGAGCTCGCGAAGGAGCTCGATATCGCCTCTCTGCGCCGCAACGAAGATGTTAACCTGCAACGAGAGAGATAACTTCAGTTCATATATTCAAATTAAAAGTGGAGCTGAAGCGCAGTACATCTGACGAACTCGGTGGGTCCTGGCCTTGGGAGAATGTCATATTGGTCGCCATGGCTGACTCCGTTGTCACCAGCGAGGTCGACGGCTCAGATTTTGCTTGGACGAGCGCAGACGGGTCCTCCATGATATGGGAGGAATAAACGTTGCTCACGATTTCTGTCAACAATGGGCTATGCAGCGTTTGCTGACAAATCGCTAACTATGACATTGATCGGTTGTTGATCGGCGCGCCGCAAGCCATCCTGTCTTGATCCCGCGCTCATGCCCGGCCGTTGATTTCATCTCCATCCAGGACCACGTACATCAAGTCACTTTTCGAGCTGGCTGTCAACGTTTGACCTGGTCAGTGGCGCGTTCAACTTGGCTCCAGGACTTTGCTCTTTTCTATCAGATAAGATGACGATAGGCACATTATACGTCGGCATCTTATCTTTCGACAGCTGCAGCAGGCATGATTGGTGCGCGCCCACGCCTAGGTTCACAATCATGACGCGGCTTGGACTTACCCTCGCTTTGCCTCACGCAAAGCATGAATTCTTGGTTCATTATGGGTATCTCTATATGACGAAAGCGGAACAGACATATCATTTCCATAGCCTGCAGCTTTGCTTCGTAGCATTGTTGGGTACCGCGCCAGCGAATACGAAAAGATCCAACCCAACAATAGTAAGAGATTAAGGGGGGACAGAATAAAACAGGAAACATCTGCGCCGATAGTAGCCTGAATTACCAAACGAAAACAAAAAAGCGAAAGAATAGAAAGATCGTCGGCCGACTGCTCAGCCCCAGGTATGATGGAGGCAGCATCAAAGTCGTCAACTAGGCATGGGCAGGGGGCTATTATAGTACGCTGGTGGCGTTTCCTCCTGGTCACGCTGGTACAAGGACCCCGTGGTATGGCTCGGAGGATACAGTTGCTCGAACGGCGAGCGTGGGGCCGGTTGCACAGGCTGGGAGTGGAAAGACATTTCACCAGCGCTGGAATGCGAAATCAAAGGTGCAACTCCACCATACGCCGAGGTGTAAGATGCCCGAATGGCCTTCTGCTCCGTATCGAGCGGGCCCTGCGAGGAATAAGTTGCGTTGAAATGCGAAGTGGATGGCTGCGGATCGTGCAGGCCCCTCTTTTCGGAGTACGTCCCGCCATGGACGACGTAGCCGTTGCCCATGCCGCCAGGCGGTTTCGATTTCGTCACTTCCAGGTCGCGGAAAGGGTTGACAAAATCCCTGTTAACCATTGCGGGCGCAGATGCAGGGCTCACTGACGTGAAGGGTGTGACGCTAGTATCTGCTTTCTTCACTAGACTCCATGCTGATAGTTATACGGCGTCAGAAGAAAAAGGAGGGGATGCAAGGACATAACACACTTGAGTTGGCCGTTTTGCGTCGATGGCGCCGGAAGAGTAGGAAGATGATAGCAGAGAGGAGTATGAGACCCAGTGCTCCGACTACAGCTCCTACAATTACACCCTTCGGGACTTCTGAGTCCGAGGCCATCGCGGGTACGCCAGAATGCGTAGCACTTACAGATACACCTACTTGCACATTCGTATCTGTTGTAGACGATACACCGCCCACCTCCTTGACGGCGTTGGAAGTATTGTGACTGGTGGTGATCGAAGTATTCTCGCCAGTCGCTTGTGAAGACGGAATGATGGGTGAGGTCTCCGTGTTGGTCATCGTCGTCAAGGTATTCACGTCGTCATTGGATACTTGGGTCGTAGTTTCTTGCTTGATCACCGTGGCAGTGAGAGTGTCCGAGGGTGGCGGGGGTTCAACGTTCAGGCGCGCCCTTCGTCGTTGTGACTTCGGTAATTTCAAAGTAGTCCAGCCAAAATGAGGTTCCCTGCACGTTGGACGTGATAACTAGCGTATGTTGTCCCTCCGCTAGCTCGGGCGACTGGAAAAATCGCTGTTTATATTGGACTCCCGATCCAGGCACGGCGGTGTACGTCACTGGGCTGCCACCATCTATACTGTATGTCGATATGTGAGGAGGACCGTCAGTGGCAGGGGCAATTGTCCCATAGACAGCAACAGTAGATCCTTTCGTCAGGCTGGCTAAATTGAAATACAGCCAATCTACCTGAAAACACACCTGAGAACGTAAAGGCCGCATGCGCGCCCGCCCTCCTAGTGCCAGTTGTACTTCCATCAAACTCGCTTGAAGTACCACCTAAATACCAGCCCCGACCGAAGCTGAGTTTTGAATAATCCCTGTCGTCGACGATGACAGTATTAGCCATACAGCCTCAGAAATAATAAAGTCTGGAAAGGAGTGTCGTGGTGGGGCGACCCTGGAAGGAATCAGATGAAAGGGAAGGGAAGAATGAATGAAGGAGTAAATGCTGCAACATTTGGCAGAGCCTCTATCACTGCCAAAAACCTCGAAGTCTAGATTAGAATGTGTTCTATCAGAGATACAGCATCAAAAGCATAGGCAGATTGTGATATGCGCACTCTTGATGGGTCATGGCGCGCGTGAATCGTTTTGCTGGACGCGGACATTGGTAATAGACCATGGTTCCTCAGCACAATATGATACCCATAGACAGTGTTGCGCTCACCTCTGAAGTCGTACGGGCTTGTCCCTGGGAAGGCATAGCATATCGACATCGTGCTTGTTCTGCGGTGCGTGTTCTCACTGAGGGGCGATCAGAATCATGATGTTGATAGCCTAAGAATGCATCTCTGATATTGCAAAACAAACACCCGTGTCGAGGTGAGGTGACATGCCAGGCGGAGGAGGTGGACTACCTTGTAAACCGAGCGAAACGTGATAAAAGGGAACGGGTCGCGGCGATGAATTGAAGCAACAATGTTTAATTCCTCCGAATAGAGTAAACGTTCTGGATGAAACTAGGTAAGTATTAACGGAGGGAGTATATCATCATGATAATGTAAGTTGGTAAATTGCCCAAGGTATATCCCAGAGGAAGGGTAATTGCAACACCGACCTAATCCCATAGGCCATCTAGGTTTCCTGGGCTGAAAGTCTTCGCTGATAGGGTAACAATCCTCCAATCGGCCGCTGTCGTGGACGGAGCCTAAAGCTGAGGCGAATCTCTTCTTGCCTCCTCTTCGCTCTGACAACAGACGAGAAATGATTCATCGTGAGCCGAAGCCAAGCCTTCGGGTTGAGGAACAACGAGAATGAAAGTACATGCTTCGCTTTAAAGTGCTGAAACAGGGCAAAGACAAACGTATTTCATTGGAGCGCGCTCGGTCCAGCCGGACTCTGATAATACGCTGGTGGTATGTCATCCGGGGCGTCATGATATAAGGAACCAGCCCCGTAGCTCTGCGGATGACGAGGAAGCGATGGGTTGGCGACAAATCGTGCAGGGGGCTGGGAATAGGACGGCCCCGCAGCCATGATCGACTCCCACTTGGACGGGGCAGTACCACCGTACGGCGAGGTCGACGACGCCTCGCTACCGGGGTCTAATAGGCCTTGTGAAGAACTGGTGACATGCGAATTCGATTGTGAAGGCTGCGAGCGGTGCATGCCCGCCTTTTCCGAGTACGTCCCGCCATGAGTGACGTAACCAACACTCGGATACGGCGATGAGGCCGTGTGGGAGGCGTCAACCTGATCGTTGCTGAAACTCATTGAAGATCCGGGTGCCCCTCCCATGAACGGCGTGACGCCGGTTGGTGTTACTGGTTGAGTCAAGGCTAAATAGTTCACGAAGAGGTCAGAAATGCATTGAAGTAAAAGAAGATAACGCACCCGTCTCGGCGTTTCTGCGCCGTTGACGCCGAAGGAGAAGAAGGATTACGGCAATGAGGACGGTGATGATTACTGCTCCAGCTATAGCTCCTGCAATTGCGCCCGCTGGAACTTTCGAGCCTGAGGCTACTGCTGGTGCGGCAGAATTGGTGGGGGTTTGAGAGGCACCCAATTGCAGGTTGGTTGAGGATGTGTCGCCGTTCTGCGTCACAGTACTAGAAGGATTGGAATTAGTGGTCGTAGGAGCCTCCCCGCCAGTCGTTGGTTTCGGGACAGTCGTAGTGGTATTGGGGGTAGGGTTGGAAGGTTGATTCGTAGTTTCTGGTTTGACAGTCGTCACCACAGTAGTTACGGGGTCTTGAGGTGCGGGGGCAGGAGGGGCCTCTACAGCTGGTGTAAATTCAAGATAGTCTAGCCAAAAGTACGCGTTCGCAACGGTTGAAGTAATGACCAGGGTGTGCTCTCCGTCTGACAGGTCGGGTGACTGGAAATACCGTTGCTTATACTGAGCTTTCGATCCCGGAACGGCTGAGTATGTGACGGAACTAGATCCATCTATGCTGTAGGTTGAAATAGGAGGGTCCTTGTACACTCCACCATCTGCAATAGTTCCGTAGACCGCAACGGAAGAGCCTATGAGAGCAGGGTGATCTTGATATTGAGCTCTAGATGATCAAGAGGTTTATGACGCACCCGTAAACTTGAAAGTCGCCTTCACCCCCGCCACCCGTGAACCATGCGTCGTGCTATCGAACTCATTGGGGCCGCCACTCGAAAACCAACCGGAACTGTACGCGATCCTAGCATCTCTGTCATCAACGATGACCGTATTAGCCATGCAGGCTATGGGAGGTAGAAAATTGGTAGGGACAGTTGGGCGACCCTTAAAGGAATCGGAGGAAGGGAAAAGAGAAGTGCAGCAGAGTGTGCAGCGCACTTGGCAATTGCCCGATAAAACTTTGATCTTGGTTGACATCAAATGATTTCAACTCGTTTCATCGGAGATTCCGGCATAGGAACATGTGGAAGTGACGTCTGATAGAGGACCTGTAGAGCAAAAATAGCGGGGTTATCACCATATGGTTGCTGTATAATGTGTACTGCACAGCAACAACGGTGTGCCCATATCCTGCTACACCTAAACGCGAGTTTCTGCACTTGCTTCGATGTTGTCTTGGCTTTCTGGTAGCCCAGATAATCAGTCAGGCCGGATAGGCCCAGATGGGGTCCATCACCGTGGCGTGATGTCGCGGAAGAACAATTGACCGAGATTGTCGATCCCCCTCCGTGATTATCTCATGCAATGAAATTGACGATGAGAAGGAAGAATATTCTGTCCAAAAGACATCGAGGATCGAAGTGGGCCACTGAATGCTTTTAACGTATGTGCTCTCGATGGGGAGTAACCAATTTGATCTTCTCCAGCTCAACCCAACAAGAGGGCTACCATCATCAGGTTGTCCAGCGTGCGCTGCGGACTGTGAGTTTCGAAACCCTGACAATCAACACGTCCATTTGACTCACGGAATGAAAGCATCTATGGCTGAGCGCTGAGTTCCTGCTTCGCGCTCATCTTCTCATCAGCTGGACCCTGCCCGCCAAGATATGCAGGCGTTGTATAGCGGAGAGAGACAAAGATTGACACCAGAAGAGGTTGGGACTCGATCCTTAGCCAGGGAGTGCCCAGACGCCTCAGGTGGAGCTGCGTTAATGGACAGCAATTTGCCATTGGTAAATCTGTCCGTACATCGTCCACAGGAAAGGGTGTTTATGATGCTCAACCGTCTGCTTAAGTATGAATTGGAAGTAATAACACGACTAGGCTCCTTGATTTCTGGGTGTGGGTTGATAAGGTGGAGGAGAATCCTCCAGCAAGCTGCCACGAGCAACGACGTCCTCCCGGGTTCCACTAACAAGGGAGGAACCAGGCCTGCGTACTCTCTGTTCCACCGCCTGAGGAGGAGATGAGGGCCGTGACAAAGCCGGCCTGGTGTGGGAGGATGATCCTTGCGACCTATCATCATGGGCAGCAACCAAGGCCGTTGTTGAGTTGGCCAACGATTGTGATGATGAAAGTGAATGCTTCTCGTTCGCATTGGCGCCGCGCGTTGTGTATCCGAGACCGTATGAGGATATGGGACCTTCTTGGCCCGCGCTGGGTCCTGAGGTGAAAGGAACAACTGGTGGCGGAGTACGGCCGCTTATGACTAAATGGAAATAAGTAAGGTTCGCAATAGTTTGGACTACGTGGAGACGTACAGTTGAATCCCGAAATTTGATTCTTCTCGTTCGAATGCTTGGCTCGACGAGCTCTTTCCCGGAAGCGCCAGAGAAGGAACACTAGGATCAAAATCCCTGTGAGAGCACCAATTGCCACACCAACAATAGTTCCTGTGGGCAGACGACCTGATGTCGAGGATGATGCCCCTAGAGAGCTTGCAGAGGGTGATGCATCAGTGGTCGCGGCTGAGGGGGGGTTGGAGGTAGGTGTGAGAGTGACGGTGACTCCTTGCACCACTACTGTAGTTTTGCTGTCGGGATCGCCTGATATTCGCGTAGTCTCGGTTTCCGTCGTTGTGCTAGGTTTTTGAGTGTCCTGAGGTGGCGGGGTTGGAGCTGCTGCATCCGGAGAAGGGGAGGTCTCTGGTGCCTTCTGTACGTTGGGAGTGATGTCGAAGAAATCAAAATAAAAGGCGCTATCCGCAACCGTCGACGTAACCACCAAAGTATGCTCGCCATCCCCAAGTTTCGGAGACTGGTAGAATAAGGATTGGTGTAGAATGGGGGTGTGAGGTTGTGCGGTCAGCGTGAACATGCTTTGGCCGTCTATCACGTAGTTTGACACTGCGGCGATCCTACGTGTGTTCGTGATGGTCCCATAAACACCAATGGCAGATCCTAGAACTAGACGTTGGCTCAAGACGCGACAAGGCGCTGAATTGACTGACCTTCGAACGTGAAACTGATTTGTGCCCCAGCCTCCTTTGTACCGTGCGTCGTTCCGAGATATTCCTCTTTTACGCCTTCCAACGACCAATTTCCGCCTAAGTAGTGGATACTAGAGTCTCTGTCGTCCACCCTAACCTTGTTGGCCATGCTGGAGTAAGTTATTCAAAAGAATGTGGGGTTGCAGTCCGAAGTCCAGTTTGATGCGCGGCGAGGGCTGTGAAGGTACAAAAAAGATGCCTGCGCAGCCTTGACCAGCAGACCCTGGTTTGACCCTGGTTTGACCCCCGAGTCAAGTCAACGACTTATGATGTCCCAAGACCAGTGAGCGCTTGGCTGCGAAGGAACATTCGAAGCCTAGCATGCTAGAAGAGTATGGAGCAGAGGTCATCGATACCACAACAACAGCTGTGCCTCTGTATCTAGCCCGCCGAGATCAAGTCGCGGTTACAGTTACTGTATGGAAAAGGGCAAGATCACGACGCAATCAGATTATCATCCCCATCACGCTCAATGACCCATTTTTTTGCCTCTAACACCAGGTTTACCCAAAACCTACAAGACTGCTCCAAAGTTACATCCCACTTTGTATTTCGCCCTCTTCCCAGAATTGACCCAAAAACGTCATAAAAACCCGCAACAAACACCATAATAATCTGCAATACTGTGTACGTACAAATGCAACATACTCGAGCCCTTGGACAATTGGTGTCGGCTGCCCGACCTTCGCGTAATCGATCCAATAAACATTTTTATCTTGGGTGAGCAATGTAACGACCAAGGAATGGCTTCCGTAGGCAAATTCTAGAGACTTGTAGAACCATCGACGGTATAAGATCCGCTCCCCTGGCGTGCCAACGAATGTAATCATGGAGTCGGTGTCTCCGTCCACTATGTAGGACGTGACCGGAGAAAAGTCGGGGTCACCTGCATTCAATTAACGCCCAATAGTACCGTGTACCTGAATCGATGGCGTCAACATAGCAAATGGCGGAAGCGAGATCGCAGAACGTACCAGTGAATGCTATAATGACCATGGCACCTACGCTCGAGGAGCCGTGTGTCGTACTGTTCAGTCTAGCAGATACGCCACTCAGCACCCAGAAGCCTGTATATGTGATTTGAGGACTGCGGTCGTCCAGGACTACAAATTTTCCGGGCATGATGGCTCTTCGGTGGTGTTATTGGGCTTGGTGGAGGTAGCTGGCGCTATAGGAGTGTCGAGAGATTATACGCTTTCCGTAGGAGGTTTTATACATGTATCCAGCATCCGTCCACGATTCTATTGGTTGGTAGGATGCCAATGTGCAGGGGTGGGACAAGCTAAGCAATATACGAGGATGGGAACCAAGAGTCGTAATGGTGGTCAAAATCCTCCGTCACCATGTTCTGATAAGATAGGGTTTGGCTAGCGACGATGGAAGATCCACATCGACGTTAGGGAAGACGAACGGAAAGATAGGAACAGGGTCATCAGTCGATCTCACATGTATAAGGATTCTGAGGAACCGAGGTGGAAGCAAGTACTCGCCCAATCCGAACGTAATCCAGCCATAGTAGACTCTTCTGGCCCTTTTCCGATAGGTTGATTCGATAGTATGCGTTTCTGCAGCAAGCCTCCGAGACGCATAGAGTTGTAGCTGGTATAGCCCTGCACTCCCGGGCTTCCACAAGCAGGTAGCGCTTGAACTAAGGGTAATGGACAGCGTCCATAAGAGAACCGGGTGCCGTAGTCACTGTCTAGCATCAACTGGCACCGGGCCACGAATCGAGTGACGATGCATCTTGTTTGGCTATGGCGGAAGGGTGGGTGTCATGAGAAGGTCAAAACCCAGGCAATATTCTCTTAAAGTGTCGAAGTCGCCCGGGCTAGACTATAGTTACCTGTCAACAGTCGCGTGTCTGTCATTGATGGGCAGCAGCGTTTGGCTACGCACGATTCTGAGAAGCAAGGTGCGGAGGAGGAAACAGTACCGATTCAATGATGTTCGAATTTCTCGCCAGGCGTGCCTCGTGTTGCGACCACTGGCAACGACGCAAGAAAGGTTGGATTAGAGATACATACAGTATGTGTATATGACATCCCACCGCCGCAGGAACCGACATACGCTAACCATATGGAGGTGGGGTATGGGTATGTGGGCCTGCTTTATCTGTGAATGTGCCGCCTCGAGTGGTATATCCCATTTGCTGGTGATGGCCAAGACCGGCTGCTGACCCTGATCCAGAGCTAGATGGTTGGCGCTGATGAAGAAGAGAAGGGTCCGTGTTTTGAGAAGGTCGCGACGAGGTAGCATCCGTTGGTAGGTCAAACGGTGTGACGGTTGTAGGCCCGGGGGGCGACGAGTCCCATGGCCAGCCTGTGGCAATTGGTAGAGCTGAGCGTCACGACTGAAACGAGAAGACAGTGAAACCCACGGGATCGCGATTCCCCACGTTCCGGAGCGGGAGCATTTGGACGTCGTGAGAGACTGCGTAACAAAAGGATGATGGCGACAACGAGGCAAACTGCGATAAAACCGCCGATGGCGATACCAGCTATCGCGCCATCGGATAAGGCACGCGATTGGGAGGAAGAGGTAGAAGTGGGCTGGGAGGACGGTTGGGGGGAGGACTGGGGCACAGTTGGAGGAGTAGGCTGGGAGGAAGGCTGTGTGTCAAGCTCACGCCCTACCCGCACATAATCTAACCATAGAGGGTTCTTGCCACTTGTGACATAGGTCAGCACCAGTTCATGTTGCTGTCCCGCTGCCAGTCCGGAAATCGTATAAAATGGCTGCTTGTATAGGACTACATCTCCTAGTGCGGCCGTAAAAGAGTTCGTAGTCCTAGAGTCGCCATCGATAGTATATGAGGAAACAGGTGCAAAGCTTGAGTAGCCGTTATTTTCAAGCCCAATCGTTCCATACACTTCCACGGAAGACCCTAACTCACGCTAGTAATTATACAAGTCGAGCTAAGACGCAGTTTGCAACTCACCAACGAACGTGATAGTGGCCTGGGAGCCACCAATTCGTGCCCCGTGGGTTGTACCACCGTATTCATTCGGTGTACCTGCAGCGCTCCAACCACTGGTGTAAATGACGCTAGGGCTGTTGTCGTCAATGAAAACAAAATCTGCAGCCATAGTACCGAGGTAATGCCTGCGGGCGGAGTAGAAAGGTGATATCTGTGAGTGGAAAATGGTTTATGAAGGCGAAAGAGAAACACGGCGGACGGAGAAGGATGAGAAAAGTGCAGGCTGCGACATTTGATGAGGGTTGTATAGCATCTTGCGTCGAACAGCAATGATTTCTGATCGTCCCTTGGAGCTGCGTTGAACAACGATTAGATGAAGGGTCCATCATGATTGGCTTACTGGGGTTCAATTTGCTGCGCAAGTTAACGTTAGTTCTAGTCGGAGCGCCGGACCCATGAGACAGGATAGGATGCTTCCAATCGTTGATAGCGTGAGATGTGACACGGGTGCGACTGGCTATCCTCGTTCGCAGCAGTAAGTAAAGCGTAAAAGCCGTACAGGTTGGTCTACCTGCGCCGTCTTTGCAGTGAACAGACTTCGAAGTCCGGGCTCAACGATTTTGTAGATCAATCAACGATCACTATTCAATCGTGATCATTTGATCGAGAGCGCTGATGCCATTGATCAAAGATTAAATGCTTCAGAATGTGACCGCCGAGTTCATTCTTCATCGCAGTACTTATTGAAGTTATGAAGCCATGGATCGCCAGGCGCTGTCAAACTCTCATGGAAGATGATACAACGACGGTCAAGGTGTTTCACTAGAGGCATGTCAACATCATGGACACAGTAACGACACTGATAGGACCGGCTTTTCCCATAGGTAAGTCGGTCGCCTGGGTCGTACTATTCGCCCGTGGATACGTATGTGACTGATCTATGTGAGGTGCGGACCATTCAACGACACTGATAGGACCGGCTTTGGTTTGTCCGGGCATGGCCAGGCGTAGGTGATGGAGTGGACAACGCTGCCCATGACATCAGCGATGAAGATGAGAGAACTTCACGAGGGAGTTAGGCAGGTTTGCCTGCATATAAACCAACAAGAACGGTTACGGAGGAGAGAGATATTTGACATTTCTAGACGGCCAACCACAACGAGCATTCTATAACGCCAGAAGTTCAAATTGAGCCCTTGAGTTTTTAGGAATGAATGGGAGGTACATACACTCGCTGGCAATTCACTCTGGGCAGCTGGATATCCTAATACGGATACGGTACCGCCTTGTCCGCAAATGTGCCGCCCTGTGTCATATATCGAGAACGATAAGCAACTCCAGCTTCTGATCCTGAAGAGGGGGCTCGAGGCTCTTGGGGATGATGTACGAAAGAAGGGTCCGTATCCTGAAAACGTAGCGGGACGGCATTGGGATCGAAAGGACTGTAATACCCAGGAGGGGGTATGTCCGATGACGAGCCTGTGGTGGTGGTCATCAGGACGGTGGTAGTATCAGATAAGGAAGACGAGACCCACGGTTCAGAGACTCTGCGCTTGCTAGCCCCTCCAAACGCCTTGAGAGACGACGCCAAAGAATGATGATGGAGGCGGCTAGACATAGCGCCGCAAAACTCCCAATGGCAATCCCGGCTATGGCCCCCTTCGACAAGCCGGGTGATTGAGAAGAAACCTGAGAGGTGTTCAGAGAGGTGGGCTGCGACGGGAGCTGTGAGGTAGACAGAAAGGAAGACAGGGATGCTGGCTTGGAGGATGACCGGGAATGGGGCGGGGAGGTAGGTAGAGATGTCTGGAAGGAGGTGGGCTGGGAAGTGAGGGGCGAGATAGGATGGGAGGCAAGCTGAGAAGTTGGCTGAGAGGTTGGTTGCAAGGTATGCTGAGGAGAAATCTGCGGGGTAGGTTGATCGTGGGCGAGTCGCCCAATCCGAACATAATCCAACCATAGTGGGTCCTTATTTGGAGAGGTATAGGTTATAACCAGGGTGTGTTCTTTCTCCGCTAGCCTCTGCGACGAGTAGAAAAGCTGCCTGTATTGAACGAGACTTCCGGGTACGGCAGTGAACATTCTAGGTGAGCTAGGGTTGCCATTGATGGTGTACGAGGAGACTGCTCCAAAGGTAGCGCCAACATTTTGGCCGATGGTCCCATATACTTCTATGGATAAGCCTAGACGACCGACAGTAAATATAATAAACAACGAATGAACAGATATAAGGACTCGCCAGTGAATACGATGGTGACCTGAGCACCTGGACTTCTTGCCCCATGAAGCGTACCATCGTATTCCTGCGGAGTTATACCGGCAAGGGTCCAGCCACTAGTGTAAGTGAAATTGGAGCTGAAGTCGTCCAGATTTATGAAATTGAAAGCCATGATATCCTAGCAGCCTAGGGAATTCCGAAAGGCGTGTGGAGGTGGCGGGACGCTGTGAAGACGAAGAAGATGAAGGAGGGACTCATGTAGTTGGTACGATAACATTTATGTGCGAATCTGAAGGGCCATATCTGTGTCGCAATCATGCCATCAGTACTTATGGCACGGCGATGCTCCATGATCAACGTTCAACTCTCACCTAGAAATAAAGCGGCGTATAGTTGATGAATAGTTTGACATCGTGAGTTTGTTCTGCGTCTTTCTGACTTCTTGTCCCCATCCACTTGCGAAGACGACTTTCGAAGAACAGGGTGGATACATCAACTCCATCGCCCGCTCAAGCGCTCTGCGAAACGGATATGTCAGTATTCTCCTGTGTGGAGGGAACGTACTACATATCGCGGACTGGTGTGGGAAGGCGAAGGGCCTTTGTGACACATCCTGTGAGACACGCTGCTGATGCCATGATTGAGAAGCGATATCCTGAAACGCCGAACTCGCCTGCATCGATCCAATGCAGTGTTTTTAATTGTAGGGGATTAAAATAGTCAAGTTGTGCTGGGAATCTGGGTTTGCCTCCGCAAGACCCTAGTCGTGGAAATTAAAACCAGCAGAAATGAATCAGGAGTACACGCAGCAGTCAACATATTATTCCGTTCTCGAATTTTGGAAAGCGTGGTCATAAATTCGAAGCGGGGTGTAGGGAATCGAAATACGGGAGCGACTTGTCTGTAGATGTACCACCTCGTGTCGTATATCTAAGACGATAAGCAACTGCAGCTCCTGATGCCGAAGAAGGGGGGGCGGAGTGCTGGAGCTGGTGCAGAAGAGAGAGGGAGGGTAGGGAGATAATGACAGTGGGGTCATAAGGCTGCGTCACCAGGAAGGGTGCGTTCCATGAGGAGCCTGCGGAGGTTATCACTATGAGGATAGGAGATAAGAAGGCAAAAGGCAAAACTCACGATTATGGATCCCGCGCTCTCTAGCCCATATAGACGCTTTGAAAGACGACGCTAGAGTATGGACGCGGCTAGAGAAAGTGCCACCAAACCATCGATTGACAATTACAATCCCAGCTACTTATGGCCCCTTCGACAAATGATTTGAATGAGAGGAAAACTGCAGGGTATCCGGAAAGGTTTGGTGCGATACAACTAAGGATGAGGGTATGGTATTTTTGCACTGATAGCCTCAGCGGCGTGTAGAAAGTCTGCAACTAGATCGACAATTCCAGGTGTTCTAAGTCAAGCTGGCGTTTGAGGGTGGCCATCGATGGTGTACGAGGAGATTGCAGTAGAAGTATTGTGGACATCCGCTTGGCTTGCGATATTTCCATTTAAGGGCAGGGTCGTGAGCTCGTACGAACAGCAAGCATAGTATACGTGTCCTCGAGGTGACCGCAGGCGACGTCATTGTCGACACGCATTGGATGCTTGGTAAGGTTGATGAACCGTATGTGGCTACATCGAATATGAATCGTGGGATGAGGGTGCAGACAATGACCTTTGCACGGAAAGACGGAGGAGGGGGTATAGTAGTAAAAGCTTCAAGTTCCCGCAGCATGACCTCGAATTGTGACAATGGAGGAAAGCAGGATTGAATCAAGAGTACCAGCAGCATTCATCACGTTACTCCGCTCTCGAACTATGGACAAGCGCTCATAGATGCAAAGGGGGCGTGTACGGATACGGCACCCCTTTGTCTGCATATGTACCGCCCTGGGTGGTATATGCAGGAGGATGATCCGTACTTGGGTTGGAATCGGAGAAAGTGCCGGATGCTTGACGCGGATGGGAATAACGGGGCATCGAGTTTGAGGAGGGCTGCGACATGCTGGCGTTGAGATCGAAGGGGGTGATGTAAGGGGCCTGTTCGCTCTGCAGCAAGTCTGTGGATATGGTCATAAGAATAGATACTCGCGTACATAAAGACAACGCTTACCAGATGGCGGTCCTTCCCGGCTGCTGCTCTGAACAGACCCTTTCGCACGACTCCGGACTACTAGACGACGCCACAGAACGAAGACGGCCACGGCTAAACAAAGTGCCACCAAACTCCCAACGACGATGCCACCTATCTCCCCCTTCGACAAACCAGCTGATTGAGAGGAAAGCTGCGGGTTGGTAAGAGAGGTGGGCTGTGAGGCAAGCTGCGAGGTGGGCTGTGAGATGGGCTGTGAGATTGGCTGCGAGATGGGTTGTGAGGTGGGCGGCGAGGTGGGCTGCGAGGTGGGCTGCGAGACGGGCTGCGAGGTAGGCTGCGAGATGGGCTGCGAGGTAGGCTGCGAAGTAGATGGGGAAGGCTGAGCGTCTAAATCTTGTCCAATCCGAAAATAATCTAGCAAGAGCCCATGGTCCTCGCTTAGTGCGACGCAGGTAATGACAAGGGTATGGACTTTTCCCGCTGATAATCTCGGCGACGTGTAGAATGTCTGATTATATTGATCGACACTTTTTGGTATGCCAGTAAACGTGGCAGTTGAGTTAGGGTCGCCATCGATGGTATACGAGGAGACGGCGCTAAAAGTATCCTTGCTATCCCTCTGAACCGCAATTTTACCATATACCTCTATTGACGAGCCTGGATGACGGACGGTAAATATAATAAACAGTTGAAAAATAGACATAGACTCGCCAGTGAACGAGATGATGGCCTGGGCGCCTGCAACTGCTGTCCTGTGACCTGTACCGTCATATTGCCCTCCCCCATCACTGCGAGCCCAACCATTGGTGTAAGTGAGCTTGGAGCTGGTGTCCGAGTCATCAAGATAGATAAAACTTGTAGCCATGATGTTTCCTTGGCTTGCGCTCGACTTTCGTGCGCGGGGTATAAAAACAAAGGAGCGTGCGGAAGCGTGTAGAGGCAGAGAGGAATGAAAGATCGGTGCCCTCGACCAGCCTCCACCCCTTATATTTCATGGAGCGCCCAGGGAGCGCCATCAGGCGCCAATCACGGTTACAATATATCACTGCATTGTCACTTGCATCGACAAAAATGTACGGCAATTAGATCAAACGTGAATGCCATGAAACATTATAGCCTTCGCTAGGCATAGGGATGAAGATTGGTGGCACCGTGGGTTCATGCTTGGAATTTGGTTGAAAAGCGTCCTTCAAGTTGTTCACAGAGTTTAGTTGTGTCATACTGACTGGAGATAGTAGGTACGATGATGTCGGGTGTTTAGGTACACAAGTTAAAATTAGAACAGTTCAAAGTTATTCCGTTTCTGAGATCTGATGGCTGACTTGAAACACCGGGCGCTGACTAGGACTGGTATAGTAATGGCACGGACTCAAAATCCACGACGATGTGCTGTTAAAATGTACGCAAGCCACCGGCGAACTTGAACTCCTCGCAATCCTTCTTCTGCGACATCCTTAACTGGACTTGGAGATAGCTGCAATCTCTGCCGTTTTGCAACGCAGAAGTCGCTGTCAGAGGTACCATATGCTCCATCAACGAGTGTGCCTGACGTTCAAGTAAAAGCTGGCGAAAACTAGTACTTTTCACAGCTAAACACGTCTACTTGCATTTAAGAGAACCGTCGTCTCGAAATTCGGGAGGCTGTACCATCTTGTGGCATAGTCTGAAACGCAGAACTCGCCAGTTGGCAATGGATATACTTATATATACGCCTTCAAAACTCAGTTGGCGACAAGAGGCTGGCTGGAAGTGAACGTGGAGCGCTTCGAAGTACTGCCCCAAGTCATTCAGGGCTTGAGGGTCGAATTGCAAATGCATGATCATTGCCAGAACAGTCAACCTGAGGTTGCAAACAATGTGAGAAATCCAGAACTCGGAAAGAAATACTCGGATCCAGTACAGAAAGAAGGTGCAAGGCGGTATGTAAGCAAGCAACGTGTAAAGGAGGCCTTCCCGTGAACGGCGAATCGTCAAGTCGTCAATATCTCCTTCGATAGCAATATCCTATTAGCCAGCGAAGTCAGATTCGCGTCCGCAACCACCACCTCTGGCGCATACTCGACATCAAAGACCTGGAGGATCGCCGCAGATATTCGTGCCGCCTGCTTTTCCGACCAGAAACTGAAATCGTCCGGATCTCGGTCCTCAGCTCCTGGGTCGTCATCGACACCGTTAGGACCGCCACCGCCGCCTCCACCGTTGGCAGCACCTATCCGAGGAGTGTCTTCTAGGAATGTGGCCTGACTGGGGGTCACGAGTTCCCGGCAGGAAAGAGGGATCAAGGAAGGATCGGAGTCCAGGCAGAGCGGTACGACATGCATGAGGCTCTCCCGGACGGTTTGGAAGTTGAGCTCCGCAGGCTTCTCCACTGTAATGATCAATCAGAAAACGAAACGAATTGGGCGTGGAAAGGAGTGAGACTCACCAAAGATTTCAAGAGGCCCGTCCAAGCTCATGACGTTGTACTTGCCATCATGGTGATAGCGAACCTACAACACGGCATCAACAAAGTATCTCTTTGGACTAAGGAGAGGAAATAGCCACCTCATACTGTCCAGTCAACCAGGGTAGAGTATCGCCCTTGAATGTTACAGTGCCGCTCCTATCCTTTGGGGCGGCCAGAGGTTCCAGTCCCAAAAACACATCTCCCTCCCACTGCTCGTCATGAACAGGTACCCACATGCCCAGAGACGAGGTTTTAGTGACCAGAGTCGACGAGTTGGCACCAACCTAAGATGTTGACCTCATCAAAGATTGCTGATGACAGATGGGAAGGAGGAAAACGTACCCTGTAAAGCCCTATCCAGTCCTTACGCGAGTGCTTGTGCGGCGCCTCCCATTTGACGGTGATAGGTTCACCAAGGTGGAAACCCTTTGTACCCGAAGAGCTAGGTAGGATCGACAATCTGTACTTGTTCTTATCAAACGCCGACAAATCGCTAGCGACACGCCTGTTTTGAGAAGAGACGTCAATTACTTGGTATTTATTAGTGCAAAGGGCATCTTACGTGATAACGAGCCTCTCCCTAGATTTGTGCAAGAGGAATTTGGTGTCTTCTACAACCTCGGAGATCCTAGGACGGGCTGCAAAGAGTTTCCGTGTATCAATACACGACCTCATGTGAGATTGGAAGTCGGACGTACACTTGGCCAGGAACTCCTCCACAGCATCCGCGGTCTCCTCATACACCTTATCGAATGTACCCTTCACCTCCTGCACGACCCTCTTCAACTCCGGAGCGTGTCGTCCAGCGCGAGACTCAATGATGCGTGCGTTCTTGCTCGCGACGCTCTTCATGACCTTGACAAAGCCAGCCTCCTTCCTCAAGGAGTCGCCATATAGCTTCTGCATGTGCGGGCTGGAAAATTGGCGATGAGATGAGTTCAAAAACACACAATTGGGAGAGGTACAGTACATACTTCTCAACGCAGCTTAGGAACCACCAGTTTGCCATATGCCTGACTACTGCGAGAGCCAAAACGAGTTTGCTTCCGCTGATCAGAGCCAGACCAAACCACGCAGCGCCGCCCATAGCCTCGGGATTATTCAAAAACCGATAAATGCCGGTGTATTCGAGGTGAGCAGGGAACTCCTCCATGAAGAAGTCGCCAAAGAACCACCCTGAGACCAGGACGTCAGAGAAACGCCGCATGTATATGAAGACGGACTGAGCTTACCGAAGACACCCAGGACTTCGAAAGACTCCATGGTGGCCCAAACATGCAAGCCAACCAGAAGCTACGGGTCAAATTGAGCATTCGAGATGAACATCACAGAACAGAAACCGTCATACAAGACCCAAAATATGACGAAGCAACTCATTTCCAACCGTCCAGTCAAACGGAATCGAATACGTCTTCCAGACCACACCGATGCATGAAACTGAGCAGTCTGACGTAAAGACCAGCCCTCGACACAAAGAAGAGTCACGCACCATAAGTCATGCACATACTCAAATTATAGATGGCCTTCCAATTGGTAAAAGCCTCCGCAATCGCCCCGCCGCCATCATTGCCCGCGTAATGATAATGCTTCATGAAGTGGCGGACCAAGAACTTGTTCTTACTCTGCGCATTGAGGAGGTATCCGAGCCCGACGTAGTGAATGAGGCACCACGTCAGCGCGTGCAAGAAGTGCACACGGAGCATCGCCGCATCCGATAGACGAGGGAGAAAAGCCATGGCCAGGGAGTAGGTTATGATGAGAATAAGCATCGCATCATTGGCCCTGAATAGTTTACCCTTCAGTTCAGAAGATGCAAATTACGAGAAACGAACCTCAGCAAGTCGATGTTCCTCAAAACCACCGCATCCCTCCTGAAATACTTGTTTAGTAGGTCGTGCTGCGACGTCGCCTTCTTCCTGTGTCTTGCGGCGGTGTTACCACCGATGCCATTGGAAGACAACACGCTGTTGATGGATAGCGTCGGCTGGTGCTTCGAAGGTTTGGTAGCGGGACCATTGATGACGCCAAGCTCCTCTTCAATCTCTGTTTCAGTTTCCAGCTCGGTTTCAGTCGCAGTTTCGCCTTCAGTCGCTGCTGGTGTGGCCAGGATCTCGGCAGGGTCAGCTTCGATCACAGGGGCCGTGCTTGTGCTGGCGAGGGCATTAAGGGCTGATGCTGTGGCCCTTTGGCGAGCGTTGGGAACCAATGGGATCCGTTTCGCGATGGCTTTGCGCCGTCCATACATTCGCTCGATATCTGTTATCTCGTCATAATGATACGTCCATGCAATGATATGCATTGAGCGAACGTACGAGGATTTTCGAAGAAAACCAGGAAGGCAAACTGCGCAGCGTGGGCAGCAAGACTCACAAACAGGACAGCATAGCTGCCTGCGATAAGAGAAAGACCATAATATCCAGCGTATCCTAAGATAAGATTAGACTCTCGTCTGGCTGGCTCAGGGAATTGACGTACCAACTGAATACATAGGGTGGGGTGCCATCTCAAATACTCCATCGAAAACCAGAGCACCTCGCTGGAAGAATACATCACCCCAGTACCAGCCATAATCCTTGACAACATTATGTGCTTCAGTTTTCACCCAAAGGTTGAACCCAATGAGGGCCAGGCCACCCAGCCACCTAGTCAGATTAAGCGTGTGAAATGCCTCCGTGATGACCTAACTGACCTCATGATGTGGACCGTCGCAGATAAGCCTTCAGGAACCCGGAAGCACGAAAACGCGAACATGCAGTACGATAAGAAGTCACTAGTGAAATTATGTCAGCGAAACCCTGTCGATTAGTAGGAGTGATACAAACTTTACGAGAATAACATCAACAGCCTGACGAAAGAGCAGCCAAGTGTTATACTCAAGAGGTAGTTCCTATTCATAGCACTCCAAATTAAGCTTGCATCAACATCAACGGTGAGAAAGCACACACGTCGAAGGAGTAGTCTTTCCCCATTTTGCCCCGAAGTTGGTCTCGTATCCAGTTTCGAACAACCGGACGGCGATCCGCGTCCAGCCACCCAAGCCGATGCACCTCTCTAACTATCCACTTCTTCTTGCTCTGCTTGGTCAGAACCCAGCCGAGTCCGGCATCGTATGCGCCGCGCCAAAACGCAAAGTAGAAGAAGAAGAAGACCTGGGCGGCGTGACGTGGCAGCAGAAAGAAAATGACAAGTTGCAGGCCCAAAAGCCCGAGGTTAAGGAGGTCCAGGTGGCTTTTTGGGTAGCCGGGGTGGAAGAGCGTCGTCAGAACGTCATGGGTCGTAGGCACACGGAATACTATTGGCAAAGCAGGTGTTACAAGGTCTCCAGTCAATGAAACACGATCGTACGCTACCTTCGCCACCAGGCGTCTTGCCCCACACGATTTCCTCGCGACTGGGGCGTGCCGATTGGTCCCGCAAGTCGTCGGACGGCGTTGAAAGTTCTTTTGTCACGCCGGTGCGCTGGCGCAGAGAATTCTGCGGGGCGGACATGCTCAACGGCCACAACGTGTGGGAGAGAAGCAAGGGGAGAATTCGCACTCGGTTGCGCGATTTTATTGTGGACTTCCACGTAGAAAACACGCGCCGAAACTACCGGGGCCCTTGATCAACATACGTAAATACCGCGACGATCGACCACAGGGAGAATACAAGGAGAATAATGTGTTCGCTGCTTTCGAACCCCTGAAATTTCCGGAAGATAGGATAGGGAGAATTATTTGCGAGAAGCGTGGACGTGCGACGTGTTCGATTTTCGGAACTTCGTGATTCTTCGACCCCAGTTGTGGCGATGTTCAGATCACATGCCACTGTCTCAAAAGGACAACCCCTTCATAACCGGACTCAACATCTCGCCTGGGTCACCCTCCCATACCCTTTTTTCTAAAATCCATCCAAATCATATTATGCGCTGTTAAATTCTCCCAAGCCATCCCATCCCACTCCCCCGAAACGATATACTACCCTGGCAGGACTTTTCCTTCGACTTTTTTCTGAATTTATACCGAGACATCGCCGCGATATATGTCTGACCGACACCCGCCAACCCCCTCCTAATTCACTCCATACTCGACATATTCAATCGAGTAAGGAGTTGCTAATAGAGGGGCAGACCAACTCACCATCAAGGCATTTGTTCGGCCGGCTCTCCCTGGTTAGGGCTGGCCTCACTAGGTGCCTCACAATCGTCGTAAATAAAGGTGCAGCAGTAACAAATATACTCCAACCTACTCTCGTCTCGTGTGTACGTCTCCAAGACGAAGCATAACACCTATCGTGAAGAATAATATCCTTTTAGACGCGTCATCTGCGCTTATTTAGAAATTCCTCATTCATGAAACTGTATTCCCGAGCTCATTTATGAATCGGAATCACTTCATCTCAACGGCATACTATACTTAGGAGATCGGAATAGGTTCAGCATAACGGTGTCGAACGTGACATGCGCTGAGATGATGCTACCATCAGAGGGGCAACTTCACGTAGTGGCGCAGAGTCTCAAAGGGTCTTTGCTTACTCAGTTTCTAGCAAAACTTGGTTTCTCAATGAAGTGACAAGTTATGTCGCAGGCTTGTCATACTGTAAACCTATCGTACGACATGGGGTCCATTAGTCGGGGATACATGTAGGTAGGAAGATAGTGAAGGGAGACAAACTCTTGAGGAAAGGCGCTGATCCAACACTTTCATCATGATACATTTGCAACATATGATTGGAGGAATTACAAGACGGGTTTGAGACTACAAAAGATAGACTGAGACGAGAACGGAGGAATACATGGATGGTAATACAATCAAAACATCAAACAGACACTGAGGTTTGGAACATCGGGGAGCCTCTGCCATCGCCGTGAAATTGACACCGCGAAAGAACTATTGTGGTCGTAATGAGCAGCTTCAAGCGCCTTCCAGAGCGGACCTCGCGGGCTCTCCTGTCGTTGTGCAGGTAGGGATGACACCGGTATCCGGATCCACAGGATTCTCGTCCGCGAATTTCATTGCGAGATACCAGATGGCTTTGGGTGGCGAAGGCAGTGCGTCGATTACACCCGCCGAGACCAGATCCTATATAAGGAGACACCGTCAGAGAAAATGATTTTTCTTTTTACGATCGCTAAAGGGAGAAGGGGCGCACGTCGAGGGCAGACCATACCCAGTGGCAGCAGCGCCACTCTGGATTTCTGTTGTTGACGGGGACCTCGTTCAAAATCTCGTCCAATTGCGACGTAGATGCGGCCACCTTCCCTAAGAGCATCAAAGCACGCAGTCTTCGGGTCTTGCTACGGACTTTGCTGGCTTCGAACTTCCAACCTTGCTGCGCGTCGAGAAGAGTTGCATGGTAACAAACGGCATTTTTATCGACCGATTCCGGATTTGCACCTTTGGGAAGGAGTAGCAGAGCGGTATGATACTCGACGTCCCCAGGATACTCTGGGGCCCTCTTGTACAGAGCCATATAGAGCCGGGGCTTGCCACCGCCGAGGAGTGAGCCAACTACAAAATAGTCAGCAGGAGATATACAAGAACGATGCAAAGACCTGCAATTCTTCATCTTATAGCCAGAAGTTTATGGGGGAGGAACGATGGGAGAAGTGGGGGGCAGGTGTCCAAGCTATATACGCTGGAAAATGATCAGTCCACTGATGAGAAACGCTGTGCAAGCTCCAAATTGTACCCACAGCGCTCTTACCCCTGCATCGTCGATCACATTAGCCTTTGAGGTTTCCAAAGTCGGTTCATAGTTGTTCTGATATCTCGCTAGCTTCGTTCTGTGAATATAACACGAGGCTAGGATGAGTCAATATGATCAGAAACAATTATCGCACCCCCGGAACGAGGCAGTGTACCTATCCTATATGGTGGTTCATGGTACGCATTCGATGTCCACCTGACCGGAAATCTCACAATAGAATTCCTGGACTCGCCGTATGGAGGAAGACGCCGCGTAGTGAAATGCTAGGTTTGGTGACCACCGTGACAAAGGGTTGTGCTGACTCGACAAACGGGGCCTTTAGAAGCATGGAATGGAAATGTCAGGAATCAGGCAGTGTAATAGGAAGATATAAGTCATCTGTTAATGGGCGGCGTGTGGACGCTGTAATTGATTTTCGACCCGAGGATCATCAGAATTGGGAAGGAGGGGAGAAATGTAGGCGCTAGAGTGTAACAAAGCCCCCGTAAGATCCACATGGAGCGTAGAATACCTAGTAATGCGTGCACACTGACTCGAGCTCGAAACGGACAGAAATTGAGCGCCTACCGGCACCCACAAGAATTCGATATCTCCTTGAGCCACGAGGTATCTTTTGTTATTGGTCCCTGTCGGTCAAGATCACAAGGGTTTTTTTTTAGTTTTGGGAAGAATAATATGTGCGCTTGCCGTATAGCTTGTCGAAAGATGATCATCTTGACGATCCTGTTGTCAATGTGATGCTCGAACAATGTGCTTCTTGGTCGGAAATGGCCGCTAGTTTCACTTTCCGCTTCTAACGAATCCAATTATGAACTTACCTCGTCCGACGCAGACCCTCTTTCTCCATTCCATGCGGTTTGACTCCCTTCCTCGACATGCAAGATTCACAGAAGTACGTTTCCTAGGCGCTTCCACTCGTGTACCTGGCTGGCGACTCATCAGCACTAGACACGGATTGAAACAGCTGTCACCGGGGATATCGAACACATCCCGAGTTGTCGTAGTCCGAAGTTCGTCTTTGAAGCATCGACCAAAGCCTGATCTCACTCATCTTCGCGAACTGAGTGGTGTTGACTTGCTACTTTTCAATATACGAATAAAGCTAGGGATATATCGGTACAAGCGGGCTGCCATTGTCGTCCGACTCAATCACGACACCATTGTGAAGCATGGTGGCCCGAACGATGTTCGACTCACTGATGCCCTCACCCTGCATTTCATCGCCCAAAACACTTCTATTCCCGTACCCCGTGTACATGATATCTTTTCTGCGCGCGGCGAGACCTGGCTCGTCATGGACTACATCGATGCTCCTTTGCTCTCCGACGTTTGGCGCCATTTGAATGAACAGGAAAGGCTCAGCTCCATGTACCAGCTCAAAGGATATGTCGATGAGCTCCGCGCTCTTGAGCCTCCGGCACCAGGAAAGGTGCAGGGCGTTGACGGAAAAACCTGTATTGATTGGAGGCTTGCGCGTGAGCCATGGGGTCCTTTCGATACAGTGGATGACTTTCATCGATTCTGCGGCCACGAATACGTGTATAAAAACTACCCAAAGTACCGCGGCAGCTTCGAGAAGACGTCTGGGCGGGTCTATAGGACGGTCTTCACACATGGAGATCTCGGACCGCATAACATCATGTGGAAGGATGGGAAGATTGTAGGTATCATAGATTGGGAGAGGGCGGGGTGGCTACCAGAGTATTGGGAGTATTCAACGAGCTACTTTAGCGGCCCCGATATCCCTAGCTGGTGGGAACTGTTTGACCGCATCATGGATTCTTATCCGGATGAATTGTCTGTTGAGCGGGTTCTCGGGCAAGTTTTTACACGATGTTAAAATAGGGACCCCTGTTGTTTACCTGTGTGCAGCAACGGAGAGCAATTGAGACAGAATAGACACATATCAGGTCTTGACACTCATGTTTCCGCACTAAACTACATAGGGGATAAGATTCAATGTGACATGTTCATTCTTGCTAGGTGGCTAAGTAAAGTTGAAGTAAAGTTTACACGACAGCAGCTTCAAGCGCCTTCCAGAGCGGACTTCGTGAGCTCTCCTTTCGCTGTGCAGGTAGGGATGATACGGGTTACAGGATTCATAGGATTCGCGTCCGCGAATGCCACGCCGATATCCCAAATGGTATCGGGTGGCGAAGGCAGCGCGATTACACCCGCGACGACGAGAGCCTGTGTAAGGAGAAATAGTCAGAGACAATCATTTTTTTCACAATCGCTAAAGGTTCGCACATCGACCGCAGACCACACCCAGTGGCGGCAGCGCCACGCTGGATCGTCGTCAACGACAGGGACCTCGCTCAAAATCTTCTCCATCTGCGACGCGGATGCGACCACCTTCCCTAACAAGATCAAAGCACGCGGTTTCTGGGTCTTGGTACACGTTTTGCTGGGGTCGAACCGCCAAACTTGCTGCCCGCCGACAAGGGGATTGGTTACGTGGTAGCGAATGGCATTTGGTTCGTCCGATTCCGCGTCCGCACCTTTTGGAATGAGCAGCAGAGCGGTATGGTACTTGACGCCCCCGGGACGCTGTCCACCTCTGGGGTAGAGAGCCATGTAGAGGCGCGGCTTGCTACGGCCTAGGAGTGCGCCAACTAGGAAATAGTCAGCGGGAGATATGAAAGCACGATGTAAAGACCTCTTACTCGAGTATGAACGCTCAGTAACGCGTGCACACTGACTCGAGTTCGGGACTGGCAGAAATCCAGCGCCTAGCCACACCCACAAACACCCACAAGAATTTGATATCTCGTTGAGCCACGAGGTATCTCTTGCAGTTGGCCCCCGTCGGCTAAGAGTACAGGGCGATCCCTTTTTCTTGAAAGGATGGTGAGCGCTTTACTTGCTGTATAGCTGTCCAAGGATGATCATCTTGACGTACTTATTGTCAATGGACCATGCCGGTAATATACTACTACTACTACCACTACATATGACGGTTGACCGTCGAACAATTTGATGATGATCGCTTCCTAGTCGGAAATGGCCGGTAATTTCAGTCTCCAGTCAAGACAAGTCCCCTGGTACATCCACGAATGTCAGAAGACCAGCCAGCACCACATCAACTCAGTCCCAAGCACCACCACCTTCATCCAACCCAATCGCAAATTCTGTCGCAGGCTTGGTATACCGTAAACCTATCATACGACAGGGGAGGGGGTCCAACAGCTGGGGATACATGTCGCTAGTAAAAAGAAAGTGGAGGTAGAGAGATACTGTACTTTGGGATACTACATGATAGGGTAGTAATACAACGAGGGAGACGAGAGGGTAGTGATGTGATGTGTGATTAGTGATGCAGGATGTGGAAAAATGTCCCATAGGTCGAAGCCGGGGATAGTTTCAAGCACAGGACAACTCCCAAGGCAAAAGGCAAAAGGCGAGAAGAAGAAGAGAAGGTGGCCGATGCCGCGTATCACGTCTCACCATCGACCCATTCAGTTCGTGACAGTATCGACATGCCCTTTCTCGCTTTGCTCCTCCCCAGGGATGTCATCAAGCTAGATAAGCCACGTAAGGAGGAATTCTCGACTCGAATGGGGGCATAACATGATCAGACATACCTTGTCGAGGTCCTCAAGACACTCCCCGATGATCTTCACGGCCTTCTTCAAGTCCTCCTCGGAGATGACCAGCGGGGGTGCAAAGCGCACGCTACATCGCGGCCTCGTCAGTCGCAGGTGGCGGTCGAACGTTAGAGGACGTACATATTAACGTGCGTAGGTTTCGCTAGAACGCCCCTGCTCTTCAGCAACAGGCAGAACTGCCACGCCGTACGTCCCTTGCTGCTCTTCGACTCGTCGATGACGACGGCGTTGAGGAGGCCGCGGCCGCGGACAGTCGCGACGAGCGGGGACTTGAGCGCGAGGACGGAGGAGCGGAAGAGCTCGCCGAGTGCCATGGAGCGGTCCGCGAGCTTCTCTTCAACGAGGACGTTCAGGGCGGTCATCGCAACGGCGCAGCCAAGTGGGTTGCTATCATGGAACATAAGTCAAGTGACCGAATTACAACAATGACGATTGACGAACCCGCCGTAGGTGCTGCCATGCTCGCCGGGACGGATGCAGAGCATGATGTCCTTGTCAGCAAGAACTGCGGACACCGGGTAGACTGTCGTTGATCTTCTAAGTGACCAGCCGTGACGTCCGATGATGAGGTACTTACCTCCTCCCGATAAGGCCTTCCCGAGTAGGATCATATCCGGACGGATATCGTCGTACTGGGAGGCGAGCATCTTGCCAGTGCGGCAAAGGCCCTATCGTGTCGGGTTAGCAGTCGATAGTGTAACAGGAACAGGATGGCTTACCGTTTGGATCTCATCGCAGATCAGGAGCACGTTGTGCTTCTTGCACAATGCGTGCACCTTCGTGAGGTACCCGTCTTCAGGGACAACGATGCTATAAGTGGACTGCATGAGTAGATGACTAGTAAAAGAGAAGAGGGGAACTTACCCTGCCTCGCCCTGAATGGGCTCAACAAGGAACGCAGCGACGTTCTCGCCATACAGCTCGAGCGCACGCTCAAGGTCCTCCACAGATCCAAAACGGATCGTGCGAGTCTCGCCGTTGTCCACAAAGGTCGGACCAACGCCCTCCAGATACGGTCCGAAGCCAGTCCGGCTCTCCGGGTCGGTGCTCATGCTACAGTAACACAACACACACAAAGCCACGAAGTCAATCATCCCTGAGCCAACTCCAAAAGCAACTCGCAACAAACCCACCTAATGATCCCGAGTGTCCTCCCATGGAAGTTCCCCTCGACGCTGAGGACGATGGCATTGCCCTCAGGAACGCCCTTGCGCATATACGCCCATTTGCGTGCGAGCTTCACGGAGGTCTCGACGGCCTCGGCACCGGTGTTCATGGGGAGGACCATGTTGTAGCCGAACATCTCCGTGATCTGCTTGGCGAAGGCACCAAAGATGCTGTTGTAAAACGCCCTCGAGGACAGAGTCAGCTTCTGCGCCTGTGCGACGAGCGTTGCGACAATCCGTGGGTGGCAGTGCCCCTAGATGGAATGTAAGGCTCGATATGAGCAGATCCGGATGGAAAGGACTGCACGCACTTGGTTCACCGCCCTGTGGACACGACGAGGATCAGATCACAGACCGATCGGGGAGGGGAGAGAAGCTTACGAATAGGCAGACAGCATGTCGATGTACTCCTTGCCTTCCGGGTCCCATACCCTACCAGTCATCACCAGCCAATCAGCACGCGCCCATTTATGGAAGACGACCCCCGGCCAACAGCGATTAAAACTCACTTTGCGCCTTTCGCGGAGTCGAACACGACGGGTAGGGGGTGGTAGCTAATGGCCAAAAGGGCGCAGGGCGATAGTCAGCCGAGGTCGGGGGATATAAAGGTGGAGGAGAAGGAAGAACATGATTGATCGTAATGACGATACGATACTGCCTCCCCGCCCCGCGTCGAACACTACTGCTGCTGCTCTCTCCTTCACGGACATCGGACAGGGACATCGCGGAGCCAGTGGGTCACTCGTCACTGTTTCGCAAAGGGTAATTGGACGTGGGGCGTCGACAAGAACCCTGGCGGACGAGAGAGGGGGAACGATACTCACTTGTGTGCACCATACTCGTGCTCGAGGTGGATCACGTCCGCCGATGTCAGATGGATCTCTGGCTTGGATTTGTTGGCAGCAGCAGGAGCGGGCTTCACAACGTGGTGTGTGCCATGGTTCCCGTTGGATACGCTGGGAGCAATTGCAGTAGGAGCCATTATGTTCTGTGTATGGTGTGTGTTACGCCGAGTATGCTCAGTGATGGTGGTGGTAGAGTCACAAGATTGTGGAAATGGATATTGATGAGCCGGGCCTTTCAAGTCTCAAAATCGCTTGCTCCGCCCGTCGACGTCGGGCCATCCTGGAATGTCCGTCAAACTCACGTCATCGCTCCGCTTCCACCACATCACCGGACGCACCTTTTCAGGATATGCAATCGGATCATATTCAGAAGTCGAGTCACCCCCGAGTTCTCTGTTCTTCAGTTTTCCAGAACATGATGACACCGTTTGACAAGTATGCCGTATGGTATTGTAGATATAGAAGCAATTATGCGACACAGAACTGGAGATGAACCGTCCCATACAGATGTCTAACCACCAATGCAAGAAATACAGATTGAACCTCCTCCAGGCGCTTGTTTAGTACAGGAAAAGAGAAAAGGGAAGAAAAGAAAGATGAGACGATCGTTATCGCAATTCCTGTGGCCATTCGCTTCGCTTTCGCCAGATACCTCGTTCATCAAAGCGTGGATTCACAGGGTATGTCAATCCGTCGTTCAAGCTCCTTCCTATTGGCACTGTAAAGGGTTGGCTGTCAGCATCTATTCGCCTCATCGCACAGATAAGACTAGATAGCAAAAGAAGCGGCGCGGGGATGCGTGCAAAAGCCCGTCGGAATTCACGCGGATTCAGAGGTGGACATGGCACGAGGACGACACCCAGACGTATCTCCACAGGAAGTGGACAGGCATCTAGTTGCCGCTTAGTTCTAACCCCGAAGGGATCTGGTGAAACCTCGTTGTAGGGTGCAGATGCTGTCACCCCACAACGCCGCACCCTGTACAATAGACACCGGCCACCGCGTGCACACGAGCAGGCACGAACCCCCCGGAAGGCCAGGGCACCATTCACCTTGACTGCGAGGCACGTGTACACAGGAGGTGCGCACTGAGCATCGACGACGACAGGTGATTGGGAAAAAACAACATCGACGGTCACCAGGACATACGGGGTGTATGCGCTTTCATCGGTACCTCGATACCCGCTCCACTGACATCGACCCAGATGCAAATTGCCTCCGTCGCCACAAAATGAACGCGACGCCACAAGGCAAGATGCGATGCTGCGAGCGTACGCGACACGGATCATGCGACCGGTGTGGATTCCCCATGACACAATCGATTCGGAGAGGAAGCGACGAAAGGGACAGAAACACAAATTCGAAAGACCAAGCAGAAAGAGAAGGGACTCACAGAACCAACCCCAAGGATTCCTTCCCATAACATCCTTCCAGCCCTCCATTCCACTCCCAAGCCACCAAATATTGCCCTCCTGGTCGATCCGGCCCCACTCTGCGTTCCAGCGGCGTCTTGTTCGACGTTTCCCTCTGCACCGGCAGTCAGCACCAGCCTCCGACATAGAAAGTAGACAGTACTCACAGGACTGCGCACGTCCCCAAAACATCGCTCATCGTCCTGTCCTCGCGATGCCGCATGCTCCGTGCCATCATGCTTTCAACCGTCGTTTGCCCGAGGCAGATCAGGCGTATGTGGGTGACCTGCAGAAGCGTTGTGAAGAGTCCGAATATTCCAGATCTGAGAGTTGAAGACGACGTCAGCCAACGTCAATATATGCGCCAAAAGGTACGGAGTAAGAGGTTCAAAAAAGTGAGAAAGACACATACAGTGCGATGATGACGATCCACTGCGGGTCGAGGGTCCCATTAGGAGAGTTAACAGCGCGGGCGAGGAAGATGATGAATGTGACGCAGACGTAGATCGCATATACTGAGGCAGCCTGCACGAAGTTCAGGAAGAACTGGATAAATGAGCAGGATAAGTGGATCTGAGACAGGAGGTGGGCTGTATGCGTGCACCTTGTGGTTCCGTGCCCCGACGCATTGGCCGATCCCTGTCGCACCATATCATGAACACAGATTATAGAATGTCAAGAGATAATCACATACAAGGGCAATGATGATCATACTTCAAGATACACTGTATCGAGCCATTAACGTGCAAAAAGAGACGATGCTATACGCGCGACATACCGTCCCACAACTTCGACAATGATGCGTTCTATAGGGCTTCACGATCTCGTCGATGGCACAATACCGATGATGTGGGCTCAAGATGGGCGTTTTAGGCGGTCTCCTCGAGATGTACTCTGCTGGGGATTTTTCTCTCCCGTATGTGGGTGTAGGTTGTGAGGGTATATTGTTTGTGTCTCTGGTTCCTTTCCCGACCCCGTTAGAATTCAGGTTTGCATGGAGGGATGACTCTGGAGCGTTGGTAGGCGCGCGTGCTGGGATGTTCTCGTAGGAAGGCCCCCCGATACTTTCGCGGTCGGTATCGCGTGAGGGGGCGTGCGAGTGGGAGGGACGGGAGTGTGAGTATCGGATGCCTTCGACGTCGTGGTCGTAGGGGGTGAAGGGCTGGGGCTCGGGGTTTGGCGGTCGATCACATTTTGGGGTATACTGCAAGCAGGTGAGTCTTTAAGGGGGGAGAAGGGGGATCAAACTTGCATCTCTGGCGTATCCTGGGGATGTGCATATGACCTGTTCATACATGTCAGCACTGCGAGTTGAGGGACATCGATGTTGCAATATTGACCTTCACATACGCCCACATCATCCACAAGAAAAGGATAGAGAACACTACGAGGAGGGCGACTATGAAAGATTGCGTTATTAGCTGCCATGAGTTATGATGAAGGACAGAAGAATGGACAATGTCATCTGAACTCCTCGCTCTCACCAACGTAACATAAGGACGTCGGCGGTAAACCATCTTTCATATGGGCCATGCAACGCCCACACAGATGCATGCAACGTGTTGGAGAATGAAAGTGTCAGGAAATTCGTAACTCACTCCCGGTGCCTCTTGACCCGCCTACACCGTCCCTTCGCTTGATCATATCCACACACAATCTTCCAATGAAAACATACGCCGAATACCCCATAATAGCGAGGGTGAACGCGACCATAAGCTTCCGCACGATCCATGGCTGCGGCTTCGTGCGGGCTGCCCTTTTCTCCCGGCTGCGATAGGCAGCCTCCTCGATGACACCGCAACATGTCGGTGGAGCGGTCCGGGGCCCTTTTGGACTTGGTTGGCTCATTAGAGGAGCCTAAGAGGGGAGGGTACCGTGGGTGGTGGGCTGCTACACACGGTGGAAGACGCCGTACATGACGTACAAACGGTACATCGACAACCTCAGTTGTTTGGCTTCTGTTATTCTGACAACTGCCACCTTCAAAGGCATCATCCCCATCGCGGTGCACGTCCTGCGCATCGTAATGCAACACTCGTTACCTACGGACTACCATTACATTCGCATCGCCATTGTGCCCGCTGATCCCGAGCGAGACCCCCTCCGCATCCGCAAAACACTTCAAGACGCCCTAACCCAAACTTTCGGCATCACCTCGTCCGCACTCTATGTCGATATCCTCCACATAGAAGAGGACGGAGAACAGTGTGTCATACGCGTTCAGAAAGAGTGAGCCAACTTGATTATATGCGTCTTTCTATGAAGCAAACCTGTCATGTTTTGCAGCGACGCGTCGAAAATCCTAGCAGCCATTGTCACGCGGTCAGACGCGCCAAAATTGTCCTTGGTGAAGGAATCGCCATTTCTACCTTCCTTAACAATGGCGGACGATCCTTTGTGAGGCGAACATGGAGCTAGGCACGTAACACGGGTCGGAGAGTGTGTCCTCAGGACATTACGACATATTGCACACAGGTTGCAGGTCCTGCAAGCGCCTGGCTGAGCCTGAGGACTGCTGGCCCCTCCGCCCGTACAGGCAAAGCATGAAGGGGGACGGTCCGAGCAGGCGACGGATCCAGGACCGGATACCCGATGTCGCTACCCCATGTACATACCTCTGGAGCAGATTAATCAGAGCTCGGGCTTCAAACTGTATGTCGATGATGGCTATCTTTTGAGAAAGCCCTGAAACAGGGAAGAGGACTCCCGGCGGCCGCTCTCAAGCCCCCCCCCCCACACCGCAGGTTCCCTGACGGCCCCTTTTGGTGATCCTTTGTAGCGTTGGATTCCGCAGTCATCATCAGCACCTCACAAAACTGGCCTAGATCCTCTCGACACATTCGCACGCAGTGAGGCAGTCGAACTGAACATACAATCTATCAAGGGATCTCCGTCGTGAGCGCTTGTCCACATTACTCCTGCCGCAAATGTGTGAATGAATGTTTTCAAGCTGACAGCCATGGCGATTTTCGAGCGAAGCAGTTCGTCCTTGGACCAAAAGCAACCCCAACATCAACAAATCTCGCCCTTTTCCACCGTATGTCGTCCGTCCTCGGATAAGTGTTCCAGACTCAAGCAAGATCCCGAATTTCAAGTCTCCTGAAGTCAATGGTCATGCCGGCGGTCCCTTTTTCCGTGTAAGCCATTGACAGAGGTCGGCATCGCTGTATCATGATCCGCGTTGCATATATACAGTTAGCTCCGGCGGCGCAGCATTGGAGCATGCCCACTCAGTCAACATTCACATCAATACTTTCAATTCAGTCGCGGCCCAGCTCCCGATACTTCTGGGCAGCAATACACCGGGTAAGATGACATCCATCGCCTCCCTGCACGCAGTATTTATTTACCATCCGCAGCCTGTATGGGAGTGAGATGGTGAGATGCTTTGGCGCATTTGGGCCCTCCCGGGGGTTTGGTGCGACATATTTTATTCACAAACCAACGCTCCGCGTCGTTACGGCACTTCTGCTCCATCCTGACCATACATATCGAAACGCCAACCATGTCTCCGCCGATACGTATTTCTGACTTGCAGTTCAGAATCCCAGAGGCAAGCCGGGTCGTTCTCAGGAGGGCGGTTTATCGGTTTCGAGGTTCCCTTGAACCGCAGAGCGCTACATTGCGTAAATGTAAGTTTTGTATGGTCGTGGCCTCTGCGATAAGCAGGAGAGGATATGGAGGATAGGTGATATCTGTGCTCACACTCCAATATCCTTCGACTTTTTACCAGGTACGTCATTCAACACCCGCGCGTTCAGATTTATTATATAACCACTAATTTTGGTGCAGGATACTTGTGAAGTCGGCAATCTACAGCCGCGGCGGCTTGCATGAAACGCATTGTACAGCTCGCATCTCATTCGCTGATATGTACCCCCTTACAGCTCCCAGATAATCCCTACCCCTATCGGGAGTCTTATCTCCAGAAGCCTTTCCGGCGGATACTCGAGTTTCGTAGGTATACCAATTCAATTCTTGATTTACATCCGCTCATATCCCTCGAGCATCAGTCCTGGCTCAACACATCAAAGCAAATGCTCCTGTTCACGCTGCCGTGATCAAGAAACGTCGTTGCTCGGCATCTCGGTGTCTATGGTTCGCAGCAGGGCCGCTGAAGCGGGATCTCTCTTCATGTAGGGCTGTTACGCCCTGCCAATGCTCCTGCCACCAGCCAGACAGGGCCACTTTTTACCGCTTTGGTATGTCGTCGGACTCCACGGCCATACCTCTCCGTCCGCTCTACTTAACCCCTGCGTTTCTCCTCACCGGTTCTCGAGTCTCCCTGTTCAAAAGGGATGTTTCAGCCTTTCTCTGAATCCTTTGATTGTGGGTAACGAGGGTAGTTATATCTATTTCAAGGGCCCTTTAGGTGTGGGGGCAATAGGATCCACGCCATGCCTATCCTGGAACCCGAGGCTTAAATTCAGCCGGCATGTCCTGTGGCGGTGAGAGTAGACTTACATCTGACACTGCCCTACAGGATGCACATCTTTGTACGGGGTGGGAGAATCTTTCAACTTTTTTGCGCTTGGCACAGCAATGGTATGGTGACATGGGTGACTGCTGAATGAGAAGGCAACTACCCGCCCATGCATCTGCATGCTTCGCTCGTCGTTCTTTCCTCTAGGATTAGGACTCTGATATAGTCATAACGACTGCGAGATGCTACTGCTGTAGGAACATCGATTCCCAAGTACGACAGACAAGAGTTGCGCGCCGCAACTCCACAGAGGCATGTCTGGCACCACTGCGACATGCCGACAACACTTGCCAAATCATTTTGCCCCTTGCTTCTTGCCAGGCGTCTGTCCCCTTGGCAAGGTCAGCATTCCTCATCCAGTCGAAGCGTCCTTGGCTTTGTGCAGATATCCCCACTTCGTCTGCACGTGGCGTAGATCGACGATGTTCCTTCTCGAGGGCTAACTAGACCATCACCGCCTTGAAGGATTTTTCCAGGAGGCATGACTCCTGACCACGGGACAGTCCATTTCTAGGGGTACCTCGACCCGGACTTCCAAGGACTTACCGACAGGACGAAAATCTTTTCCACCGACAATCGCGTAACCTGGGAGTCCCGTGTAAAATGCCGGAGACAGCCTTTCAGATGTCAACTGCCCGGACGTTTTTCATGCCACAATGTCCTGGTAACGGCAAAACTCTTCCGCTCGCCAACCCTCTCTTCACTTTTGTATTGAAATTCCCACTGACTTCGGTGTGGCGTGTCGACCGAGTTACTTGAACGAATTTTCCTGTCACAAGTGGCAGTGGCTCCGGTCCTCGACAATGTCGCGAACTGTTACCTGCCTGCTGCTCCATGTATCCCATTTTCGACGGGAGTCTTTCCCCATCCGAAAGAGCCGGCCTTCACCCTCGCATAACCCACACGGCTCGCCGTGGCTTTTCCTATTGTCTGTATTCCGCTCTTTTGGACGTATCGTACATGTGCGGCTGTAGGATGACCCGAAAGGCGCCCTCATTCGTCGGAAGAGAATGGAACCCTGCATAGAACAGACCTGCGTCCAGTGCGTACGTCGGAAGTGTCACAGACTATGAACCTGAGTTACCCTATGTTGATGGATTATTGCATTCCGGCATACCAGACGCGACTTAACACCTTCGGTGGTTGTCCTAAGTGTCCTACTGCGAGTCAGCTGGTAGGGTCCATAATCTGGCGAAGACCAATGGCGCATGTGCCTCATACTTTCAGGTATCAAGACCTATACAGTGATCCGGCACCTTCCCGCTTCCGAATACTTGCTCGTCCAATCCACGTTTTCGAAGAAGGCTCTCTGTTTGACCATGTACACAAATTTACCCTTGGCACCGGACAGTCCGGATGTACTGTTCCTGAGTCGTCAAGGCAGTCAAGAATTCCTAATGCCAACTGACCCGAAGCATTGCGTTGGTGAGAAGAGTTCGTGGTTTAATTTGCATGAGGTGACATTGGCCCGGTTCAATCTGCGGGCTTGACGCAGTTCAGCCCCATGTCGTGTCGCTTCCAGATGCTTTTAGTTGGACATCATCTTCTTGCTGTGTCCCAGTGCACATATAGAATGCACATACACCGTGACTTGCATATACGTTCACATCAGTGCCCTGCCTGCCGGTTTATTTTCTTGAGGTCAGCTTTCTCTTTTGAACTTGTCGAGCCGGATCCTCCCAGCCTTGTATTTCCCGCACCTGAATCCTTCCAGAATCTCGCCATCTTTCCAGAACGCCATATGGTCTGGCGAATCCACAAACGACATCCCAACATTCTAAGAAGGTTCCGCCAGAGGCGAGTGATACCGTCCAACGGAAGTTTGAGCTTCCTCCTTTCAGGACGGGACAGATAGAGATAGATAACATACCATAGATCTATGTCAGAGATGATATATCTTGGTCGGTACGAAGTGTGACAACAGTTCGACGAGCGACGATCAAATAATCTCAGTGATGTACAGTAAGGACAACAAACAAAGCAGACTGCATGAAGGGATCATGCTCCAGATTCTAATCGCGTCTTGGCATATTTGACAAAGTCATCTATCGTAGATGGCCAGGCAGCTAATAACTGGAGTAAGAATCTCTGCCAACAACTTGAATGAGGTCGGACCCACCTTCCATATCATAGTTCGTAAAGGTCGAATTGATAGACCGCACAAAATCCAAAAACTGTTCAGATTAGTTTACGCTTCCAAAACCCGAATGGAACGAGGCGCTAACCATGATCCAGGTGTCCTTGCTTACACCTTTCCCCCCTTTCTCGTTCAAAAAATCGAACCACCATTGGAGGTATTCGGACTGCCAGCCGTCCTCATGTTCCATGGAGACATCTCCATCTTCGGACACGTTCGTGTGAGATACTGCACCGCCCGCGAGCCCATGTGGGATCAACAAGTTCCAAAATTCTTGTGCAGTATCAGTAGCTGCATAGAGCATCTCTCAATCATTGATCGCTGCACTCCAACGAAGGGAAAAGGTTTACCTAGACTCCGCTGGCCCTCCGATCTGGCGAAATCGAACGTATGCTTGTACACTTTCCGAAAGTAAGCAGGGTCTGCGGAGAGTTTATGCCGTAGTTCTGGCAGAATGGCCGTCATGGCCGATATCGAGTCGCATCTATCGGGAGTGTTCAATGACCCATGGCATCTCATTATAATGTAAACAACATACGTACCCCAGACTTTTCCACCCTTCTATCCATCCTTGTTTATTCCACTCACCCATTTGCGGTGACTTCAGCTCGAAGGCAATAGCGAGTAGGACAACATCCTCCGGATTGACGGCCAGATCTTCACATAGCTTGATTGTGCCATCTACGGTGATCTCGTCTGCATGTGGGTCTAATTTGTGGTGCACGAATGTCGAAAATCAGGGATCGCTCCTGACATCGCGAGACAGATGTACGATCGTACCTTTGTAACGATTGAAAAGCGTGGTGAGCTTGCTGCTTGATGGCGCAGCTGAGGGCTGATGTCGCGTGGATGTCGGAAACTCGTTGGGATTGTTAAAGAAGGCATCTATGGCCACGTCCGCGCGCTTGTATTTCTTCAAATACTCTCGGGCTTCTCTCGTCCTGACCAGCAGCTGAATCAGTACCCGATCTCTACGAACACTTCACGCAACTTACCCTGCACCTGTTACTCCGCAGAATTGAATGACATTCTCATCCATCTTCCTATCGGACATGGCTTTGGAAAGTTGGGGTTTTCGCGGTTTAGACTGCTTGGTGATCAGATGGACAGTCGCCAGTCGGATGAAGGTAGGAATTTGGATCCACGTGCATGCCTTGGTTAGCATGCGATTTCAAAATTCAATCATAATACATGTACTGACTAGAATTGAGGTCTGAATCACCAAGAGGGCAGCAGTCAGGAGTCCAAGCGCCAGAAAAGTAGTCGTGCACGTCGAGCTGAACAGTTTGAAGATCGGAGTGGGTGTAGGGGACTCGAGGTGACTGTGATGGACTGATTCTGGCATCAGTAATTATGTAATAATCAGTTTTGCTATGGTCCATTTATCCTCCCCTTGCCCATAAGTACTCCCCATCACGATCGACTCGATTAACAAGTAACAGCTGCTGCGGCCGCTGTCCTGTGTCATGCCCGTTACCTCAGGACTCGAGGCGACTTATTTAAAAACATGCGAAACTCCAAGGTGGAGCAGTGGAACTGACGTTCGTGTCAGAATCGGGTCTAGCACAACAAAACCCTCCTTCAAAACACTTCAGTAACGCACATTCTGCAGCGCTGGTATGTAAGAACAAAAATAATGCCTCCTTCAGACTTACAGGGATCCCGACATCAGTCTGCATCGATGTCCCGCAGGTTGTCGCAGGCTGTTTTGAATATGTAACGACGAAATAGACGTCATCGCCCAGTAGCGCCCAGTCGGATCAGTTCACCCCGGTGTTTACAAGTTCCCTAGCTAGGCGAGAACTGTCAATCATATTTGGCAGAGTCGCTGGCCGCAGGAACGATTATGCAAGCTCCTGAGATGTTGGCTGATGTTGGATGGTCTTACAGGTATGGGTTAACGGGGCTAACTTTGACATGTCATGTCAAAGTCTCCTTGCTATTGATGGACCCTGTAGATTCGCCGAACACCCACGACCGGTTCACAATCCCTGTTACTCCCTGCCAATCCCTGCCAGACCTCTCACATCGCGAGAAAACATCGGATATAGCTATGTCCGCCGAAGTCAGCAGCTCTAGACTACGGCCCCCGCTTATGATGCGTCGTGGCGTGCGCGTGTAATTGACTTTGGACAACAAGAAGGTTCAGCATCACGATGCTGAACCTTTGGGCGGCGCCGACCCATACTGCGATGCTGGTGCAAACACCGATCTGCCAGGCGGTGCATGATGACAATGACTCGGTTTCGACTGTTTGACATCATCATGCGTCATGCCAGCTGGCATTTGACCAATCTGAGAGCATGCAGGTCGTGCGCGGGCAAGTCTCGGCCATTTTGCTTCTGGCCGCGGGATTTTATGGGAATTAGGTGAATATCTGGGCTGGGCGCTATCGAAGCAGGGTAAGCTCCTTACTTAACGCGATCTGTCAAGGGATGTCAGTGCTTTTGTACAGGTCAGTCATCGTTCGTCGTATTTACGCATTGAGGCGACTGAGCAGACCAGTTTCCTAACAGGGTGTCGCACCTCGCATCAAAGCTGTGGGTATGATCTCCAATGTGCGGGAATATGTCGCCATATCAATCGACGATTAGACACTGGAGTCACCCGTGGGTGTCGACGAGAACGCGTCGCACATGCTGCCCCAATTCTATTTCCCCGATGCTCAATTGGCTACGTTGTCAAGTAGAGCTTCTTAGGAGCAACTTATGTGAAGAAGAAGAACTTCTATCGCCGAGCTGGTTCTCTTCCAAGTTTAAAAGCAACGAAGAACAAAGACTAAGAAGAGACCTTCCTTCTCCGTCCAATCAAGGTGTAAAATCGGGTCCTTTCGAAGGAAAAGGTAATCACTTACGGCCAGCCTCACACAAAGGGAAGCAAAGGCACATTTGGCGGAACTCCCGAGCATGATGCATGGGTATCAAACCATGATTTTGTCTTGAAGGAGTTGTCAGGGTCCAATTCGATTTAATCCAGCTTCTCTCCCGCTCCGGCAGGTCATTATTGTGGTTCAAGGTTTCCATCGATGAGGTCTATAGCGCTTGATCCTTCCGATTATGCCTCAGAGGTATGGAGTCATACCCAATGGTCGCCTTGAGCAGAGGGGCGGATGCCAGGCACCGACGGAAGCATATTTTTGTGGGTAAATCTGCGATCAGATCTGCGGTAGGAGCCGGGCCTCGCGAGAAATAAAATTGCCGAATTATCGATCATGATCATTCAGGTTGATCTGTTGACTGATTTGCAGATCGGACGAAGTTAGCCACGTCGGATTGTGTAATTCCCGGCAGAAGTCGTGTTGCCTTGCGAGCTTCCGGAGACGATGAGAGCCAATGAACGCTATATGAACGTGGTTACTGGAGTAAGGGAACAACCCTCGCCGACATCCCCAGACAGATGGTTCGTGTGGTAACTCGATCAATTCGTGTGCGTGTTGAGCATAATTACAAGTATCGTACACAAGCCTGGACAATGCATGATGATGGGTCAAGATGATGATGGTAGCGATCAATGAGGATGATGAGTCAAATGCCAAAAAAAAATCGCAATAAACGCCTCAAGGCGAAACGCCGCAAGGTTGCTCTAACTGGACGCTAATAAGCAAACGAAGGCCTTCAGATCAGATGGCAAACGTACTAAGTAAATTTCACGTCCGGACGATCACGCGCCGAGTGTGTTTCCCTGCCCTCCTTCGCTCCGCATAAGGCATTGGCCGCCGCCAGGCTTCATCGGGGTCGTATTCATCTGACGCGAATTCACTTTTCGGTGTACCAATTTGGGCGTTATCGTGAGGTGGGGTACGTAATGCAGTGGGATGGAGATTGGGTGGATGCTGAGAGGAAGGTGAATGGGAGGGGATCGGATAGAGCGGCGCAGACGTCACAGGAGCAGTCCCCCTTGGAGGCGGTCTAGAGTTCGGCGGATGCGGGTAGGGAACGGGGGTGGAAGCTGATTGCACAGGGGAATGATGGGCTACATGACCGAGGGGTGCCCAAGAACGAGATGGGTCCCTGCCACGAGATGCTTTCGTTGGGATGTTCTCGCCGTCCGCGCCGTTCTGAATGTCAACCTCCACTCGCACACGAACGATCTCCCGCCCAGCTTGTGCGAAGAATGCCCGTTCTTGCCGTTGAAAATAACCGCTCGTCGGTCCTGCACGCATCTCCTGTGAGATGTCAGGAGGGGCCGGCGGAAACATAGCCATGAGATCGTGGCCTGTCAGAGGAGCGGCGTATTTTCGTTGGGGCATATCGGGTGTATGGTTGAGGTCAACGTCTATATCCGGGTGAGTTGATAAAAAAATCATATACAGCATTGGACTCACCTCGTAGTGAACTTGGAGAAAGTGGTCGGCGTGGACGGCCGTTGGTCTGGTTCGACGACATTGGTGAAGGGAGGACGACGGAGGGACCCTTGGACGATGGACTGTGGCTAGCTGGAGTAGTGGAAGCTGTAGGAGAGGGCGATGGCGAACTGTCAGAGACGGGGCGGAGGTGGAAGGACATGGTGGTACGTGAAGGGTTGGGGCGTATGGGCGGATCGTGGAGAGTAAAGCCAGGGTAATTTATATCAACAAGCGGAGCGGGCAGACAGTTGATCGCGTAAGAAGTTCAGAAGTTATCAGTAGATCGAAACCGGTTCGATTCGAGGTGAGCGAGAGAGTAAAACGATTTCGATCTCCGTGTACAGGTAACAGGTCCGTTCGTCCGAATTTAGCGCTACGCGTTGCTTGTGACAGCAACCTTATGCGGGGACCCGTCTCAGGGTCAACATTTGTTATCCACGTTGTCCCATGCTTTTTATCAGATCTTGAACTGTCAAAGAAGCTCACCGTATTGAGCATTCCTCAAGAACCACACTTCATTGACAGAAACCGCTCAGATGAGCCGCCGTACTTGTCGGCTATGCCAATTCGATTAATATGCCTTGATTGGCAAAAGATAAAAGCGCGAAACGCTGCGGAAACTACGAGCGAGGAGGATCTCCCCACACAGCCTATCAGGGATATTACCCTTCTACAGGGTGAAAGACAGTGAAGGCGATGGTAGCACTGGAGATTGAATGGACGACCAGATGCTGTTCTTATTCCATGGACCTGAGGTGATTTGAGGTCCGCCTGCTACACAAGATTGTCGGAACCCAATGGCAAGGTCGATCCTCGTCGATCATTCGTGACAAGGATCGCGATCGACTTCCGGTCCCTGGTGCCCAAATGTTGAGGTATGTTGGCAGTGGGGTTACTGACATCGATGTCTTCGATTCGTGTCACTCAACACTCACGAACCTGATGGGGAGTAACCATCGGTAAACGACATTTGCATCCAGAACGCCATCAGACGATGCCTTAAAGTTCCTAAACAGCTGTAATGACAGAGTGATGAAGTACACATAGCGTCGGCATATTAGACAGCTCCAAGTACCGACATCCCACCATATATTTAGATGATCTTGACACTGGTCGAGCGGGTCTGAGTAATGTGCAGGCCGTCGTGAAAAAAACCGAGGCATGACTATCAAAAGTGTGTGGTAGATTGAGCGCATACTTCGTGAGAATGCCAAAATGCGGAGGATAGTGAGCTCTGTCAGAATGTGCTTATTTGATCGATGGACTGACGACCATGATCACGACTCGACGGTCTTGTCGTTGCAGATGACAACTTGGGTTTCGTCACATCGACGGCTATCGACGGTTGTTTGGCAGTTCACTGTATTAATTCAAACGGTGACCTCTCTGAGTTTGTTGAAGGAGACGGAATGTCCAACCATCACTGTTCACGATGTTACACCGCTAAAACCTGGCAAGGCGATCTACTGGATGGGCGATTGCATGTCCACTTCTGTCTATGGGCCGCCGGGACCTGGTTTCTTAAAATTTCACGTAAGCGAAGATTTCTCCATTTTCGCCGACAGACTCCTGCGTGACAGCGGTATGTACTCTGGCTGTAGGAATAGATGTTTATAAATGGGGATTGTCCTAACAAACTGTTCCTATACATGAACCTGATGTGATAGGTCATTGGGACGCAGGGCTTTGGTTCTGCATCAGGCATGACGAATCTCACTGTATTCTCACAAGGCCCTCCGACTTCTTCTTTCTGCCCACGACTTGATTGCTTCCTTGATAATGCGCGACAAACATCCGTTCCTGGGAGGTAGCAGAAAGCATCAATCTCTTCTGCCCAAACTCACAGTCAGCCGTCAACTGTATGTCCAGCTGATTTATGTAGTGCAGGTTCATCGAATCTCTTGAAATTTCGCAGGGCACTTGCACATCTGACGGCGGCGCTAGGATTGCTTGAAAATCACAGTCCTCTGACTTTTAAGCAGCGAATGGAACATGTTTCGAGGTACGTCAGTCAGCATGCCTTCGAATATAAGGAAGAACCAATCTTTGTTCTTTCTCCACTATTCCACAGGGTTCTTGTTATTCTACCCGAGAAGCGTCAAATTGTGTTGTTACATTCGTTCCCACAACATCGGAGGCTTTTCATCACCCTTTTATACCACGTCCTGACGACCGAAACTCCATCCAACGCTCTGTGAAACCTTATGACGCCTCGGCTACTCGCCATTTTCTCTCGCGTCATGAACTGGAAGAAGCGCGGCCCGCCCTAGTCCTTCCCGTTACTGTCGACGTTCGAATTACTTCCAGACACGGCAGGAGACAAACCCCTATGTACAAACCAATGCAGCTGCCCACAAGGCCATATAAGGCTGCGTCCTTTCGGACCGGGTTTTGGACGGTCCGCATCGCTCTTTGAACGGCCGAGACCTCCGTTCAGGTGTTCGACGGTGCCTTCGGGACCTCCTTACCCTATGGCCATTCTCGCACACTTGACCGGTTGAAGATCCCCTCGGAAGCTCGCGGCGAACATTGGTTTCTCAGCCCGATCTCCAAGATCCGGATGTACTCCTTATCTACGGGACGGAGCGGCTTACAATAATTCTATCTTCGCCTTAAAGCACAGCCTCTGACAAGGCAGGTCCTTTGAGTCAAATGGTCAGTGGGGCCCCCATCTTTCGAGGTCATGCGGCTCCTTCATAAAGCCTATCTTGGTCGACGTTCGAGTTCGAATGCTCTGCTAATCTTAGCCACCTAGCCTTATCCTTCCCAGTCGAGATGCCGAGAGATTGCCTTCGAAAACATGTAAAGGTGGGTATTTTTTCGTCGATTTCGACTACTCATAGCCAATTTCCCTCTCGAAAGCCATTTTCTGTCACATATAACACCTACCCGTGCATGTCGGAATTTCATTATCCTTTTACGAGACTACCATTATTGACATTTCAAGCGCTATGATCTAATCTGCCGTAAGAGACTCTTGCGACAAGGAAGCTGGCCAATCCGTAAAAGTAACTGTATCTTAGACTGCTTTGTCGGCGTCAGGTGGAATCCGGGCTCAGGACTGCACCTGGTATGTCTTCGTTGCCGTAATTCTCACGTTCGACATCCCATTGAACGACGCAATACTTGGGCGTGTGTATGGCAGCTCGGCGATCGGGTCAGTTTCCATTCGACGCAGGCTGTTTATCGCGACTTTCTGTTCGCCACCGCCTTGTCCGCGACACCCGTCGGTGAAGTCTTACCCATTTATCATGGCGTTTTCAAGGGTCCTCGTGCGCTCCGTGGGATGTCATTCCCTGTCTCGGGCGCGGGACCTCAGTTTATCCTGCAGCCCTATAAACCTGTCAACGTCATACTTCACGACTTGGGCGCATTTAGATGGACATATACGTTTCCTCACTGGATGGAGAACAGGTTCGGTCCAAGCTTATACTTGCTGCACCTTACGACTCGTCTGCGGTCTCACGTCAGTCTTCGTGCACCAAATCGCCCGAAAATATAACTGATTCCGGTGGTCAGAGCGATAAATTAGAGCATCCCTAAACTCTGAGCTTGATGTTATACTCGACTCTACTACCCCTGCAGGACACGATACCTATCGATATTTCCGCCGATTAGCGGGTTGCGAAAGTGTGAACCATCATGATAGGCCCCGGGAAGCTCCCGTATATGTTTGCTCGGAAGACCACCCTAAAACGGGTCTAAAATACGGTATATTTTCGGCCTCAAATACGGTATCTCGGACAAGGTATTTCATGTGATATTCACGTGTGGCGTCATGTGACTTTTACGTGACGCATTTGCGCGACAAAAAAAACGCGTTTAAAGGCCTCCTCCGCGCAAACAGAAGCTAAGTAGGATGTAAGGACAGTGTAAGGTACTTCTTAAATGGTTTGAATTCAAACGTCATGTGAAACTTGAGTCGGCCGTGGGTATGAGCTGGTATGACCGAGAAGATTGGATGTTCGTCATCCTGATCTGTACTTCTATTTTTGGCATGAGTTAATTACTGAAAATGTGTTTGGGGAGATTGCCAGGTAGGGCCAATCGTCGCAAGAAATTTTGGGCCGGATCGGGAGTCCCAATGATATCCTGATCATTTCCAAATCCCGCCTCCGAACAGCCACCAACCTCCCCCAAGCCCATCATCTGGGCCTAAAATACGGTATCTGGCGTACAGTGATTCCAAATTTTGGCTCTGAAATACGGTATTTCCGGACAGTAATTTGGCCATTTTCGAGCCCTAAAATACGGTATTGCCCGAGCAAACATATATGGGAGCTTCCCGGGGCCTATCATGATCTACAGCAGAAAAATCAACAAAATGCCCCTCATGCTCAGATTCCTCGCACACTTACCACAGGCCATCGTAGCCTAATGGTTATGGCGTTGCTTTACAAGCTTCCGCGGTAGGGGTTGGTAGGGTGCTCGATAAAGATAGGCATATGACTAGTGATCTTGAGAAATCTCGTTGATTTACAGCAAAAAATTAACAAACACCTGGCAACATGGTGCGATTCCTCAGCAACCCATCGTAACTTAATGGCAAGCCATCGTAGCCTAATGGTTATGGCGTTGCTTTCCTATTACGTAAGCAAGGCAGAGGTTGTGGGTTCGACTCCCATCGATGGTTAATATACTGTTTTTCATTCCTCATCTTTTATGCCGCATCACGCGCAATTTTTACTTTACGCTACTAGAATACTTACCTGAATCAAGAGAGTGAGAGTATGGAGGGGAAAAAGTAGCTACTTCAAAACGGCCTTTTGATCCTCTCTTTATACAATTGGAGAGCGGGACTGGATCGAAAGAGGGGACCGGATCGCGAGGTGAATGCGACGTCTCTGAGACCTTCACCTGGTCGAAACCTAAATCCCGTGAGACGGTCGAAATCTAAATCTGAGTGTGCGATAGAAGATCTGTGCATAATGACATCGTAGGAAGGGTCAGGCACTATGTTTTGAAGGTTAACCGGGGTGACGAGCCACACTGAGATCATGACGAACCAAAACAGATACGACATCTTGTTCCGAGAGATCGAGCGACAGTGTAGGAGAGAGTGAGTGTGGAGGGTAAATAGTAGCTGTTTCGAAACGGCGTTTTGATCCCCTCTTTATACAAGTCGAGAGCGGGACTGGATCGAAAGAGGGGCCCGGATCGAGAGGTGGAGGTGACGTTTCTGAGACCTTCACCTGGTCGAAACCTAAATCCCGTTAAACGGTCGAAACCTCAATCTGTGTGTGCGATAGAAGATTTGTGCATAATGACGTCGTAGGATTGCTACGTACACCGACCGCAAACCTTGATCTTTCGTGAACGCCGCTGGCGCGTATGTCAACTTCTGCTTACCGGGTCGCTGCTCAAAATAGTGACATGACCGATGCTAGCCAAAACTCCACGGTGGATTTCAACTCGAACTCGCGGCAAGTAAAGTTCTTTCGTTCCTCTCGAAGCGCCCCGTATGCATATCCCGCGGGGAACAAATCAAATATTCTGGAAGCACGATACTCACCGCCGTGTTTAAAATCCTCGTTCGCAGTACTCTTCATAGGGCAGAGAATGTCATCGAATAATTCCCGTTGTGGAGAAACGCAGTTAGTGCGAATCGTTTGGAGCCTATAAGTAGTTACATATGTACGTAGATATATATAAGATACATTACAACTCATAAAGTCCCGGAGACTAGAATCTAATAACGAGAACATGAGTTTGAAAAGTACTCAGCCTATCGATGCAGGCGAGGGTCCCATGTCAGGCCCCACTCGAGGCCCCACAGAGCCAAAGCTCGTCGCAGTATAGTAGGACATCGTGGACGGGTAGCTCGAGCCGGTACTCGCCAAGCTTTCCGCCACGATATTCACGAGGCCTCTGTCCCCCAGCTCTCCGAGCTCCGTCGTCCTCCCCGCACCCAGCAGGGTCTCCGCGCCTGCCGTGATGCTATTGCTCCGGCTCGACGGCCGACTCCCAGCGCTATATTCTGATGCCAGTGTATTGGCGCGCGTAGGCGGCCGGCTGATTGGCCCACTTCTGATGCTGGTGGTGATCGTATCTCGATCGGTGTACACACTTGACGCAGTCATGCTCCCGACCTCCCGAGAGCCCATGGACTCGATCGTGGGCATCCTCCGCACGTACCCATTCAGGATGGATACACGTTCATCAGGTGGGTATGGGCGCCCAAACTCGTCGTAACCGACAGCAGGTGGGATTCTTGGGAGTTCAGGAAGGGCGCTCGACGCTTGGGTCGGTGAGGCGGTAACAGCCAGTTCGAGTCCTTCTTCCGTTTCTCGTGCGATTTGAGAGACAAGGGAGCGGAAATGGTCTTGGAAACCGTTGAGCTCGACATCCCCGTGGGTGTTGGAGGGACTCCCATGCTGTCCTTGCATTTCGAGACTGTGATTGGAATCGGAATCATCATCCGAATACAAGGAAGACGCGGCTGCGGTGGGCGATTGAACATGGCCCGAGGAATGCTTGGAATGGGGATTGGAGCGGAGTGTGGATTCGGAGGATTGATGCTGTGAGTGTAATCGGGTTTGTTGCGGAACCACGAAGGAGGAGGCTGATATCCCCGCCATGGAGGGCGATAGAGAGGAGACGGAAGGCTCTGACGGAATCCCGCGAGAATGTCGATGACGTCGAGATCGTGAGAACGATGGTCGACGCACGCGGTGGTACACAGTAGCAATCCAGTGGTACGAAATCTAGGTCTATGTTCAGCTTTCGAAAAACAGGCAGAGGATCGCGACTTACAATAATAAAAAGTGTTATTACAAGGCGAAGCAGCGATAAAACTACCCAGACACCCCATGCGGGTGGTTTACATTCTGCGTTGGATACTGACCATATAACATCAATATCGGTATGACAACGCCGTTGTAGGTTTAATTCCGTTATGGGTGAATTTTTCCAGGCGAAAAGCAGTGCCACATTGACAACTGCTGGTCCAAAGAGAGCGAACGATGCAAGAGCATGAAATGCCGTGCGGGTAAGCAAGAGTGGGCGAAGGGGGACATGGTGCGTCAACAGACAGGACTGGAACGACGATAGGACGAAAGCGCATGTTAGAAAGGCAAAGGAGGCCCCTGTGCTGATTCCCAAGACTATTGAGGCAGCCTGTCCCCCGATGGATTCGTAGCTCACGAATGCAAGGAAGTATCGGACAGTGTTATAAACGGCGAAAGCACCTAGAAAACATTTACATCAACAGCCACGACTCGAAGCCTAGCTATACCACGTACCCATTATGATCTCCAATGAACCTTTGTACAATTTTAGTCGCCGAAGCTGCTTCTTCACGAAGCGCTCCCGATACACCTTCCGCTCCCTCGTGCTAACTGGATCGCCATCCAACGATAGGCTCGTGGTCCATGTTGTACGTGGGCTACTCGGATGTGTAGGCTGGCGCGACAACAGGTCGAGGTATGCAACTGATTCCGACGTGTTTGAATGGAGCAATGGCTCAGTGGGATGCGAGAAATCTGAGGTGTTCTGGAGTGTGGCGTTCGAGATTAATGAGACGTTGCGTGTATGAGGATTAGAGGATGTCGGCTCATGGTCCGAGATATGTAGCGCGTTATGAAGGTATAGAGCGGCCATCAGGAATCCAGAGTCGGAAGTCTACCCGACCAACCGCGTGACGAGGTTGTGAAGGCTCAGGAGCCGACAGTAGCAGAGCAGAGTGATAGATATAGTCGTTGCTCAGGGCGCTTAGCTTGACGGGTTGCCCGTCGGCTTCCACAGGAACTGCTGGTGGGGGTATTGCGCGTGGGTGCCTTGGAACCCAAACGTCGACGAATTCGAACATTCATGATGTGGTCGTATTTGCCTTGGGCTTCTTCCAGAACGCGTCCACAACGCCAAACATAGCCTTGCCTTTTGCACACCAACCACGCCCACAGCAGACTCTACCGCTAAGTAACAGAGCCTTCCTCACAAACGTTTGGTCAAACGCAATATCACTGCCGAAGAATACATGCATAAATTTGGTGTGATCCCTTGTGGCCACATCACATAACATCGTGACGTCGCCATCATGTCTGGGTGGTGCCAATGCCACAGGTCCTCCATCAGACAGTTTGTACACTTGCCTTTTGGAAGTCTTGTATAGAGCAGAGGCGTCTCTGATCTATCCGTGCGTGTTTTATCTCTGTCCTTATAGTAACCCTCTCTGGGAAAAAGTGCTTTCGAGGAGGCGGTCGCCCAGCCTGAGTCTGGCAGTTAGGGCATTATGGGGTCGCTTCTACTTATGTTCCATGGTCCATGCATTCAACAGATGATAGGCTCGTCATTCTAAGCCTTCGAAGCCTTGTGTCTCTGCCCAAGCCCGTCTCTGATCGTTGGGCACTTGCTTCCTATATCGACTTTCTGTTTCCGGCCAAGTTCCGTCGGTCGACCGATCGGCAGAAGTGCACTTGACTGAATGTCATTCTGTACATGCCACATGTGTCACTGATGGGGGCCCGCGCCCAGCCGCTTCGAAACTTTCTTTCGGTTGCTTGTTCTATGTTATGCTGGCGCTATAGACCACCGAGCGGAGACAGTTTTTGTAAAACTGGTCTTATGATCGATACCGGAACTCCAGAAGCGTATACTTACCGAGCATGCTTAGACCGCGATGGCAGCAAACCGCGTTCGGTAGCCTTGGGTTCCTGACCCTTTCCTGGTCGCCTTACTCTGACATTCGAGGCGTCGCAATAGATCCCTGTTGTGGCACCGTAGCTTTGTTCACTCCAGTGTAAGGCTGACTTCGGGGATATGGGTGAATCATTCGGTCTTCTTGAAGATTTTTGAGCGCCATTGATTTCCCTTGCGCCCCTTCCAGATGCATAGACCCCCAATAATGAGGGACGGAGCGCCAGCCTCATGCCAAGGGACCGTCTAAACGGTTGAATTGCTGTCAAGCAAAGTGAAAATCCCTGCGCTGAGTGACTCCCGTCTAGGAGCCTGGGCTAGGGTGCATGGCACTACAAACCACGCACTGTATGTTGACAAGGCATAGTGACCGTATACATTCGTCTAGGTAAGCGTCTTCGAAAAGCCCAGCTGGTCCAAGACACTGCCTGTTTTTCCTAGGAAGCTACCATGCAGCCTCGGGTTGTCGTAAACCCTGGATGTACTAAATCAAATAGGAAAACATACTTGCTTCCGTATTCGAATCACCTACGCGTACATATGACACAGCGGCCGCCTTCCGACCCCTCCAGGGTTTCCGAACCTCGTCAAAGGCCGTCTCCACGGACGTAGTTTCATCATCATACTGTATTTGATCTGTCAGTATTTGCATTCGCATCTACGGCTATCCCGTCAAGCGTCTCGGGCTCTTTAAAACTTACGTCGTGCCTTCGAAGCACAGTAGCTGCCAACTAGTCAGCCCTTGGGACCCCTCGTAATCGACATTCGCCTGTATGATCCGTATCTGACTGTGTATAGCCAACCTATGACCGGTAAACGACGTACAATCGACGACGCTGGACAGCAGGGACGACAGTATTGGTTCTACCGTCAAGATTCTGGGGATATCTCTCCCCACAAGCTCCTAGCGTCTGGACCGTGCCATAAGTCTGCAAGTCCAAGGCTCTCAACCCTTCGTTGCAGGTATTGTATATTCGCCACAGTACGCAAGCGCCATGCCCGGATCTCATCTCTTTCTATTTGTTATTCCATTTGGCGACGGACATTCTCCCCATGCCCGTGCACACGCACAGGGCCGACTGTATTCTTGCAGGATTACTAGACTATTATAGTGGAGATTATGTCGGATCCGCTTAATGTGTTTATTCCGCGAGACGGCGACATTTCATTTGACGGTCTGGTTCTTGCGCCTCTCCAACGACGTCTTGCATTCTCCTTGTTGCTTCCTGTGCCATTTGTCTAGCGAACCGGCTCGCCTCCACATCTGAGTCTTCAAATAGGGCCGAGACAATGCTCTGCCCCATGCATCTATGGATGAAATCCAATCCTCCGCCCGTGCTTCAAGGCATCACGGACCCCCTATGCTCCGCCCCTGACAATGCGCCATTCCATCGTAATCCGATGGACTGGGCCTCGTTAACTTCCCGTGCAAGAACGACTCCAGAACGACGCTCTTTCGATCAGACTGAGACTGGACACTGTCCCCGCTCCGAAGGATGCTAGGTTGGGTTACTTAGTTATACGTCCGCGGACACCATCTTCTAAAGGAGTTTCAAAGGATGCATCCGTTGATGATACACTCGATTACGTCAAGGTCTCGATCACGTCGGCGAGGGCGTTATGGTGCGCCAAGTTGACCGTCGAAGAGATGCGGTGGTGGTGGTGTTACGTACCTGGTATACGCATATCAAATCTGGGCACTTGTACTGATACGCCCAGCTTAGGAATGAACGAGGAATGAACAACCGTTCCGTCGATAACGGCGATTAATTTAACGCCTTCTATATCCATATCCATACACATATGTGCGCAATAGCACAAGATGGCTACAGCACGGTCGGATGGTGAGGTCATGAGGCGTGCTCCGAGATCGTGGCCACCAACAGGATCTAATTCGAATTCATGTGATGTCAGGGCCAGCAGCGGACCATCTGTTCCATCTGGCAAGGCTGCGAGCTACGCGGGGTGCCGGGCGAGGGGTTGTCATATAAGCTGTATATATGCATTCGTAAACGCTCGATGAACGATGTACACAACACTGGCGGGTGACCCACCGAACGCGCGTAACGATGATCATGTCTCGCTCTTCCTCTTCTTCTTCTTGGGTTTCATGTCCTCGCCATCTGCTTGGCTGGTCTTCGAGCGTTCCCGTTTGACCTTTTTGCTCCGTCCACCCTGAATGATGTCGGTGTCCGCATTTGGGTTGGTAATCCCTGAGCTCAGGAATTTGACCTCTGGCGGATCATCGACGCCAGCGGGTTTAAGGAACACGGGTTTCGCAGCAGGTGTCGGCTCAAGATTAAGTTGCGGTTTGGCGCGATGCAGGTCCTCGCCCACGCCGGCGTTGTCGTAGATGGCCTGTTTGGCTGTTTTCGTATTTTTGGGTTTCGGCTCCTGTTTCTCGGGAAAGCCAAAGAGACCACCAGAGCCGCCAGAAATAGTTTTGGGGCGAGGATGCACTTTGGACCGCTTGTGATCATCAGGTGAAGCAGTCGGTGTAAGTTCTGGCTCCTTTTGTACGGAATATTAGAAGAAACAGAGTTTGGAGATCACTGCTCACCTCCTGCGGTACTTCCTCCACTCCATGTTTGTTGAAAACACGCCGGCCTTTCGGTTTGTGCGCGGCTTCTGATGAAGAAGAGGCTGGTTCGGAAGAAAATAAGAACGGAAGATAAGATGTCTCCTGTGCAACGCTTTGCCTAGAAATGTTGATAAGATGTGTAGCGCATATAACAAGAAAAAGTTACTAACAAATTGGAAGAGGAGACAGTCCCCCAAGCCTCTCGAACCTTCTGATCGACTTCCCACTGTGCACTGTCCTTCACAGTCGCTCTTTCAACCTCAACTTCCTTCAGTTGTTTTGCACGTTGAGCATTTTGCATAAAACGAAGGCCAAGGGTACTTGTACTGATCGTCTTTGCCGCCATGTTGAACACCGAGGACTAAGAAACAGAGATACTTCGTACTGGCAAAAGTTGGCCTAAGTTGACGGTCTGGGGTTCAGGAATTGCGCAAGCTTGGCTACTGGGGTCTGTACACAACAGTCCACAACAACGCATTCCACTTCTGCACCAGTCACCATCACCAGCCCGGCAGCCGACTTTCTTGCAGCCTTCCCTTGCCATCCAACTTGTAGGTTGGCCATCCTTCATTTTGGGTCACTTTTAAGGTGTATCACCTCTGAGAGGGACCTCAGGAAGGAATACCTTGTCTCGGGTTTACTTTGCTTCTGGTCACTACCAACTAGCCCATGTCGGACATCCCCTTACACTCAATCCGAAGAAGCAAGGCTCGCGCAAACTATATACCTATCTCCGACTCGGAATCGCCGTTATCAACCGATTCACAGACTATGCCACTACCCAACAGGATTGCGGCCATTGCCTCATCGTCTTCGCGACATAACCTTCGTGCAGGGAAGCGGACACGGAACGACAGATATGTTGATGATCCGGAGGAAGAAGCGGGGTTGCTTAGGAGGGGAGACTATGCCGAAGAATTTGAGGTTGAGGAGGACGAGCCGGGGACGCCGCAGGTACGTGAAAAGTTGCATGATTGCTGCGCGTGGTGTTCATGGTGCAGCAGCTGCCTACTCCCATGCTACGCAAGACGCCACGTGCTACCTCGAAAGACAGTTCGCGTACGATACCCTTCAGACCACCAGGTATGTTCTTTTCGTTTTGCTGTGATTATATATGCACCCCATGCACTCGATATCAGCCTCCTGTCTGTACTCTGTACATGTCGGAGGAGAGATTCTACGAGTATATTGAACTGTGTCTGCTGATAATTTTGGTTTTGCAGCTTCTGACCAACTCCTCCTTAGATAAACTACAATCACGCTTTCCCCCGAACATAGTACGAAATCAGAAATATAACGCCTTTACGTTCCTGCCCATCGTGTTTTACGAGCAATTCAAATTCTTCTTCAACCTGTACTTCCTCCTCGTCGCCCTTTCCCAATTTATCCCTGCCCTCAAGATAGGTTAGCATATCTCGCTCATTCCCGAGCCGCCGCTGACGCGTTTACAGGCTACATCGTGACATATATCGCACCACTCGCATTCGTCCTCATTGTTACCATGGGTAAGGAGGCCTATGACGACTACAAACGCCACCTCCGAGACCGAGAGGCCAACTCTCAGAAATATCTTATTCTGGAACCGCCACCCGACGATTCTTCCTCCGTCCTCGCTCGCGAAGACGCCTATCTGCACACACGATCCGTGCCTTCCTCAAACTTGCGTGTGGGCGACCTTGTCCACCTGGAGAAGAATCAGCGGGTGCCTGCCGACCTTGTCCTCTTACACACGTCCGACGCCTCAGGGACTTGCTTCATCCGCACGGATCAACTGGATGGTGAAACAGATTGGAAGCTGCGTGTTGCGGTGCCCGAATGCCAGAAGCTCGACGAATCAGCGCTCATTAAACTTAATGCTGAAATTTACGGTAAGGAATGCAGTCTTTCTACGTCGTCCTATTTAAATTGATGCGAAACAAGGACTTTAGCGGACTCCCCCATCAAAGATATCCACTCCTTCGTTGGCACGTTCACACTCAACCATTCGCCGCAGAATAGTGATTCTGAAGTTGGACCTTCCGTGTCACCGTTGACCGTCGAGAATGTGCTGTGGGCCAATACAGTCTTAGCGGCAGGCTCTGCGGTCGGATTCGTTGTATATACAGGACCGGAGACGCGTGCCGTGATGAATACGAGTCACCCGGAAACGAAGATCGGACTACTGGATCTAGAGATCAACAACCTGGCCAAGGTAAGTCGTCTTTCTGTGGTCGTACCTCTTTCCATTCTCATATCGAGGCATATAGATCCTGTGCGCTGTCACTTTCGTATTGTCGATTGTGCTCGTCGCGCTGAACGGGTTTCGCGGCCCATGGTACATCTACGTGTTCAGATTCTTGATCCTCTTCTCCTCCATCATCCCGATCAGGTGGGTTGGTTTCTTGTCATTCATGAATCGAGCTCACAGTTCGACAGTTTACGTGTTAACCTTGATATGGGAAAAACAGTCTATGCGCACCAGATCATGAATGACAATGAGATACCGAATACGATTGTGCGGACGAGTACACTACCGGAGGAACTTGGGCGAATTGAGTACTTGCTGAGCGATAAGACTGGAACCTTGACGCAAAATGGTATGTCGACCTCGACTTCGGGAATGTCAATGAGGGCGATGCTGACACGGCTGTTCAGAAATGGAGATGAAGAAGCTGCATATGGGTACCATGTCCTATGGCTTCGATTCTATGGATGAGGTTGCGCATCAGCTTGAGGTCGCTTTTGGAGCAGCAGAACCAGGTGTGTATGATCTCAGCTTATGAAGACATATGTTTCTAACACGGTGGAGCAGCGCATGCGAGGCAAGGCTCCTTGTCTACTGGTGCTCAGCTGGCCACAAGAGGAAGGAGAGATATGTCATCTCGTGTTCGCGATGTTGTGCTCAGCCTGGCTCTATGTCACAATGTAGGTTTCGGATACGTTCCTGCCTGACATGTCTGAATACTGGTCTAGGTCACCCCAGTCACCAACGACGACGGCACAGTGACTTATCAAGCGTCCTCCCCCGATGAAGTCGCTATCGTAACCTGGACACAATCCATCGGCCTTACTCTCGTCTTCCGCGACCGCACACGGATCGACCTCCAAACACCCTCCGGATCCCGGATCTCCTTCGACGTACTCGACATCTTCCCATTCACCTCCGAATCGAAGCGCATGGGGATCGTCGTCCGTGATCGGCAGACGGGCGAGATCACATTCCTACAAAAGGGCGCAGACGTCGTAATGGCTCGGATCGTGCAGCGGAACGACTGGCTCGAGGAGGAGACTGCGAACATGGCGCGCGAGGGCCTGCGCACGCTAGTCATGGCACGCAAGCGTCTGGGCTCACAGCTGTACAAGGACTTCAAGGCACGGCACCACGAAGCAAGCATCAGGCTAGAGGGCAGGAACGAGGCGATGGCGGCGGTGGTAGCGGAGTTTTTGGAGCGCGATTTGGAGCTGCTTGGGCTGACCGGAGTAGAGGATAAGCTGCAGGATGACGTCAGGTCTACGTTGGAGATTTTGAGGAATGCTGGGATCAAGATCTGGATGTTGACTGGGGATAAGATCGAGACGGCCAGATGTATTGCGATATCGACGAAGCTGGTGGCAAGGAATCAGTATATCCACGAGATCTCTAAATGTACGTCATTCTCTCTTCACAACGTTTGTTTGGTGCTGATGTAGTGTTGACAGTGAAGACTTCGGACGAGGTTCGGGACCAGTTGGAGTTCTTGCAATCAAAACTCGACTGCTGTCTCGTTATCGATGGAGAATCGCTGCAGGTCCGATTTCCGAGTCATTAATAGCCTTTACATTCTGCTCATCTCTCGACGTACAGCTGTGCCTCAACCTATTCAAGAACGAGTTTATCGAAATCGCCACCAAACTCTCTGCCGTGGTGGCGTGCCGATGTTCCCCGACCCAGAAGGCAGATGTTGCGCGCTTGATTCGGATACACACCAAAAAGCGCGTGTGCTGCATCGGAGATGGTGGGAACGATGTGAGTATGATACAGGCTGCGGATGTTGGTGCGTTACTCCACTCTTAATCTCATTCACATCCTAATCTCGATTCACCCTTTCATTCAGGTGTGGGCATCGTCGGCAAAGAAGGGAAACAAGCCTCACTCGCGGCTGACTTTTCCGTGACCCAGTTCAGTTACCTAACGAAGCTCCTTCTCTGGCATGGGCGCAACTCATACCGGCGCTCTGCGAAGCTGGCGCAGTTTGTCATCCACCGCGGCTTGATCATCTCGATCATGCAGGCCGTCTTCTCAGCTATCTTCTACTTCGCCCCGATTGCACTTTATCAAGGCTGGCTGATGGTCGGGTATGCGACGGTTTATACTATGGCGCCGGTCTTCTCGCTTGTGCTTGATCGGGACGTCAACGAGGATCTGGCGCTGCTATATCCGGAGTTGTACAAGGAGTTGACGAAGGTGGGTGGCAGAGCTTGTCCTAGCGCCCGCGGTCCTTTTGCCCTAACATACTTCTATCTGTAGGGACGAGCACTGTCATACAAGACATTCTTCCAATGGTTGATGATCAGCCTGTACCAGGGTGAGTTGATGGTACGGCGCGGATCTGCGTTTCACTGACCAGGATTGGATTTGTTGCACAGGTGCCGCGATCATGATCATGTCGCTCGTCCTATTTGAGAATGAATTCTTGCACATTGTATCGATATCATTCACGGCGCTCATCCTCAACGAGCTCATTATGGTTGCTCTTGAGATTACCACGTGGTACGTCGCTGTCTCTCTTACCTTTTCAGTTCATATCTGTCCTTGGATCTCCTGTCTGACTCCGCGTCGCGTCTTTCCAGGCATATTTACATGGTCGTTTCTGAAGTCGCAACGCTGTTCTTATACATCATCAGTATCGCCTTTCTGCCAGAATATTTTGGTACGTGTCTCCTTAGTTGTGCTACTGTCTCCGCTCATGTTGGTTGCATGGGCAGATACGTCGTTCGTGGTGTCACTGGTCTTTGCGTGGAAGCTTGCGGTGCTTGTGACCATCAGCGCGCTGCCGCTGTACTTTGTCAAGCTCATACATAGTCGAATCGCGCCTGCAGCTTCGAGCAAGCTGTTGTAATGGATTTTAATATATGTATCGGATATATTACAGGGGACGCTCTCTGTGGAATTTCTCTTTTCGTCAGGGCATGCTGGGAGTTGCTTTCAACACGTCTCTACTGACACAACATGGCAGTTCTTCGAAGTTGTGACAGGTCAGAAAGGTGAGCAATCTTTCTGGACATGCGCCTCATACTAATTATTCTCCAGGTACCGCTATTCTGCCACCCCCATCGCGTCAATAAGTGAAATGCTGGGCAGTGGTCAGCTGCTACATATTGAAATCAGCCGTCTATCGCAAAAGATCACATTTGTGTGTTTGTTACAGGTCGGTCAAGCTAGTATGCAGCGTCCCTTTGTGTAATCCGTCTTTCAGGTCGAGACGAATAACAAATGAATCAACGACGGCCCTAGTGGTAGCGCCCAACCCCCTGCTTTCAAGTCTGTCCCTTCTTCTTTACTACAAAACAGTTCCCACGGAGCGGAAACCTGCAACGCAGAAGACCTTTTTCGGACCCGGATTGCCTCATGTGGAGAACAACATGGAGAACGATGGACTCCATGATACTTGAGTGCTCTGCATCGGTCTTGTTCCAATGCATGGCAGAAGAGCTTGACATCAGTTTCGAAGGACTTGAATGTTAAATTGCGGGACATGCCCAAGGCAGCAGGTCCGCAGGTCGAAGCCGGTGACAGTTTGAGTGCATCGCGGGGATCAGTAATATTGAATTTTTCTCGGCTTCTGAAAAGGAAGATGAGCGGCTTTTTGGGCCTGTCAGCCACGAACTTTATTGTGCCGATTATATAACGAGGACGTGGTCATCCCTCTCCTCATTTCTTTCCTTTGACTCGGCCAATGGCGACCATTAAGAACATTTCTATCCTGGAACACACTACTGCCTCATCTCCTAACCCTCATATCTTGTACGCTGTAAAGGTTACCTTCGAGAATGGCCAACAATATGAAGTTTTACGAAGGTATTCTCAGGTAATGTCTTTCGCTCTTGCTCGACGCGTTTCTCGTTCTCACTTTGGCATCCCAAGTTCGTTAGCCTTCGAGACTATCTGGGCGATTCGTTCATTTTCCCGCCCAAGCGCGTCCTCGCCAATGCCCTCGCTCCGTCTACTTGGGTCGACGATGGGCTGATCGCCGAACGTAAAGCTGGGCTCGTGGAGTATTTGAACAATCTCAATGCGACGCCAGAATTCCAGAAGAATGATGCATTCCTCCAATTCCTATCTTCCCCTTCTTTCGATGCCAACAGCCTCCCTATCTATAGTCAAGACGCGCCCGCGATGGTTTCCTGCGGAACAATGGTCACAATCAATCGCGCATCAGATGAAGCTGAGACTACGGCTGCACCTGTTGCAGCCGCATACTATCCGGCTTGGTGTACTTGGAGTCACCCTCCGAATAAACTCGACTTTGGCAAATTCGATATTCTCTTCTTTGGTATGCACATCGCTTCTTCGAGTCAACGACACTAATGGAGTCGCGTCCACCAGCTTTTGTAACACCAAACGCTTCCTCTACCCTTAACTGGGACAGTGGTAGCCAAGATACGCTGAGGAAACTCGTGTCCAGTGCCCGCCAAAGCGGTAAGAAGACAAAGGTTGTATTATCCGTTGGTAAACTATTTCTTCGAAAATTCCTATCCGCCGTTAATCTAGATGACTAGGCGGTTGGGCGGGTAGCCATTGGTTTAGCAACGCAACAAGCACGGCCACCAACCGTACCAAATTCAGTAACGCTTTGGTTGCAGCCATCAACTCGTTTGGGCTCGATGGTACGCTCAACACACCTCAATGGATGTATCTCAGAATGACATAACGAGCTTTTAGGCGTTGATATCGATTGGGTAAGGATATGTCACAACCCCGCTGCGCTTTAGCATAATCCCCTTTCAGGAGTACCCGAACTCGACAGGTGCAGGTAGTCCGCACTCACCAGCCGACTCTGCGAATTTTCTCTCTCTTCTCAAGCTTCTCCGCGCTTCCCTGGGTGGGGTTCTTCAATCTAATGGATTTAAGACGTCACTTACCATTCGATTAGGACCCTCGAAGATTATTTCTGCGGCGGTCGCCCATATGCCCTGGCGCGGCGCTGATGGCAGACCATTGGCCGACGTCTCCCAATATGCTGCGTTAATGACCTACGTCAACATAATGTGAGAAAGTGATTCTATCCAAAGGGAGCGCTCATATTCACATAATAACAACAGGAACTATGATGTCTACAGCGCATCATCAAAGCCTGGACCCAACGCACCGCTTGGTACGCTTCTTTGTCAATATGTCTCACGAAACCATGGAACTGAGGTTCTTTCCAGGAAACCGTTGCGGAACATCTAAACAGCCACAAGCGACTGCCCAAGCTGCATTAGCTCAGTGGACGAAGGCCGGCTTCCCAGCAGCCAAGCTTCTCCTTGGACTTGCCCTCTATGGCTATGTCTCCAAGAGCACTTCAAAGAAGCTCTCAGGAAGTCTCATGCCTGATCCGTGCGCAAGCCCTGCCGCACATCCACGGGACCCTCCTCAGGACCTGTCATTTGCCCCAGCTGGTGACCTCAGCAGCATGTGGGGGGAGCAGATTGCCTTCAAGGAGCTCGTGCGGACTGGAGCGCTGAAGAAAGCCGCCGATGGCAGTTATGCTGGTGCAAATGGATATACTCGTGGTAGGGCCCTCATACTTTCGTTGTTGTTGACTTTAGGCTTATTGTGGTGTGGCGATAGGTTGGGACGACTGCAGTGATACTCCGGTGATTATCCAGCCGTATTGAAATGTCTAGTCACGCAGCTGACATGTCATCACCCTCCTTCTCCCTTTGTCTTGGTTCAGTTTTTGTTCAATATAGCCCGGACGACTGTGGTCACGTATGGCGATACTTCAAGCATTGCTAAGAAAACCCAGTTCGCGAAAAAAGCTGGGATGGCTGGTTGCTTTACGTGGTCCCTTGATCAGGTGAATTTTTCACTCATTTATGGGACTTTTCTCCCGCCTCGTACCAGCGCTCATCATATCCTTCTGGTGGAACCTGTCTGGCTAGGATGACGACCTGGCATTGCAGAACGTTATTCGTGCGAACCTGGGTAAAGCTTAGGCCGGGGATGACGTTCTTCGCCCTTGTCTGATGTTTTTCGCATCTCATTTACCCGGCGGTTATCTGTACATGGAGGGAGGCCGTAATGGATCTTTGTGGGTCGTAACTACCTGGATACTATACAAACATGTCAACAATGACGCTCAGCAACCCTCTCGAGACGCGACCCAAATCGTTCTTGGTCGAGCTTTTTAGAACCGGGACTTTTGCACCTCCGTGCTGTCAGGGTATCTCTGGATTGTCATCATTCACTGACATGGCGCAGTCCCATATTACGTGCTGTTCGGGTACCCACTACATACGGCGCTTTTCAAGGTGACGTGGCTACTTTCAGTATCGTTTGAACGATTATCATGTGCTCCTCAGAAAGACGACGACGTCTTCAACTCAGTTTCTCTTGATATGATCAGAATCTTGCGTGGTCCCCAGCGGACCTTGGCGGACCCGTGGACATTCGTTGCTTCTTCATCAATCACGTGTGGCGTACTTTGCTTCCAATTCAAGAATGTACTTGCCATCACGATCCCAAACCACGACACCACGCGTCCTGGCCTGCTAATCCTTCGAATTCCCATTGCTTCCCGGGATCGACGTCATCCAAATCTGATGTTTCTCCCGCGACATCCTGTTGACACGTCAGTATTGATACGGGACTTGGCGATCGTTGTATTGCTCCAAATGAGAATCGAGATAGCGATTGAGTTCTGTTGGAGCGACATATCATGCGACATGCGGATGCCTGTGCATTCGGCGGTAGTCGTATGATGCCCTACGTGCATCTCGAGCACCGAGAAGCCTTGAAGAGGCAACACTTACCGCGGTTATAACTATAGCATGCGCTTCATTGCCTAGTTCGCCTCTTCTGAACTTGTTATTCATCGGCCACATCGCTGATTATGGCTCCCCTCATTACTATCAATAACCACACGACTGCCTCGTCCCCCCGCCCCCACATCCTTTACAATGTCCAGGTAACTCTCAATGGTAAACATACCGTTCTGCCCAAGCGATATTCCGAGGTTAGTGAAATCATTGTACTTAGCTGACTCTGGACATCGCGCTGACATAGGCCATGACGCAGTTCTCCAGTCTTCATGGTAAAGATAGTCCTCCAACTTTAGGGTACAATGGCGACTCACCACCCATTTAGATGCATTGAAAGACCGCTTCACTCTCCCACCGAAGCGTCTGCTCGCTACGACCTTCATCCCATCAGCATGGGTTGACGACACTCTCATCGCTGAACGCAAAGCTGGACTCACGCAGTACCTCTCTGACCTCCTCAGGTCACCGGACTACAAAGACGCCCCAGCCCTCCTGAAGTTCCTCTCGCCAGACGATGCCCCCATGCCGCATAAGTTTGATGTGGAGGATGCGGTTCCGTCGACGCTCTCAAGGAAGGCGGCGCTAGACCTCGGCATCACATCTACTAATGGGGACGTGGAAGCAGCCGCGACGCCCATCGCTGCGGCATATTACGTCGACTGGGCTGCTGGCAGTTTCCCCCCGGAGAAAGTCAATTTCTCCAAGTTCGATATCCTCTTCTTCGGTATGTCGCCACCTAAAAATTCCTTCTGTGGCGGTCTTGACTAACGGCATGCCTGTACGTAACAGCCTTCGCCACACCCAATTCTTCCTCCGCACTCTCATTTGGATCAGGAAGCCAGGCTATCTTGAAGCGACTTGCTACTGCTGCGCATAACAGTGGCAAAGGTACCAAGGTCGTGCTGTCTATTGGTCTGTGGTCAATGTTTCTGTCAGATTGGGGCGGATGATTGATCAAATTCTCATGTTAGGTGGATGGGGAGGCTGTCAGTATTTCAGCTCTTCATGTTCATCGTCTGCCAACCGTACAAAGTTGGTCAACTCGATCAAGAGCGCTATTAGTAACAATGGTTTGGATGGTGAGTACTCCATATAGCGGTCGTTGATGTTCGCGGCTCAGTTCATGGTCCCAGGAATCGATCTTGATTGGGTAAGAAGTCGATTGGCTATACGAATCATCAGGAATTGAACCACGCGATTCCAGGAATATCCCAACTCACCTGGAGCTGGACAACCATTTTCGTCTGCAGATGCTGCGAATCTTCTCAGCCTGCTGAAGGCTCTCCGAACGGCGCTAGGTATCGAGGACTTTCCCTAAGCCTCGTGCGGTAACTTAAAAGTCTCTTACCTTTCCAGGTCCTTCCAAGATCATCTCCGCCGCGGTTCCTCATCTTCCGTGGCTGGGTTCAAACGGAAGCCCCCTCAAAGACGTCTCTGCGTATGCGGCGCAGATGACATACGCTAACATCATGTAAGTGTTGTAACGCCGCGATAAATTATCAACAAATCACTCATGTTGCGCAGGAACTACGACGTATGGGGCGCATCAGCCAATCCTGGTCCCAATGCACCTCTCGGTATGTTAAACTCAATATTCAATGACAGCATAGTCAGCTGAAAATGTTCGTCCCAAAGGAAACTTGTGCGGAACTTCCAGACAACCCCAGGCAAGTGCCCAGGCTGGTCTCGCTCAATGGAAAGCGGCTGGCTTCCCTGCCTCAAAGGTCTGTACATAGCTTACTCCAGGACTTCTCCGCTTTGCTTACTGCGGTTGTTATGATAAGTTGCTGCTCGGCCTGCCGCTCTACGGCTACGTTTCACAGAGCACCAAGAAGGTCCTCACCGGCAGTTTACTCCCATCGTCTGACATGCTCCTCCTGCAACAGACGGAGCTCGCATCTGTCCTTGACTCAACGGAAGATGGCGCACCAGAGGTCTCTGCATCCGAACCTGATATGCACTTCCTCAATGGCTCCCATGCTCGTCCGACGGAGCTGAAGACGGCTGCTGCCAATGCGAATCTGCAATCATGGTGGGGACAACAGATACCTTTCAGCGTCATCGTCAAATCCGGCGCGCTCGTTAAGCATGCTGATGGCAATTACGGAGAGGGTGGCGGTTTCACAATGGGTATGCGTCTTATTTTGTGGCATTTGAAGTATCATCGAACGACCTGTTCTATTTGAAGGGTGGGACAACTGCAGTGATACACCGGTACGATATCCTCTTATGTGGTGCTCATGTACTCCAGCTTACCTGTTTCTACACCAGTTCTTGTTCAACACTGCGCAAAAGACCGTTGTAACATACGATGGTAATTGAGCTATGCTCTATGATTTGATTGGCCCACCTAATCGCTCTGCTGATCAGATACATATTCCGTTGCGAGCAAAGCAGCGTTCGCGAAGAAGAACGGCATGGCCGGATGTTTCACCTGGTCTCTTGATCAAGTTCGTCCAAATCCGCCTTACAATTTCAATGTCATTTAACAGTCTGTCCAATAGGATGATGGCTTGACGTTGCAGAATGCGATCCGCAAGAGCCTTGGTAAATAGATGCGGTTTTTCATGACCCATTTCCAATATTCTCTCAACGATCCGACGACCCTGCTATATTTCGATTTTACGACCTTTTCATGAGCCACATCCACGATCCACAACGTTTATCTGATACTCATCGTAGTAATTCCCAGCTGCAGTGCCCGCCTACATACCTAGCTTTCTTGCAATAAATGCCAGTATCCACAATGGCTGTGCTATCATGGCGCCGCTCGCAGATTCCGTATTTGGCGACCCGGATTCGGATTCACTATCTTGACAGCACATAGCAGTACCGTAAAGGAAGCGAAAGAAAAGGGAAAGAATGAGCTTCCGATGCACCCCATATATTCCGACGCAGCATTGCATGGACGTCCTAGATGCATAAAGTGCACTTACTTCTTCACGACGAACGCCCCAGAGCCAACCGATTCGAAAGTGAATCCCGTCTTGTCATGATTCACGACTGCCCCACTATCCAGCACCTGTTCTACACCCTTCGATTTGAGGGATATATCCGTCAGGCGAATGGTCACGGCTGCGTAGTTCATATTGCTAGCCAGGACCAGTGTCTCCGGACCAACGGTCCAGAGGCCGATGTCAACTCTGTTGACTGTCACCTGACGGAAAGATGCGGCTGGACTGAGGATGAAGCGTGTCATTTTGGGCAAGGAAAGGGCGAGCAGGGATGCGGAAGATTTGATGTCCGGCGAGGTGGGGTCGTCCCATGAGACTACGCCTGACATTGGGAGATGAGGTGGGAGGAATATAAGACATGCAGAGTATTCACCTAGCCCACCGTGGTTTATACCAAGAATACTCTCAACGACGAATTCTTTGCCTGTGGGGAACCGCTGAAGAAAGGTGTATGAGTCGTATGACACCCTTGTAAATCGTGTCGGGAGATAAATACCTTCCAGTATCTTTGAGGAAGTACAGGTTAATATCGTGTTTGAAAGCGTCGGAAATTCTCTACTGACGTTTCATTCCCAAATCCTTGGGGAACAGTCCAAACCGCTTTGGTCCTGTCCCACCCATTGATAAATAACCTCTCGTGGAACTCGTCCATCCTGGTGGATATATCCTCGAACTTGCCCAAACAGTTGTCACACCTAGACAGAGCATCTGTCTATCAGCCACTTCCGTCTGGCAAAGTCCTGCACACATAAGTCCGTACCCGCAGTCGCCGTAATCCTTAGTGCACACCGTATCCCATTGACTGGAGAACGTAACATTGTTGCCAATTATGTAGGCATCTTGCATGACGATATCTGAACCGCTCGTGTACTCACTGGATGTCGTGTTGCATTAGCAGAAGCCGGGAAGTCCAGGTTAAAAGACTTGCGTGAAGAAGAAATCCTGGCAGTTCAGGACTAGCGAAACAGGATGGTAACCGGCACCTCCATTGCCATCTCCGCCATCCAAGGATGTGATGAGATTAGAGGAGATGGTAGTCGCATCGAGGGGGTCAGTCGTCCCGTCCGGTTCGTCAGCGGTATACCAAAGTAGGAGATTAGGTCGGGACTTGATCCGGTTGACTTGTTCCGTGACCGATGTCTTGTTCTGATATGTGCTAATTCGAAGACATTAGATGGTGAAAAACCTATTTCCGTGGAGCATATACCCTCGCATGTCATACATGAGGTATAAACCTGCCTCCTGCATGTTGTCGAGCACTAAATCCAGGGCCGTCAAGTTGCCAAAGGACGGTATCGGATGAACCTTTCAACGCGCGCAATATCAACATCGATAGAAGTGTCAGAGCAAGCCATCGTTACTGACAATTGTGAATCTAGGCGTAGTCATTAGCCTTGGGGTAAATTGACAAGAGTCAAGGAGGATAAACACCCTTGTGCTGCAAGTTCAGCAGAGATCGATAAATTCTTGGCCAGATAACCGTCAAACTGTGTGTAAAACCCGATTGGAAGGACCGGAGCATAGGGACCTCCCTTTCCATCTGCAGGTCGCGCTAGTAGTGCTCCGGTCCTCAGGTCCATTTTGGTGACGGATCCAATGCTGGAAGGAGGATTAGGGAGATACGAAAGGGAACCTGTTGCATGGAAAGTCTGCGTTGCGAAGGTCGCTGCGCATGAGATAGTGTACGGAGTTGTGCGTGGCTGCAAGGAGCGAAGGGAGAACGGAAGCAAGGTCTTGGTAGAGTTCAGTCTTACCGCGCCGTGTGTGAGTGGTCTCCCGTCAACAGACACGGTCACATCAAGGATACCAGACGCGGGATGAGAGTTGATTGGGACTGCATTCGCGATTTGAAAGAAAGTCATTGGAGCATCGACTATAATCGAAACAAACGACGCGTCGGTAGAGGCTGCATCTTCCAACAGATATGGTCGAATAGCTGGGGAGCATCTGAGAGATAGGAGGGGCGTATCTGACTTGGTCGGGATGGGAAATTGACCACCTGCGGACAGAAGCTATCAGTCGGTATTCGAAGGACGTTTTGCGTGTGTACTTACCGGGCGGTACGACTGGCGAGGTAGACATATAGTTTTTGCCGCACCTAAAATTCAGCGTTGGGCATCCTTTAAGCTCAATAGATGCCACCATGGCGGGAACACTCACCATGTCTGCGCAGTTGTACCAACTGCCAAATGACCAACTAAGAACACGAGGAAGTGTACCCCTGATGCCTTCATCGTGCCAACACTATGGCTGCGAACGTTCAAAATCAGAGCTGTGCAATGCTATGATCTGTGCCAAAGTATATATGTGGTTCTCGTGAGAAGGAAGCAGCGTTCATGGCAGGAGCATGTGGCAGCATTCGCGAAGCGCACTGTTGACCCTCGTGGTGGAGCTTGAGCTTGAATCGTCGATCACCGGCACCCTCTACGTAAATAGCGACCACCGTCAGCACGGTATATATCTACAAATGTTGCAAATCTGAACACCCTGGAACCGAAGTATCAGAAAAATAGTGCGACGTGATCGCTGTGAACCTTGACCAATCTTAGTAGCCTACTGAGTATCAAGGTTGCGAGTCCGACAGAGTCGCAGAGGTGCAGGACGTGACAATTCTCCTCAGTCCCCCGAACCACACTCAACGTTAACAAGTGATGCGGAACGAGGAGACACCGCGCAGCAACGTATGTACAAGTATGCCTTGACAAGGTTAGACAAGGCTTGACGCGACTTGTTTGTCACGGTATACATAGTTTGAACATCCCAACGCCGCTCACGCTTTGATCAACAACCACGAGTATCTTCGAATCCACTACGAGCCCAGGACTCAGTTCAGAACGTCGAATCAGAGCCAGCGGGCAATGTCGAAGGAATCTCAGCTCTCACACAGCGTGAATAATCGACGCCGCATCGATGGTCAGGAGACGAGACATGAACTTCTGTGAATGGAACGTTATCATCTTGTGATGTGCTCTGACAGTTGTTTATGGTATCACCCTGGGCTCTGTGATCGTGGAGATGGAGAGAGCCATCAGTTCTGGGTTCAACACCAGCACCCCTCTGCGACGAGGCTTTTAAGGACTGCGGACAAGACTGTCTCGATGTATGCTGAATTGCTGGCAGCTTTTAATGTTTCCGGTGGCAAGGCTTTCTCTTCCAAGCCGCAGGTTCAAGCGGACTTCGTCCAACGTGTAATCAACCGCCGCAGAGCAGAGAGATCACCCGCTTGTCCATTTCGAGGGCAAATCAACTTTCGAACGGTGCCCTAGATACCCTTTCTAGGAAGGCTCAATGGCGCAGCCCAGTCAGATACCCTTTCTAGGAAGGCTCAACGGCGCAGCCCAGTCGAATACGCCATGGAGGTGGCCAGAAGCAGGAATGGCCAGCACGGCGCAGGAGGCCATCGCCCATCGTCAGGTTCCCAAAGTCAACGGCGCAGACATATTTGTTTTGAGGACCACGAGGGCAGGCTTCGCTTGCGCAAAACTACGTAGGAGACGGTGAGTGTTGGCAAAGATCCAACACGCAAGTGCTGATGATCTGTAATAGCATCCATTGGTGTAAGTGTATCAGCCTGAGACAGCATCAGATATTCCACTGGGATCCAATGGGCATCGGCTTCAAGTGTATCAAGGTCAGTGACGCGATGATCGAGCACTATCATACCCAAGCAGATCAACAGTTATCTGAACAGGTGGTGAGGGTCATGTTCACTCAGAAACCCCTCGTATCTCGCTGACGGCCAACCAGCGTTTTACCATTTCCTGAGTTGTCGAGGGGTTATGACACATATCTATATCTGTCTGCGTCGTTCAGTGTGATATAAAATTAACCTCCTTGGACCCTGTCGTGTATGGAATGATAATAAGTTCATGCCATATTCAAATTCTTCTATTGCGTCTTCTATCGACGCACAAAAGACTTTGCGCTCGAGACGCGTTCAACATCGCGGCACGTCAGGCTATACCTAACACCTCGCTGTAGAACCCCCCCTTCCTGCATAACCTTCTTGGCCTCCTTTCCCGAGAGCATTTCCCAGTTAGCGACATGTACGTTAAGATCCGTGACGGTCGGTGGCTTCGTTATATCGCTCCGGGAAATTCGGTCTTCAGAGATTTCTCGGATGCTACTTCCTTCAGTGAACGGCATCCTCGTAATAGTGAAAGTGCTCACCCGTGGAGATGGGACGTATACATATGTCCCCTTGAGATAACGAGACTGCGCGGTTCCAAGAACAGCGTTAGGACTGGCGTTGGGTCAATAGTTCGTCCCCCTTGGTTTCGAGGTACTGCTGTTCCGTCCCACTGTTGATCGTCTGTAGGTTTATATTGGTAGTAATGGAATAGCGAATGAGAGCCAAGGGAAATCGTTGCAACCACAGGATGATAGGTCGGTCCATCCTCATGCGGCTGCCAGGCTTTGGTGAGCGATCAGTTGCGCAAGGTGTCAGACGGTGTGTGGGTACCATGATTCCTTGACCAGGAAGATACTGTAGGGAACGGATTAGCATTTGCGAGGACAGCCTCGGCGGGGAAATCGCGTACTTCATTCAGAATGACGTGATTTGGCCCCCCATGAGGGGAGGAGGCGAATACCCGCGTATCCTTAAGACGTGTAATAATATCGGGGCTAGAGGGCTGCTGTCAACAAATAATCTGGCGAGGAAGGCCAAAGCTGTGCTTACTATACTCCAAGAAATGGGGGCATTGTTTGGGTAAAGAGAACATTGTTGGATGTAATTTCGCCCCCTGTCAAGCATCAAATTAAGTCCGTGCATATTCGCTTCTGACTTACCCCATAGCTGTAGGCTATTAAATGAACCGTGAAGCTGATTCTGAGAGTCCAGCCTTCAGTGGTTGTGATACTAAGTACTCACCGACGATTCGCCAATTGTTTCCATTTTTGTTGAGGGGTTTCAGTTATCTGCGAGCGATATTGACAAATCACGGTCTATAATCCGTAAGCCATTCACCTTTCGAAACAGGTATCGTTCTTCATCTGGCTTTATCACCATCCAACTAGTAGATCAGAGACCACCGATCAACAATCAGTGAAGGTGCGCATCTACCGTGACAAAATCCGGGATATAGAATGCTTCATGTCCTGCTACACCGTGTCGCGACAATTCAGGTGTTTTCATCGCAAGGTTTTCGAGGATCCGAAGGTGGCCTTTGGCTCGAACACCACCGCTGTACTAGTGATACGAGTCAAAGTGGCCGTCCAAGTATGGTCGTGATGAACCAAACAAACGAGTGTGCTTGAATAAGGCGTCCGAGGGAAATGTTCAGCAGACAGGGGAGATGTATCTCAGGGCGAACTGCTGGTGGCCATCTGAGGTCGTTTACGGTTATAGAACGGAGAAAGGATTTCAAGGTGATGTCATCACTGGCACAGGCTACCATCAACGTTATAACTCTTAACAAGGCTGAAATTGACCCAGTTGAAACTTGCTACCAATCGCTATCATATCGTTATCAACATCTAAAGCTTCATTATAACATCGCCGCGTACAGTAATGTTAATGAACCATAAAGTTGGCCATCTGCCGTTATTACCGATAGGCGATGTCTAATGTCCAAACTGACAGACAGCGGTATCTCTTATTTCATGAGGGCTGCTGCAAATTTTAGTTAATAAGTTTTGAAATTTTAATTTGACTGACTTCAAGATGAGTTGCGATCGCCTAACAGCTCAGTCGCCACCAGGGTCTTACCGCGCCCACTGACTTAGATCACGAGTGTAAAGGTATATAAAGTCAGACCCTTCTATCCCAAAATTGCCTTGGAATGCGGAGATGAATCGGCACAGCGCCCAGACGACAAGAAGAACGCGGTCGCGCATACGGCATAGTATTATATTTCAGTGTGAGATAACCGCGGCTGAAAAAATGGGCGACTGCGATAGAGATTCGTCAGTCAGAATACTGTCGCCAATCTCTCGGTGGTTAGCCCCTTCAGGACTTGAAAGGCTTCACCATTGAGCCTTGAGCCGCTCCAGCAGAAACAACCCTAATTGCGAGTGGTAGCGCGGATAAAACGTGTAGCACTCGCTTTTGCCTGGAGGGGCGCTGCCCTGGAATTCTGGTGAAGAAAGGAACATCCGTTTCCTTGTTCGCGATCTCGTGCCCTCGAAAAACTGCATGCGAGCCTTCCTTTGAGATCCTCTCTCGGTATTCCCCCTCATCCCTGCTTCACGACAAGTCTTACCGATCATTTCCGATTGGACGATCAGAGCTAAATCTGACATTCTTTCTCACAACCCTGCGACTCCGGCATGCTGCCCTGGCTAGGTAGAGCGAAGTGGTGGAGATGTTACCTTAATCTTCTTGAAGAACCAATCTGATAATGAACGTTTTCCCGTACGGAAGACATCTATAAATTATGCGATAGCGGATATGACAGGTATACAACATCCAACATCAAGAAGTCCTGAATCAGTAATGGCACAAGGGCGACGAGCTCTACAAAAGTAAGTATTGATAATCAAGTATAATAATCTATATGTCAAGCTTGGAAGCTTGGAGGGTCCCGACGGACATCCAATCCCTGAACGGAGATGCGAACTTATAGGGTAGAAACGTTAACTTGGAGGTGCGTTCCTGTAATCGGGATATGAACAAGGGCCAAGGGCAGTGTGACCAAACGTACACAGGAATATACTGGCAAGGGTATCCGCGCTTATTGCAATTGGAGCAAGATGGTCTAAGTCCGTCGCATTTCAACTTGCGACCTGTACATTATGTAGCATCAGTAGGGCAATGTCAAAGGTGTTATTGGTGTTACCTCGACAGAATTGACAAGCCATCGGGGTCCTTCGCGGCGTCCTAGGGTAATCTGGGAGGTTCTGGGCGTTCGGAGCGCTGGACTATTATGGTGGATAAGAATATGTCACGAAACAGGAAGTGAAAACTCACTTGTGAAGAGTATGTCGACATGTTAGTGGCGATTGGGGAGGAGAGGGAGTTGGCCTGGACACTTGTGAGCAACGAGCACTTTATACTCGTCTCCGGAAGTGAAAACGGCGTACGCATGAAACCTGTAGGAGCGACCCGCCACAACCCTTTCGAATTTCAAACCTGAGTGGTTCAGGGATTCATGTCGACAGTCAAAGGAAGAAAGTGAACGTCATCATTCTGATAGAAATGACGCGGTGCTGCTGCTCCTAGTATCCGGACTTCCAGAAGGTCGCGGGAAGTTCGACCGCGAAGGGTGGCCAAAAACATATAAACTTTAGGCGTAGCCCGACCTCGATACGGAGTCCGAGGCATGGAATGATTCGGCCATGAATTTCAATCTATGGTGAAAGACGATCGCAGGCCACAGAACTGGTTCTTGGTTAATGATCGTGTCCTTGATCGGCCCAGCAAGACTTCAACCAGTGGATTTCGAATTTGAATGAGGATCCTCTCTTTGTCCTCCGCCCCACCTGCCACTAAATTTCCGGCATCATACCACACCGTCAACGGGGTTTGGGAATTGCGAAATAAAGTCCTTTACCTTGGCACCGCCACTTCATTATGCTCCTTGACATCTTAGATAACACCAGTCACCCCGGTCATGGTAATACGCATGACTTGATCCCATCCACAGTGCCTCATTGCACGGGCTGTGAAATTCGGAGACCGCCAGGTAGAACGGAGGTTCGGCCTTGTTGAGGCGCTCGCGGGAAGGAAGGCCGACTCGGAATTGATTAGCTCGCTACACGATCAGTGTAGGGTCTACCAAGTGGAAGATGCCGTTTCGAGGACTGGGCGATTTCCTCGGTCCAGTGGCGGTATGGACAAATTTGTGGGGAGTGAAGGTAGGAGGGGAAACAAGGAATTCATGAGAGGCCTTTCTCGAACTTTCGGGCAACGTGCGAGACAGGGTAAAAGCTTCGAAGCGAAGCGAGATTCTCTGCCCGTAACCACCGTACCCCGTAAAGGAGGGGCCTCCAGAAGGCAAAAATAAGCGGGGTTGTGCATGGAAAAAATATTGGAGCGCCGTGTCCCCACTGGTATGCCGAATGACGTAGTAGACGGGTACGACAATGCCATGAATAATAAGAAAAATAGACGAGGGTATCTCTCCTTGGATGCACCAAGGGGAATAGCGAGAAATCAGATAATGTGATACACAGCCATACGGGTTTTCCTGAATAATGCCGCAGATTAAGGAAAGAAAGGAGAAAATGGAGGGCAGGCACGTCGTATCGACCCTGTAGTGTGTCCAGGTGCGTAATTCGGACGGCGAGGAATGAGATCCGTCGAGGCCGACATCGGGCCCTCTCCAAAATGCATAATTCCTGCCGAGTAAAAGGATGACATGCAGTATTCGAGCCTGACTGTGGGTGAGGTGGGTTATGAAAGCATCGACCAGGGTCGATAAAACGATAAAAAATCTACAATCTCAATGAGCAGTTCGCGAGGGCAAGAGCAGCCTGGATAACACACCAAGAAAGGATATATTAGAGTTACGCGTTGTCTTGCTTACTCTAGTCGCGGCGTGCTGGGCGGTGGGGACAAGGCAGGGTTCAGATGTTCTCGCGGACTCCGAAATATAGCGCCCGAACAAAAGACCAGTTTACGTCGACCTGTTCCTCGTGGCGGCGTCCGTCATCTTAGCCTCGAGGCAGATAAAAGCGAAAGGCCTAGCACATACACATAAAACATACAAAGGCCATTTTAAAGATGTCACTGCCAAATGTCAAAACGCTTAGTGCATGCCCCGTATCATGCTAGGGTCGGTCTAGAGACGCACCTTCGAGGGAGCAAATTTTTGGTATGAGGGTGGGAGAGGAACAACAAGAAATAGCGTGGACAAGATATCTCATCGATGGGCTGCGTAATCAAGAGATCGCCTCGTGTCTGATCGCTGGGATCTTTGAAAATGATCATCGGAAAAGGCCGCCAATGCGCAAGAGGAGCATGGATTAAGAACTCTAGGCCGCTAAACCTGTAAAGACCGTAAACAATCCCGCGAACAGTGGGCAGAGTGAAGGGTCTAAAGCGGCGCACTGTGGCGGACCCATTGTTCGAAAAGGTTCTGTCGGCTTCTGGTATCATGTCGCCAATCATATCAAGCGATGGTTGCGGTCTGGTTGATTACATAGAAGAGAACCCCAGCGAGATAAGTTGGCATGCAGTTATCCACGTAAGCCCTTAAGCCTGCCAGATGTAGAGGGAAGGAGGCCGGTATACGGTGACCCTAGTATGCCGCCCTGTTCATGAAGTTGACGTAGATCCTACGAGGGTTTATCAACTTGTGTCTGGTAGTTCGGGCGGTCCATGCCTGAAGGTTTAAGAATTACGGTCCCCTTGAGGACTATGCCTACTTGGATTCCGGTGGCCTTGATAGATCCTGTCCGCGATAGTTTGCAACTGCAATAAAGATCCAGGGGATGAGCCCAACTTGATTAGGCTCATGGTTCCTCCGTGGATGTCGTACCAGTGGTTGGAGGCTAGTTGATTTGCCGATGCAGCTGGAAATTAATTCACATGTTCCTGTACGCAGCAGCGGTCCGGAGAGATGCTTGCTACTCTTCAAGACTGTCACTCCCAGATCTATTTGAGTAGATCTTTGGACATGAGCGTGAAGCGCTGACTTGAGACTGTTTCGAAAGCCGCCGATGTTCCATCGAATGGGGGAGACATGGAGAATTCCTGGGAGATCACGACAATGGGATGGGATTCGAAAAGTGACTGTCGAAATTCGCATAAAGCTATCTTCAGGAAACCTTCCGTGATGAGTCCAAAACAGTGACAAGAGTCTAGCGCCTGCGGGAAACCTGAACTCGGTCGAGACAAGAGCTTATGCGCAGCACTGTGAATTCACTTGGTCGATGATCTGAGTAGGACCGAGATTTGGAACAAATTGGAAGGACGTGTTAACAAGTTCAACAAGTACTGTGAACACAGCAGCATCCACCCATATTTGGCATCGTCTTGTCATTCAAATAAGGTACCCCGATTCCCGCGGGCCCTGTAGTCCTTGAAGTTGATGGTATTACGGTTGCACCCAGTACGTACTCGAGCCTCAGGAGCGATTTATTGACCCTCTTCTCGTGTCGGCCTCTTTGGATTTTAACGGTGTTCTACTCTGTAGACACCCTCTGACTTGTCATGCTCCAAAGGGTGAATCCATGTGGTTCTGTGATGGCAGCATGGTCCGGGTGTTCTGATTCAAAATGATGACGAAGGTCACGCTACCTCGACTGCGCACTGTGCAGCACTCTTCAAGGCTTGATAAGGCTCCAGATCTCATACGTCGCTCATCGATGCTCCGAACCCTGTTCTTTTCAGTTATCCTCGGTGCAGTCACCCTCTTCTATTACTACCACGATCCCACACATCATTCGAGCTTGACGACGATGGCGACGCAATCCTGGTCATCACCCTTTGCTTCATGGCACAAACGAGCGCTCCAAACCCCCCACCCATCCCCCGATGCTTTCACACCAACCCGCCACAATCTTCAATTAGCCGTTCTTCTGAACGCCCCTATTGAGAATGAAGGCATAACCCTCACCTTGTTCTCCCAACCGACCGGCGATGGCTATGACAGCGAAACAGTAGCAGTTGACGCTCTCGGCCGCGTGCTTATCGTGTCTGAGAAAGACGCTGCTGGCATCCTGGGACTAGCGAAAGAAGTTTTAGCATTACCACCAACTGAACAGTTCCGGAACACATGGTCCATCAAACATCCCTTCACAAGCCAGCCTATTGATAGGCTGCTCATACCGTCTTCGGGTTCAGCCACTGGGCTGCACGAAGTTAGCGTCCAGGGATTCTCGAAGACGACGAGGGAGTTGAAGCGGCCAGTGGAGGGGATCACGGAACTACCTGAGACTTTGTGGGAGCTTACGGGGCTCGTCTTGGAAGCACGAGATGAAGCTGGACTTCCAGGAGACGAGAGGAGGAATGAGGTTGTATTGGGTAAAGTGAGAGCGGCATTGGAAGGGTCATTCTAGATTCTTCTTGGTGGTACAAAGAATACCGAGATTTAGAATACGGACAAAGTCAAATTTCTTTTCATGAACCGATCGATGAACAATATTATTATTCAACATTTCGCATCCGATTTACACAGAGTAAGGAGATATGCCAAAAAAAGAGAAAGAAATAAAATATGGAAGCAGGGATCCTCTAGTTAATCGTGGATAGTTGAGCTATCACCCCTTTAGCCCAAAGCGTATCTGCGGCCCACGATGGGTGCAGGCCGTCCTTCCAAACATCTAGGAATTACATTAGTTACAACCCTGGGTAATACCTGGTCAAACTTACAGGCTGACAAAGGCCCGAGACACGTCGGGTCAGCTGTTGGGTCAGCTGTGCAACCACCGCGGCTGGCATACGAGTTGCATACGCCATCAGGAGTCGCGAAGCCAAAGCTGCGGAAGTTGTCCATCACGATGGTGAACAGCGCATCTGCCCATCGAGTCACTCAGCAATGTGCAGATAATCAAGTTTAAGCAAGGAATAGACGAACGGGTGTCAAATACAGCGCAGGTGATCCCAGCCTTCGATGCGCAGTAAATTTTAGCTTTCGCCGACAACTGAGAGTTGAAGTCGAGAATGCTGCCCTATTGACGCAAGTTATCAGATGGTCTGCTATAACGCTCCGCAAACACAGGTAACACGTACTTTCAACTTGGCTTGAAGTGTGGCGCCCTGGCTGACGCCGGCTTGTGCGCGATCGAACGGGACAACATTGTTGAATAAAAAGCGACGAGCCCCTGCGACGTATAGCTTGTCGACTGTCGCGAAGTATGAATCGAGATCTTGAGAATACAGGGACGTTCCATTGCCGACAGTATTCTTATAAGAATTGTTCACATCATTGGCTGGAGTATCCGTCGTTAAATGAATGTACAAGAAATCGTATCAAGAGCTTACTGCCAAAAGACACGGTGAAGATGGAGTTACCCGCGGTCCAAGCAACCTTATCCGGGAAGGGAGCCACAAAGGTGGTGAAGGAAGTCACTTGACTCCTGAAATCAGGAGGAGAGGCAAAGACAATATCCTTATTTGAGGTCGCGCCACTGACAGCAAGCTAAGGTCAGGCCGTGGTTATTAGACATTACTATGATGCAGAAATAAGACCACGTACGTCAACAAGCCGTGTGTTGTTGGTTAGAGTCGTGAATTGTCGGGCCCAATTCGGTCCTGCGCTCGAGCACCACGTCGGAGTGGACAAAAGAGGGTCTCCTGCGCCGTTCCATCCTTCCGTAGCTATGTCCCACACTGGAGTTAGGTCACTGTATATTACGGATATCAAAATATTGACTGACTGTAACTGAAAAATCAAGAATGCCCCATATTCAGCAAAGAGTGCACGTAAAGAAACTAGGGCTGCCTTGATTACCTGTCTCCGCTGTTGGAAGATACGTAGATTAGATATCTTTAACTTTGCTTAAGACGCGGTGGAATGCTTACAACGTGAAAATGAATTTTGTGCTGTCAAGGATAGACGCGACGGACGGGGATACGCTGAGCGCCACGAACAGTAAAAGGCTTTTGAGCTGCATTTGTGTTGGGACGTTAGGAATGAGTGAAGTAATATGCTCCTCCCGGACGCTGAGCTTTTGATCAAGCTCGCATGTGGTTGTGCATGAAGAAGACCGGTACCCATAGGGGTCGAGAAGTATGAAGTTTAGGGAAGACGCGTCATGTGGGCCAAGTCGGAATGCCTATCCGGTCAAATTCAAATTGAGGATGAACGAGAAATCCTGCTGAACGGCCCGCGCCAAGTTGACGCGTCCTTTCGATGTTGTGCGTCCAGATTACTTACTAGAATCAAAGGATGCAGTTCATACCATCTCGCGTTCTTGATGATAACAGACGCAAGGGAAGATCCTTCCCATTAGTGCCATCACTAAGTTAATGGACTCATCGCTCGAAGCTCAATCTGGTAGATTGCTGCGAAGGAGTGGGTGCATTGGTCTTGGGAATCTGACAGGAATTCCTTGACTCTAAATACACGATAAGTCACGGCGCGGAATGGACCATGGTTGGCGAGGTGTCCCCACAAGCGACAGACGTTCGCAGATGTCATGAAAATCTCGCTGAACAGATGTCAGAGGATGGACGTAGAAATCTATTTATGACAGTCCTATGCAGACATTGTCATCTAACCGAACTCCACTTGAATCAGAGTCGACGAGTCACGAGAGAAGTGGGCCGCGCAGTTGACAGAAGGAGGGGCATGGTTGCAGGTCAGATGCTACGTCTGCCGCGCGCTCGAATGTTTTGATGAGGGCTTCTAATGAGTCTCGAAGACTATGAAGTGTCGATGCACGATGACAGAGTGGTGGACCAGGTCTGAAAAACTGGGCAATTTCATCAAGGGTGATTGAAGGCGGCCATTCAATTTGGCAAGATCGTTCCCACGATTTTCGACCCAAACGGGCCAAACCACCATCATGAGCATTTTTGGAAAACCGTGAAGGTAGAATGACCATGTCGAAAAACAACCTTGGAACTAGTCGCAATTCTACAGCATGTTTGCACCGAAGTATATGGTAAGAAACCACTATCTGAATCGCGCGCTTCCCATTCTCTCTAGGAAACCATGACGTGCGTCGCCACGATGGCCCCATCACGCTGACCGGCTGGCTTCTGGATCCGTGCTTGTCACGATGGCTTCCTATGTTGTTCGTATGCTTCACCTGTCTCGGTAGGATTCAAATGGACCGCAAAATACAGATGGATATCAGCCGAGGAGCTATATAAATTGCAACCTTGCTCACTCGGCCATACATTCCAGTGGCCATTCTAGCAAGTATGCTTTTCGCTACCGTTTCCTCTGCGGTACTATGCCTCCTCGCAATGGCTCCTTCTGGCGCCAACGCTATCAATCAATATACGACAATAGGTCAGCTATAATTGACATTCGATTCTGGTCGCCGCTTAATAGCTTCACAGGCAACGTTCCGAAGCCGGGAACCTGTGGTAACTCGGGCACGCTTCCGTCGGGAGGTTGGATAGCTAATAAGAGATGTGGTTATATCATGGGTTAGTCGAACATCGCTAGCACCATTCAAGTTTGGCATGCCATAACTAACCTTGTATTGATTGCAGGTACTGCTATGGCGGGTCAAAAATTCGATGTCCATTCGACTGATAGTACCAACTACCACTATGGTCGATACCGTGGCACAGGCGGGAACTTTTGCACCTGGCTCGTTCCTTCGGTAAGAAAATCAGCTCGCTTGTGATAGAACTTCTTCTCTAAATCCGGAATGTCTGTTAGGCTCTCGATCTCAATTCCGCGACTTCTGTTGCGACGTCCTGCTCAACCGATACTGCCGCCTCCATGTGTAATCGCCAGGCATTCGGCAAAGACTTTGACTCTCCGCCCCACCAGGGTAACGGCGCTGTGGTGGTCCCGTTAAATCTTTCGGCATGCCCCGGGTATTATAACTACTTCGTGGTACGTTCAAACACCTGTCGTGGGTTTCTTCGCCTGATCTTTTCTTTATGAAGGACTCCAATTTCCAAAGCGGCGCGTTCCAGGATCGGGTGCCGTTCAATATGGCAACGACATCGAATGCAGGGTACAGGTACACGACGAGAGACGGGGCCGCGAGCATGGTGCGTGCTAATGTCGCGGAATGGGGCCAGGTCATCTGGTTCTTCGTTCCTCGATCATGCATCGCCTCTCAGCTTCCTGCCGGCTTGAACAATGATGGTGGCGATAGCTGTTGATCATATTGCAGGAGGTGAAATGAACTATAGTTGATTTTATATCACGTCAATAGGAGAATGTGAAGCAGGGTTTTAATCATCGAACGTCATTTTGGAATACCCGTGTCGCAAGACTTTGAGTAGGTCTCGTGCGATCAACAAGAGATTTTCATATAATACATACATGAAATCCCGAGATCTACTCTAAGCATATACTGCTTTAACGACGATCGGGAGAATCCCTGCATTCTCGTTCAGTGATTCGTTTGGTCGCGCGCATAATTTCACGGCTCATCACCAGTAGGCGATGCGTAACTGAAACCATGTACCGAAGTCAAAATTCATTGATGACTTCCGCTATGCCATGTCATACAGAATGCTGCATTTACGAGGTGATTGGGATCGGAAAGACATGCCAGGCCGAACGAGACACACTCGCATGTGTCTTATTCATGTCCGAAAATGTGGTTACGACCCAGCTTTGGGCAATCGGGTGTGTGTGCTTCTGTTTCGCGGTTATCAAGGCTCAGAATCCCATAGGTAGTCTTCCTCTGGGGGGCACTGTTTAGTCTGACATTGACGGAACGTCTGAGTCTTTTCTAGCACCATCGCGTCCGTCGTCCGTCGCAAGTATGAAGCCTGATGTATTCATGACGGGTCTGCTGTGTACAGCGCGAAAGAGGGACGACGCGAGCCTATTTTGGTCAGACAAAGACCTTCGAAGGTGATCTCGCAGGTCTGGCAGGCGCGTATCAAGGGACCGGCATAAAGCTCCCCAGAGAACAGGAGTACAAAGGCCAGTTCGGCCTCCCAGGCATCTGGGGCGTCTATAGCTTGGTCTTTTTGCAAGTCGCTGTAAGCTCCAGATCAGCTGTTGGTTTCGGCCCTTGTCGCAGTCGTTCTCGTTACTTACGAGGACAAAAGTGACATGAAGCGCCCACAGTTGACGATCTCAGTTTAGCACTGCCCAACCATTACTTCAGATGAAACAAGGTTGAGGATCGTGCAGAAATGCTGAGGATGTAATGAACCTATCTCATCGCGGTCCCGCTTTAGTACCAATTCTACGAAGCGCCTGGTGATGCTTACAAAACAGCAATGTACACGCCCGTATTCCCTCTCCACGTCTTTCGAGAAAATATACCTTGTACGCGATATATCGATCAGCCGTCCTGATCTGTGCCACCGATCTCGCGACCTATCAGCGAATCTAAACCAGGGTAGGATCTGTTCAAAACTGAGATTCGTCTTTTCTGGTTGAGAAAAACATACGGTAATGGACAGTATGAATTCAGACGCGGCCGGACGCTCTGTCTGCCATTCATTGTTGGAGTACTTGAAGTTGAAAGGGGGCGAGTCGGAATCTCAAGTCGGAGTCAGGAGTCGCGACGCGTCAACGCGTCAACCACGTGCACACAAATGCGAGCAAGCCTGCCGCTGCCTGCCGAGGGTGGCCACTCCTGACTGGATAAAGACGCGTCGAGTGGCGCCCACCTGTAAGCTCTTCCGCCATGTCGACACGTCTTCCCGATGAAATACTCAAAGAGATTCTTTCCCCTATCCTTAAGGTGTCCGATGGAGCCTTCCGCGATATATCGGCGCCCACCTCCCCGTTCTGCCGTTACTCGGAATCCACTTCTACCATCCTTGTGGTTTGCAAAAGTTGGCTCCGCGTCACTACCCCACTCCTTTACAATGTTGTAGTGCTTCGCTCTAAAGCTCAAGCACAGGCTCTTGACCGCACACTGCGTGGAAACAAGTTGCTTGGGACCTTTGTCCGCAAACTGCGTGTCGAAGGAGGCTTTGGAGCAGTCATGGCCTCAATCCTACAGATGTCACCGAACATCAATGACCTCTGGATGACGTTCAACCTCTGGTCCTTAGACAATGTCGCGGGCTTGTGTCGTGGCCTGCCCAAGTTAGACCCACGGCGAGTCATCATCTGCATCCGAAAGGACTTCCCAAAGGAGAACGCGTCCGTACGCCAGCTCGCCGACACCCTGTCCACATGCATCAAAACCTGGAAAAATATGGTAGGCCGGAACGACTTGCCCCCGCCATGATATCGCTGAATCAATTTATTTACAGGAGACCCTTACCCTGCCATATTCTAATGGAGACATCGCGCGCCCATGCGCTAGAGATCGCGGCATATTACAAGCTCTGAGAAGGGCCCCCAGTCTGAAGACTCTCATTTTGCAAAATCCGCAAATTTCAGTGACTGGTATACGAATGGTGACAAAGAACCCCGTTTTGCAGCGTGTCTGTGTTGTGGGGCGAAGTGATGGGTATAAGGCTTTGGAGTCTTTATTACAAAGGGATACGTTACTGAAGAAACTTGTGCATTTCGAGGACCCAATATCCGACCTTGAGTCAGTGGAATTTTATCACGACTGTCCTTGTCCTAGCATGCCTGACTTGTTTATATCCTGAATGTGTACAGGGACTCGCTTGCCGGTCCGATACGCCTATGGAACAATCCTGCACCGGCCTTCGACCCGTCATTCGTTGCCTTGCAGTCGACACCAGATGAAATAAAGGACACCCTATTCAGCCTTGTCATCTACTTCAGCCTAATTAGAGATCCTCATGAAGTCGTTCAGACTCCGAGGCGTGCTGCCCTGCGGCATGATGATCGGATAGGATTTGTGGCGGAGGATCGGGACAAGGTGGTGAGGAGAAACATCCTCTTGGTGTCGAAACGTTTCCGGGTATTTTTCCCCTGTTTATCGAATGTTTCCGTTCTGATGTCAAGCATTATTCATTGCTGCCGCCCCTAGAAACTCGCACTACAACACTTATACAGACATACAATCATTGAGACGCGCCTCCAGCTCAAACACCTTACGAATCACTTGAAAGAAGATCTCTCCCTGGGAGCCTATGTACTCTCGCTGGTTATCGACCCAGTCGGGTACCATCAACTCACAGATCGCGTGCTATCAAGTCACCTACCCAAAATCCTTCCTTATTTGTACCGTCTCCAAAGATTGAGTGCGGGCTGGCCCTGGCATGTTGCTGTAGACTTCCATAGCATAGAGACCTTGGCCACTGTCGCAAGCCGCTCGCTTTTGATCCTCGATGGCTTGACAATTGGCACAAAGGGGTCCTTTGGTATAGCTACCCCGCTCTATGCCTTCACTTCCCTTCGGTCCTTGGAGTGGAACAGCCCTATGACTTTGCGGTTCAAAAAGGCGGAAGTCCCTCCCGGCGCCTTGGCGAACCTAGAGAGTCTTTCATATGCTTCTAACGATGACTCGTTCATACGACTCCTGAGATGTATGGAGTGAGTTCTCTATTGTTTTTATACCACAGTTTCTGCTATTGACGATAATGAGCACTTAAGGCTTCCCGCACTACGACAGGTCACGCTTTCGTACGAGGCTGCAAGAACGGCGGCAACGAACGAATTTCTCGGAATCCATGGAGCGAAATTGAAGACTTTCACGGCCAATAGTGCTAGTGGACATTGGTTTGCCCTTTGCCCTGCGCTGTCTGTTTTACACCTATCGGATGTGAGCTCCTACAACCAGCTTCAGTACCATAGCACACAACATCCATTTACAGATCCCATCATCCTTTGAACCGCACGCAACACTTACTAAGATCGTGTTGACCGATGTCACGACGTGAGTGCTCAGTTGAAACATTCATTTTCAGACAGGGTTGAAAACCGTGGCCCTCTTCTAGCTATTCTCGCGGCGAGAAATACAAGTCAAGATTCAGAGAGCTTGGGGAAGTCGATTTCGGAGGACGGTACCCGGCGTTGCAGGAACTTCAGGCGCATCAATGCGAGTGGCCCACCACAGAGTGCGTTTATTTTACCTGCAGTTTCCGTTCTTGTTCACTGTATGGTGATCCCATTCAGGCGCGAGATATCAAATACTCAGAAAGCCAACTGGATCAAATTCTCGGAGCACCTCTCGAGATGGAATATAAAGTTGACGGACGGGGAGGGTAGGCATTGGAGACCTCGGTTGAAATGATAGTGTGATACGATAATGAGGCGGCCCGATCCATGCCATACAATAGTACGAACAATGAAATAATATCTATTCCGTCAGCGGTATGAACAAACCTAAACAAGTGGAAGCAAAAAGTGATGATATGTTGCGTCCCATCCTGCCAGCTTCGAACTATGTATCTAAGATCTCTCTGGGGTATACGTTGATTTAATGACGATCGGCAGGATCCCTGCGTCGACGTTTGGTAAGCTCGGTTCAATTCGCAATTGGCAGACCCACCTCCAGTGGGTAGGACTTAATTGGGACGTCCTACCGAGGCCAGAAATGCATTGATAATTCCTCCATGGGCTGTTACGCATATGACTCCAGGAACAAGTTTAAGATATACACCGAGAAGACCTAGGTATAATTTCACTTACAGGTTTCTTCATCGTTCTCGAAGATGCGATCGAGGACTAGCTTCGCGCGGTCAGCGAGTAGCGCCTTGGTCTCGCGGAGATCAGGATCCCATAACGAGTCTTCCTCTGTGAAACCTTGTTCGATTTGAAAGTGAGGGAACATCTTCTCTATGTAAGATCGCGACCGTCGCTTGTCGCATGTATGGACACCGTTCTCCTCACGGCAGTTCTGAGTGAGAAGAATTCTTGGTTAGGGATAAGGCGAAGGATGACAAAAAAAGGAAGTTACTTCGAGTACTGTGGGTCTCCTGTTTTCATCGGACAGAAGTCCATTGAACGTCACCTCACAGGTCTTCAATGCACGTGTCATTGGACTCGAATAAAGTTTCTGTGGGAGGGGAATACCAAAGGCCAATTCAGCCTCCCAAGCGTCATGCGCATCGACCGCTTGGCCTTTTCCAAAGGTGGTAAGATCCGGGTCAGCTGTAGTGTTCGTTGGTGCGTGCCTCTGCGGAATATGAAGCCATGTACGTACGGCCCCAGACAAGCTCCCCGTCACCATTTAGCTTTGACCAATAACTAGGGAAGCAAACAATTGAGGATCCGGGAGTTAGAACAGCTTACTGATAAAACTCACTCATCCCATGCCTGTGTACCATACTTCGCTTCCGCGACGTTATCTGTGATGTCCTTTGAGGAATAGAGACTGAAAGAAAGCGATATACACCGACGGAAGCCTTGTCCATGTCTTGCAAAGAAAAAGAGCTTGTACGAAGTACGCCGATCACCGTCCCTGTTGAGCTTTTCAAGCTTAGCGAAGAACTTGTTCCACCTGTCAGAGGAATCGTCCAGGAGCCCAAATCGTGGTGGGATCTAATTCGAGACATGGTCTCAATTGTTTCCATTGGACAAATTGGCTCAGGAGCACTTACAGCAGGGATTGCAGAGGCGGTTGGATCATCCTGTGCGAAAAAACCAGGAACGGTCTGCATGATTTTGTAATATTAATGATGAGTTGTCAGTCTATTATTTGAGACCGACGGTGTATAATCTTTTCTGCTTGTCGTGAAGGGAAGCGGGGGTATCGGAAATGGGTAACACCGTATCGTCGACCATGGACGTGCAAGCGTGAAAGGAACAAACCGCGGAGCTTGAAAATCAAATTGCGCGACGCGTTTGCCACGTGCCACACAATGTACCTCTCTCTCATTGTCAAGAATCAACTCCAGCAAAATGCAGTTGATTGGACTTTGTCGACCGTATCCTGGACTTACTACTAATCATAGCTTTAAGGATCATTAGGTGGAGAGCACCGTCCTCCGTAGACAAATCGTGGTGCGTGAATTCCTACGAACCATCGCTTGGTGACGGAAGCTATATACCAATCGTCAGCAGTTACCCCAGCTCACGTCACTGTCAGGGCCTCTATGATATATCACCATCGTAGCGTGTCTCAGACTACCCATTAATCAAAAGCAGCTCTCGCCCGATTAAAAATGCGGCGCTGGACCCACTTGTTCTTGGAATGCATGCACAACCCAGCGGTCCAAGAGATGCTCCCCTCATCGAATTCGACCTCGAGAATTGCAGCGAGTTCTCCTTCGCGAAAATGAGGCGCCGCTAGGAAGGAAGGTCTTCCAGCGGAGGAACTGGCATTGTCGACTCCCGTTTACGGTTTATCGCAGTGAAAGTCTGGGTGATGATACCGCCCGGGCGGTTGGAGAACTATCGCTAGGCCTGTGTAGCCGATCTCAATTGCAAGCATAATACACAACATCTGAAAAATTCTTTGCCAATTCTATGCTTCATCAACTTTCCCAAAGTTTCCCTCTCGTTCGCCATAGAGGTCGCCGCGTAGCAACATTTCGAACATTCTCCTCCACCTAGTAGAGGGCACATCGACTGACTTCACGCACGACAGCCGAACGCCCCTTCGCCACCCCCTCAAACTCTTCCTGATCAAGGCTTACTACGACGCGGGGTGTACACCGATTTCACAACGACCGGCAAGATCCCTAGTCGCATCATCAGCCACAAGCCCCAATCTCATCCCCCCCAACAAAAAAAGAAACACTCACCCCCCGTAGGCAAACTATAACTCGGCCGCCCCACAGACGCCATAAACCCATTCGTAATCCCTCCATGCCCCGTAACCGAAATAACTGCACCAGTCCGAGTCAGCATCCACTCCCCAATCAACATACAACGACAAGGCTTAGTACTCACACATCTCCTCCTCATTGTCCCCCCCAAACACCGAATCCAACACCTCCCTCGCACGTTTAGCAACATGCGCATCCGTCTCGCGCACATCAGACGTCCATAGCTCGTCCGTCTCCGCAAACCCACGCTCGATGAGGAAGCCGGGGTACGTCGCCCCGATGAACGCCCTGCTCCGTCGCTGATCGCACGTGTGCACGCCGTACACCTCGCGGCAGTTCTTCCTCACACATCCTCGTCAGTTGAATGGGGGGGCGCGGGTCACTTCTATGTACCCACCTCTGTAACTATAGGCTTTGCGGTATGCTCGGACACCAGACCCTCCATCGTAATCTCCAGCGTCTTCAGCGCGCGAGACAGAGGACTAACATAAAACCTCCCGGGGATCGGAATCCCCGCCTCCCTCTCCCTCTTCCACGCGTCACGCGCCACGGCCGCTTGGGCTTCTCCATTGGGGGTCAGTTCCGCGTCAGCTGTATGCGTACAATAAAAGCGCGTGAGACTTGGGGGCAGAGGGAGGGGAGGGAAGACGACGTACGGCCCCACACCAGAACACCGTCTCCGTCGAGCTTGGACCAGACGCTGCGAAAATACCACAAGCCTTCAACACCTCCTTCCTAGGTAGGCGAAGGAGAGACGCACTCATTCCAAGCTGGAGTCCCATACTTCGCTTCCGCAACATTATCTACGCTCCAGTCAACACACACGGCTTCAACATCCCCAGCTGCACACTTACGGAGCCCCTCCCCGTGCCTCGCAATGAAAAACGCCTTATACGACGTGAACCGATCCGCGCGTACGTTCATACCCTTAATATGGTCGAAGAACCGGCTCCATCTGTCCTCCGAATCATCGAGGAGTCCGAAACGGGGCGGAATCTGTACGGAGCCTCGCATTTAGATCCCATTACCACCGTTGATGGGATGGGAGGGGAGGGGAGGTTGGGCGGAAGGACGTACAGCGGGGATTCCGGTGGCGGTGAGGTTGTCTTGCGCGAAGAAACCGGGGACGTACTATCGTGGCGGGATGGTGGGAGGGTGGTGAGGAGACTGAACGGCCTGGGGGAAGGGCTTGGGTACTGACTGTGTAATTTCGGATTCCTACTAGGCCGTGAAAGCCTGAGAGTGTCGACAACCCAGCGGAGGCGGCGAGAGCCATGGTTGGAACCGAAGATGCGATGACTAGAAGGTCGAAGCTCGATGCTGGCGGTTTATACCCCCGCACCGTCCATGTCGAGCACGTGGACGGGGGAGCGAACGTTCGTGGTGGGCGTTGCACATGCACAGGCATGAGAATATGCCAATGGATCAGGATTCTGAATCGATGGCGAAGCTTGTTGGGCACCTGACCGCAACACGCTGGGAAATGTGATGCGTCCGGTTTACCCTGTATGTTGGTGAGACCGCTCGTCCTGCGTCTCTCCGTGTCCGCCTGCGTATAAGGATGGACCGCCGGGGAGCTCTGGGTGAAGAGTCGCTGCACACGGAGCCAGGCGTCCACGTTGCGAGGGAACGGGATAGACCATCGCATGTAGATATGTATTTCCACTTGTCGAATACTGCTTTTATGGTTTCATCCGGTGCGTACAGACAGTCTACGCGAGCTCGTGGCGCTGCTGGTCTCCGATGGTGGTCCTAGTGGCGCACCACCCCCGCAACGTGAACTCGAGCGCCTACGTCCATCCATATATCAGAAAACACGGGCGTTGGGACGCCGCATTCGGGCCAGTACACGAACCTCCCTTGTTCGCCGATTTTGTCAACCGCCCTCTATCACACGCCCTGCACAAGAAGCCCTAGGCGCATCTTAAGCCTGCCGGAGGCATGTCATTCGCGACCGCAGCGTTCGTGCCTCCAAATCGCCCTTACACGGAGCCCATGCGCATAAGGAGGACGGTTGCGTCGGGGTTGTGGAGAGGGTAAGTCCGAGGAAAGTGGGATAGTGATTGGGATGACGAGAATTCCTGCAAGGCGTCTAGCCATCCTGCCGGTTGTGCTTGAGTATATGGAGTAGGGATGACGGGTGGCCCGTGGATAGCGGGGTTGAGCCTCGAGGAGAGAGGCTGGAGTTCTGGGGTCGCAGGGCTTGAGGAGGAGGTAGTCGATATGTATCGTTTAAGTTCGGGTACGACGCGTTTTCGGTGTTGGCCGCGCCTCCGTGTGTCGCTATACGTCGCAGTGGCATGTCCGAATTGTCGGTTCCATGTTGGCGGTAGGATCTAATCGCAAGAGCGGGTTCGTGCGTTTCGAGTCCAGGCACCAGATTGGCTGCAGTGTTTATGCGTATTAGCATCTAGATCACCGTCATAGGTATTAATGACCATGACATTGACATTTGGAATGTATGCAATTGCGCGGGGCAGGGTTACATGAATGCCTTTCTGATCCTCAAATACTGCGGCCGGACGGGGTCTTGTGATAAATCCATGTGAACTCACCATAATGTCATAAATCCCCTCTTACCTCCAAAACCTGTCGTAAGACACGCCTTTGCAGCATGTGGGCAGCTATAATTAGATGCGGATGCAACAAAGAGGAAAACCCGGCGCCGGGAGGTACGAAAGCCGATCGCCGAGATGGTGCCATATCGGGGGATTGGAGGGTTATGATTGGTGCTGGGGATCGGATGATGCGCAATCGATGACGGCGTGTCGATGATCGATGGTGGATTGGGGGTCGAGATGGGGCTTGGCATGAGATCGCGATCGTCCTGCGAGGGAGGAGGAGACAAAGCATCCGGGAGGGCGGAGGGCGTGACTGATTTCGTATAACGAGGGAGATAATCAGTACGGTCTGTTGCTGCTCGAATGGGAAGGATAGTGCGCGATGGACAGAGACGGGGGCCGAGGCGAGTAAGGTGCCGTGGTGACATAAGCAATGACGAAAAATCAGTACAGTGGAAAGAGCTTCCGAGGTCAGCTCTCCCAGCCCTCAACATTCTTTTTCTCAGGTCTGCAGCGACGACGACGAGCACACCCTCATCATCGTCTCACCTGCCCAGCAGCACATCACATCACGACTGCGCATCGCCTGCGGACGCCAAGCCAACCGACATACAATTCAAATAACCGCGCTGATCTCTAGCGCCTGGTTATGCGAATAGCAACCTAGCCCTTTTATTTTTTGCAGGTTTGTCCTCAACACCGCCCACGAGCACCATGTTCTCGTCCATTGCGTCGTTCTTGCCCTCCCTGCCCCTCAGCAACATCCGCAGCAGCAGCAACCTCGCCCACCCGCCCGATCCCACTGACAACGCCGCAGAAGAAGAGGCGTACAAGACCCAGCCCGCCGAAGACGACACCAGCGCAAAGAAAGGCAAGACAAAGACCGTCAACGAGGTATGTTCCATTCTATTTATCATCGTACGACCTATGGGCTAACACCCCCATCAGACATTCATTGTCGTACGACCACCCCCCGCGAAATCGAACCACCCGCTCAATCTCCAAGTCCAACTCGTGCCCCCCGCGACGCGCGGTCCCCGGCAGTCCCTCGACGACAGCAGCGACGGCGGCACCTCCGTCTCCCTCACCCGCACCGCATCCAACCGCTCCGACACCTCCTCCTACGGCTCCACCGCCTCCTTCTCCTCCACCACCTCCGTCACCTCCACGCGCCGCACCATCATCCCTTTGTACAACCTCCAAGCCCACAATGTCATGACCAACACCATCGTCGACGCAGGTACGGACGCCAAGATTGCTAAATTCCAGAAACGCGGGATCGAGCTTATCGACCTGGCTGTACTTGAGCCTGTGGAGGTGTGGAGCGAACGACCGAGGGCTGTTAATGCTAATACCACGGGTGGGATCATGCGGGGCAGCCGCCCGGTCACACCAGACCCGAGCGCTTACAGCTCCACCACCGCAGACTCCTCCCTCGTCTCCCTCTCCGTCACCACCTTCCACCCCAACCAAACGCCGCACCCTCTGTCCTCCGTCACATCCACAACCCCCACCTCCCAATCCCATCCCCAGCCCATCCCTCCACCCACATCAAAACGCAACCTCTTCGGCAAAATGTTCAAAAAGAAAGACCCCACCTCCCTCCTCTCCCCCCCGCCCTCCCCCTCCCCCGCCTCAGCCCCAGGATACCCCTCCCCGCCCATCCTCTCCCCCTCCCAAGACCCCTCCACCACCCCCACCGGCCGCGCCGCCACAAAGTCCCACGCGCGCACCCTCTCCGGCGCCCTCTCCCCCGGGCTCAAGCTCCGCGGGCGCTCGAGCTCGCCCAACCCGAACGCGCGGGGGCTCGGGCTTGGTCTGGGGCTCCTGAAGGTTCCGTCTGCCTCGGGGGACGACGGACATAGCTCCACCACGGGGGGCGGGAGCTCTTCTGACCTCGCGCACGGGGGTGGGGGCGCGGGTACACCCACGTCCTCTGGCTTCGCACAGCCGCAGACAGGGGGGGACGAAAAGATCCTCCGCCCGCCCGTCCTAGGCATCCAACCCACCCTCTCCTTCTCCTTCACCCCCGGGCCCGGGGGCGGGGTTTCTCTACCCGAGCCGATACCACTTTCGGGGCTGGGGAAAAGCGCGAGGGCACTGATGTACGTGTGGTTCGTCCGGAGGTGGCTGAAGAAGAGGGCGGATGAGGGGGGGGAGGGGGGGTTGTTGGGGATCGTGCATGCGCGGGTGGGGAGTGGGTTTGGGGGTGGTGGTGGGGGTGGGCAGGGAGGGGCGGGGGAGGGGGTTGAGGTGCGGTTTGAGTGGAAGAGGGGAGGGGGGAAGGGGAAGGGACGGAGGGGGAAGGATAGGGAAAGGGAGAGGAGGGGGAGGGAGGGGAGGGAGGGGGAGGGGAAGGAGAGGAGGGGGAGTGGGAGGGGGGCGGCGGAGAATAGGCTGTCGATTATTTCGCATCAGAGTGTGAGCACGAGTGTTAGTGCGTCGGAGGATGGGCATCGGGCTGGGACGCCCACGCGGGAGAGGGAGAGGGAGAGGAGGGGATCGTACCGGGGGGAGGAGGATGAGGCTGAGGCTGAGGAGAGCGATGCGGAGGATTCGGAGACGCCTTGGGTGTGTACGCTCAAGCTTCGGCGCACGGGCGCTGGGACCACCTCTTCCGGTTCGGGGTTCACTACGCGGTCTGCACGATCACGCCAGCCGACCGAGGGGACCGAGGGGAACGGGTACGGCGGGGAGGGGGAGATGGGCGTGCTACCACAAGCGGCGCAGGTGCTGAGGGTGAAGGTGGGGACGCTGTCGCCGACGCCGCATCATCCGAAGGTGGTGGCGATGTTGAAGGTGCCGTTCCCGTTGCCGGATGTGGAGGTGGAGAGGATGGGGGTTGTGAGGAGGCTTGGAGGTGGTGGTGAGTTGTTTCTTCTTTTCTCTCTTTCCCTCTCTCTCGCGCTCTCCCTCTCCTGTGTTTTGTTCATGTGAGGGGTTGGGGATGTGGGTGTGTTGGTGGTGTTTCTTGGTTGTATGGTGGCTGGCGCGTTTGCAGTTGTGCCTGCCTTTATCTTTATCGTGAAAGATGAGGTGTGGGCGCGAGTGGGGGGTGATGGGATGATGATCATGACGCCATGACGCGTCGCGTGGTCTTTCCCTTCAATACCCACGTCCCTCCCTCCCTGTGCCTGGTTGCCTTGGCTCCTTTCCTCCCCTTCCCTTCCCCCCTCATACGCCCTTATACTAACACTCCCCTTCCCCCCAACAGGCCCACCCAACCCCAACCCCCCCGCGGTACAGTGGGGCGGGCTGACGCTCACGGCGGAGGAGATCAAGGACGTGGTGTGCAGCACGGCGATGTGGCTCGTTGTGAGGGAGGGGTTTGGGGGGATTGGGAAGGTTAGTAGGAAGGGGGATGGGTGGCGGATACGGGCGTGAGTTCGGGGGGGGGGGAGGCTTTTTTGGGGGGGGAGGGGGATGGTTGGGATTTTTGGTCCTCATGCTTTTCGTTTCTTGTTGTGCTTTCCCTTTCTTTTCCTCCTGATTTTGCGTGGCTCTCATAGATTCTTGTGCTTTGCTGCACATACTTCGTTTCCCCGCTATATATCTTGCGCATACAAGTCCCACCTCCCTCCCCGCTGTTGCCCTGCCATCCACCGCCGTTGCCGAATTCAACATGTACTCGAATTCCACCCACCCTCCTCCCTCCTCCCCTCCGTCTGCATATTGATACACGTATAGACTCGATTCCACTTCACGCACGTTTTATTTATATACCTCCACTCTGACTCTGCTCGACGCACGCTTTGTGTTTCTTTTCTTCGAGTTTTTTTTATGTTTTGATATTTGTGGATCGTACATATTGTACATGCATACTCGTGCGTTTGAAGAGTGTGTTGTGGTGGTTGAAATGAAGAATGCTGATGTGAATTGTATAATGTTAGTTCTGGTGGTCTTGGACTCTTTTGGTGGGAGGGAAGCATGAGGAGCCGATGGGGTTGAATTCCACAGACTAGTGAGTTTGTGGGTAGGTCATTGGCGTAATTTACGTGAATCCTCCGCGGCTATTGTACCAATCCTAGTAGGCTGCGTCTGCGGTCAAACAAGTTCATTGCACTTCTTCCGAGTGCGCAAGTAGGGTTTTTGCCAAGCAGAAGCATACACAAATGACAACCATCATCACAATGGGCGAGCAACTTTAAAGAAGGCTGAGCAAGCTCCTGATCAGGGCGTCAGTCATCTTGCCCTTCCAGCCTCCTCATTACCCAGCCATGGGCGGAAATGTACGCAGACGATCAATCTGACGACTAATTTAACACTGAATCACATTACACACAAGAATTTGCAGTCTCCTTTTATGAATCGAATCAAAACCAACTATTATGCCACAGATGTTGAGGTTCCCGAGATTCGTCTGATCGTCTCCGACTCCTTGGAAGAACGCCAGCGTATCGAAGAGAGGATATCACGCTTCTCCGCTCTCATCGACGATCTCCATCTCCAGTTGGAAAAACTGGATGAGCACATCCACAACCATCGCGCTCTCATTTCTGGAATCCGTAAACTGCCAGTGGAAGTGATGCAAACAATATTCCGCTGGTGTCTTCCTTCAAGGAACTGTGCGATGAGCTCCGGAGAGCCTCCCTTGTCACTCGGTCGTGTATGTAGTACGTGGCGGCAGATCAGCTTTTCTACCCCGCAACTATGGTCATCCCTCCACATTTCCCCTCCCTACGGTCATGGACCAGACAAACACGGCTTGCAGGTGCGATATGGTGAAGCAATCGAGGCATGGTTAAGTCGCTCTGCTAGCCTTCCCATTTCCATCTCATTCGTGGAAGATCAGTACCCCCCTGATCCGGACAGCCCAGTGTCGACGGATGCGCGTCACCTTCTTGACGTTATGCTCCGGTTCTCACACCGCTGGAAGCATTTCAATTCTAGGATCCTCCAGGAATATAGGGTTGCTTTTATCCGTCTGACTGAAAATGATGTTCCGGTCCTCGAAACTGTCCAACTCGAGCTCGTAAATGCTCCGCCCGGATCAGCCTTCCCATTCTTATCCTTCTTGCATTCTCCGTCCATCCGCAAACTTTTTCTTTGGGATTATCTGTCCCAGGCATTGTCTACCCTTCACGTGCGATGGGAAGTTCTCACCTCACTTTATTTCATACAGTCACTGTACTCGTACAACAGTTCTCGCTGGACCCTAAACGACATCTTGAACATCTTGAACAAGTGTTCACATCTCTCTATACTCGTCTGTGAAGTCTCAGCAGATGAAGCAGGCAGCGTATCTACACATTCTATCAGCCTTCCCCATCTACAAGAATTGAGGGTCAAACTAACAACCTGGCAGATTACCGAGGAACAGCTCAGAAGGTTTTTTGCGAGCCTGGATCTTCCTCAGCTTCGACACATAGAATTGACGGAAGCTTCCTACATTCGTCGGCCACCCTTCCTACCCCTACTTTGCCCCCAGAACAGAATCGACACCATGGCATTTGATGTCACGGCAAGCACTGTAGACGACCTGTCGGAATGTCTCCATATGGCCCCTTCCCTCAAGAGGATATACCTCAACTCCTCATTCATGAGTGAGGAGGATCCTCCGGAGGCCCTACCTAGCCTTTCTGCGACCTTCATCAGCCGTCTTCACCCAGCTTCTCCGACGACAGAGACGACCTTATGCCCTTTGTTGGAGGAAGTGGAACTTCTATTCCCTCCTAGTACCAACGTGACGGACGACGACATACTTCGATTCATTCTATCCAGAACGACCCTCGCGCCCGAGGGCGTTGTGCGTCTCAGACGCGCAAGTTTCACTTTCCGACGCTACCTGCAACGCGACATTTATCCCGATCTGGCGCCTGTCCTCGAGATGGGTTTCAAGCTCCATCTCAAATACGACGAACCGTTGTCTGCTTCTAGCGTTATGCCCATCTTCACGCCGTTGAGGTATATCCATATTTCTGACCACCTACATGACGATGCCTGGCAACCTCAAGGTTTGACGGGCACATCGGGATGGCCGTACAGTTGAGGACAGTCAAAAGCAGCAATTCATGTAGCGCCGTAATGAGAATTTTTGAGGACAAACCGAGTTCAGTGGAAGCTTGTCCCAATCAAAGGGGCAAGCAACACTGAATCAGACACGCACCAAAACAGGAACGAGTTCTATTTGTTGAGAGTCTGTGCAGAGATACGCGTAGCAGTATGAAAGATGGGGAAAAAGGGAAGGAAGGAAGAAAGAGGTAAGGCGGCGGGTATAAATGAGGACGCCGCCAAGCATGTATCAATAGTGTACGTAATCCAGGATTACACCCTCCCCCACTCAAAAAAAAGCCAGTAGACGAAGTCGAAGGGAAAGGGAATAGGGAATGTGACATAGTGTTAAAAAATCTGCTCACACGGGTGCATCAAAACCCTGTGGGAAAGCTACCGGTGGCAGGGACATGGCGAAGGGAAAAGTACATGTTAACCCGAACCATTCCTTGCCAACCAGGTCGTCAGAGCGGCGTTTTCGCGCATTTCGGTGCCCGCGAGCCATCTGTCGTGTTCCGGGCCGTACCCGCTGTACCGGACGAGGTATTGAACACCCCTGCCGCGTTTTCGCTCGTCCGTCCACGATGCTGTCGACGAGCCATTCCTCTTGACCGTCTTTGGTGAACACCGGGTCCGGTTGAGCGAATTCGCGTGAAGGGAAAAGATCTTTGTCGTTTTCTTTGAAGGGAAGCACCTGTGAAGTATGAAAAGTGTTGTAAGTTTTTGGTGAATTAGGCATGTCAATCGTGACCGTCGACGCTTCAGGGTGAATTGCCGTAATTGTATATGGTCCATCAAAGCGAGGCATAAATTTCGCCACCCTGTCTTCGCCTTGTTTTTTATACGCCTTGCGACGGTCTTCGGTTGAGAGGCGCACGCGTTGTCCGACTTTGAATGGGAACAGATTCCGGCGGCCGGCGTTTGCTTGTGCAGCCTGTTGAATTTTTGCTTGTGCGAGATTGTCCTGTGCAGTCATGGTATCAGTACGCAGCCTTTCAATGACTTCGCGCGCCGAAATTTCCTCGGCGTCAGCACCAGCAGTTACAGGAACAAGGGGCGGAATGATGCGTGGGCTACGGCCCATGCGAAGATGAAATGGCGAGAAACCTGTGGATTTGTTCACGGTGTTCATAAGATCGAACTGGACACGATTCAGTGCCCGACGCCAACCATGTTGGTTACGGTTGACGTGAAAACGCAGCGCCTGATTAATTGTTTTGTTCGTACGCTCGCTTGTGCCGTCGGTTTCTGGGTGGTATGAAGACGACATTTTCACTTTAACTCCAATAAGCTTCGAAAGATGTCTCCAAAACTTTGACACAAAGAGTCTATCCCGGTCGCAAACGATGTTGGATGGTAGCCCGTTTTCACAATACCAGTGTTCGAAAAACAGTTCAGCGAGCGCCGAAGCTGTCACAGTAGTTGTTGTCGGCACCAGACGTATGTCAGAGTGCAAGCGGTCTGTGATTGTCAGTAAGTAGTCGCAGCCGTCATCGATGGGCAGCGGGCCCACGAAATCCATAGCCACGGATTCACCGCGACCGTCAGGAATGGGCAACGGATGCAACGGACCGAGGGGCGCAGACGTCGTCGATTTAAAGCGCTGGCACTCGCGGCATGAAGGGATGTAGCCAAATTCCAGATCACGTCTCATCTTCGGCCAGTAATAAGCTGCCCGGACAGCGGCATATGACTTTTTGAAGCCAAAATGGCCCAGGGAATCATGCGCCAGCTGAAATATCGTCTCGCGCACCTTCCCAACACGGGGAACAATCATACGTGACCCCAAAAACCAAAGTTTATTTCGACATGTGAGGGAAGTCATGCCAGGTGCAGCAGCAATTAGATTTTTGCACCAGGGGTCCGTCGTATAACCTGCAATGATTTCCTTCAAGATAGCGGGATCGACAGTAGGCGTAACGGAGATCACGGGCGGTTCCAGCGCAGCAACCCGGTGTGCCATAGCAAATGCAGAGGCGAAAGGTGAAGATGAACGGGAGACAGGCAGGACGGCATTAATGCAGCGTGAAACCAAGTCATCGTCGTGCATGTCAGCGAACAGCGCCGCTTCGGCAACAGCAGCAGCACTTAGTGATTTAAAGTCAGGTCAAGTCCGGTTTTTTCGCCAAATTAGGCAAGACCGGACCGTAACCGGTCACATGTGACGCTTAAAACTCCAAAAAACCGAACTGAACTGATGGCGACCAGTCACCATCAGTCACAATCAGTCCTATGACCAGTTTTGACCGGTTTTACAAAAACCGGTCCTAAGCCGGTTATAACCGGTGATAACCGGTTATATAGGTCATATATAATGTAAAGTATGCTTCCAACTTTCGGATAAACCCTGGGTCGTGAGAATCCGATAAGATCTGACTGAGATATGAGCTGATTAAGATACTTAGTACAGTCTGCACTCAAACTCGGTGTTCCGAAATTGTTTTGGCCATAGCACATTCAGTTCTCATCCGATTTATTTGACCCAAGGGTCATTTTGAAGCCCTATAACGGGGCTATAATCAGGTATATAGTATGTGTAGGAATGACCGGTCACAAACCGGTTGCGACTGGTTATTTCCAGTTACGCAGAATTCCAGATTATGAAAATAACTGGACTGGTGCACCGGTCATTCCAGGATGACAGGACTGGAAGTCCGGTCATTACCAGTCACAGATCAGTTACAGTCCAGTCATTTTCAGTCACGGTGACTGGACTTTTAAACACTAGCAGCACTGTCAGGAGGATCGTCGGGGAGGCGGGACAAGGCGTCTGCCACTGTATTGTCCTCGCCTTTCACATACACGATTTTGCAATCAAACTGGGACATAAACTCAGTCCAGCGAGCTTGCCTGCGTGACAGATCACGTTGTTTGTGGAAGTTCTCGAGTGTGCGGTGGTCAGTAAAAACGACGAACTGAGTGCCAAATAAGTCTGCTCGCCATTTGCGAAGGGCTCGGATGATGGAGAGCATTTCCTTTTCATGCACGGGATAGTTTAATTCTGCGCCTTTGAAGGTCGAAGATTCGAACACGACCGGGCGCGCAGTCTCCCAAGTGTCGCCAAAGGACAGGACGGCGCCAGAACGCCTGTCGCTCGCGTCGGTAGTCAAAAATCGTCTTTGACTTATCATCATGGTCAATTGTTGTTAAGCAGTCGCGCCCCACGACAATTTTTTTGATAGCATCTAGCGCGCATTGGTGACAAGGAAGCCATGGTGGAAAAGACGAGTCGCACTCTTTTCGCGTCAACTCGGTCAGAACGTCTGTATGGTCTGCAAGATGTGGCAAGAATGCTGCGATGTAACGAACCAGGCCCAGGAAGGAACGAACATCCGTCGAGGATTTCGGCGTCGGCCAGTTCAAAATCCGGTCTACCTTGCGTCCATCGGCTTCGATACCCGCAGCTGAGATGTGATGACCCAAGAAATCAATAGAAGTGCAGTACAAGTTGGTCTTAGCAGGGTTAACATATAAATGAGCTGTTCGAAGAGCCTCCAGAATCTTGCGGACATTGATGTGATGCTCTTCCAGTGTTTGTGAATATATCACGATGTCATCCAAGTAAACGTGGCAGATTTTCCCAATATAATCTCGTAGAGCGGTAGAGACTCGCCGTTGGTGGATAGCCGGTGCATTGCGAAGTCCCATAGGCATTACCAACCATTCAAACAGTCCGAAAGGTGTCGAAACGGCCGTGAGGTGGACATGATCCGGGTGCATAGGCGTTTGGAAAAACGAGTTTGTCATATCTATGGTCGAAAAGTATTTGCCTTTACCGCAGTCGTGCAGGATGTCGTCGACACGAGGCAGAGGATGGTTGTCAGGAATAGTGTTTGCGTTCAACTCGCGATAGTCGTTCACCCAGCGTGGTAGAACCTTAGGATCAGCTTTCGGAATGATAAAAGCCGGCGATGCAAATTGAGATGAGGACGGTCGGATTCGACCCGCGTCAAGATGCTGTCCGATCAGGGTCTGCCACGACTCCCGGTATTTGCGGGGACATTGATATGTTCGTGTACGAATAGTCTGGTCAGCCTTCTTCACATGAATTTCAGCCAACACATCGCGTGGTAGGTCTTTAACATGAGGAATGGGCTCAAAGATGTCCCGGAATTCCGTCTTCATTTTGTTCTCGAAACGCTTCAGGGTTTCCAACGTGGAGAGCTCCTCAATACGGGTACGCACGGCAGCCACAACATTAACTTCTTTCACAGTTTCAAAAAGAAATGCGCTTTCCATCCGCTCGCGACGGGCCTTGCACACGAGCTTTAACTCCTGGACCATAGCTTTACAATACGCCTTAGTTTTATTGAAAGCGGCACGGATTGATGTTCGTTTACGGGCAGGTACAGGTATGGGTGGTGCAGGATCAAGTAAGTTGTAACCGCAACGGGAATCGATGATAGTACGGGCATGGTGATCGGTAACAAGGTGGTTATGCGAAAGAAACGGTAGTCCGAGAATAATGGGTGAACAGAGACCAGGGGCAATAATAGCGCGTACAGTATTTGAAGTCCATGAACGATCGAGCGAGGAAAGAGAGAGCTTGCAGTATTCAGTCAGGACATTTGAGGTCTGAGGCCCCTTCGTTGATGAATTTGACGTGGATGGTGACATGGCGAGACCGACATCTAATGGTTCGTGCAAACGGAAACGGCGAAGGCCCAAATGATCTGCTAATCCTGCGTTGATCAAAACAAGATGTGAGCCGCAGTCGATCAAGGCAGAGACATGAACAGGAAGTTCAACGTTCGGTCCGGTCACCAGACCGTCCCATAGATGATGAGGGACAGAAAACGGAGCAATGCTTACATCGTCAGAACCTCCCGAATCGTTGCTCTCGGTATCCGAGCCAAGCAACGCGCCAGTGATTGGGGAGTCTGGCAGTACGGCGGCGACGAACCCAGAGGGAGGAGGGGAGTCCCCCCATGACGTGAACGAGGGGGAACCAGCACTGGGAACGACAGCGGCAACAGGCTTCGCAGCACGGGGTTTGGACGACGAAGAAGACGACGGAGTCTTCTTAGCAGCAGCAGCGACAGCAGCATCAGCAGCAGTGAGGGTGCGGTAAGTGCGGCCGTTGGGGAATCCGGTCGTGCATGTTAGGGACGTGCAGTCGGTGTAGAAGCGACGACACTTGAAGCATCCCTCGTGCTCACGCAGGAGAGATTTTTCGTCGTCAAGAAGAGAGGGAGGCTTCGTACGGTCGGTGGAGCCTCCAGCGCTTGAGCGAGATGACGGCTTCTTGGATGATGATGATGAGCGGCCACTAGCGTCCTGGAAACGAGATTGGGAGAGGGGCCGCTTCGCTGCGCGTTCTGCACCACTTCGCGTTGACGCTTTGCAGCCCGAACGCGGGAATCGTCAATCCTTCGAACGGCGTGTAACCATTCATGCCAATCGACAATCTCGTTCAATTTCTCATCGAAATACTTGAGAGAGAGGTCGGCGTCGAGACCGGCCTCAATCTTAGCCCGGAGCTTGGTAGTGACAACGAAGTGAGAGGGAGTGCCGACCAGGAGGGAGTTTAGGGCCTGCATCTCGGTGGAATAGTCCCAGAAGTTGGACTTGTCGGGATCGAGACGATGGGAGAGGATGCGAACGCGCAGTTTGGTGATCCAATCCTTAGGAAGGTAGTTGGTTCTGACCTCGGCTACGAACTGTGCAAATGTGAGCGCCATGATACGATCATGGTCGCCAGAGATCCATCCAGTCACGAATGCGGTGGTCACGAAGACCTGTGTGGGACCTAGAAACCTGGTCAACGGCCTCGACTTTCTTGTGTTTGAAGAATTCGATGCACCCGCGCTCCCAGTCCTTGATCAGGCGAGGTGTAAGGTCGCCATCAAGCAAGGACGGCAGTTTACCATCCTTATATTCGAGCGTTGCGACGGACGGCATCTTGAAATCTGGGTCGGTGATGACGAAGGTGAAGGAGTCGGAAGATGTGGTGGAAGAAGAGGATGACGGGGACGGGGAGCGTGGTGGTGCAGGCGGGGGCGGCGGCGAGGGTGGCGGGGGCGGGGGCGGTGACGGCGACGGTGATGGCAATCTGGAGGGCGGCAACGACAACGGTGAAGACGGCTCCGGAGAAGCGCCTAACGGCGGCAAGGGAGCACCGGCAGCAACGCCCTGTGGGAGCGAGATACGCGCGCGGCTGCGTGTAGTGAGCGGAAGAGGGACCGAAGGCAGGCGGGACAGTTTGACGGATGGAGGCCTGGGTGTATGCGCACGCCAAGTTCCGAAATTCTCTAAAAGGCGATTCTACGATGCCAAGAGTGTTCAGTATGCGCCAGGCACTCGCCAATGGAGATAACGACGAAAGGAGAAAAAAATCGCGTTGAGCGATTAGACGGCGGCGGTCGTTGTAGGTAACGTTTGTTTGTTGTTTAAAAAAAAGTGGAAGCTTGTCCCAACCAAAGGGGCAAGCAACACTGAATCAGACACGCACCAAAACAGGAACGAGTTCTATTTGTTGAGAGTCTGTGCAGAGATACGCGTAGCAGTATGAAAGATGGGGAAAAAGGGAAGGAAGGAAGAAAGAGGTAAGGCGGCGGGTATAAATGAGGACGCCGCCAAGCATGTATCAATAGTGTACGTAATCCAGGATTACATTCAGATCCGAAACCAGCGACCTTGAAAGGGTTTATGCATGGTTGTGCTGGGCAGTTATCTGCCCGGAAGTTGCCGGGCAGATAACTTTTGGTCCCGAGTTCTATTTATAGAACGAGGTTTTTTTTGTATATGGCCTGGCTCGTGGGATACTACGCATTCCGAAGTGATAGCATCAATTTATCAGCACGTGACTTCGGGACCCGTGATCATCAGGCCAGTGGTTGCGGTGGTTGCTCGGAAATCGCCGGCCTGCCACAACCGGTCAGGACCAGTCGTGACTGGTCCGAACCGTTCACAAGTCACGCGGGCGACAACAGAATCAACTTCGAGAACATCTTTGTTGACTCCAAGGGGCTCCCAGCGGCGAAATCCGTGAAATGATGTTGCTCGAGAATTTTCACAGGGTGCGAAGGACAATATTTTCATGAAAGGTATCTTGAACAAATAGTGAAGGAATACCTTATATGTTCAGATTATGTAGAGGTATTATATTGTGAATCAAATATTGAATTTTATACAAGAAAATATAGTAAGCAAAGTTATCATATTATCAGAGAACGTATTCTGAATAAATTCACTGTATTTTCAGTAAAAAAGCAAGCATTACATGATGAATATAAGCCATATTCTTCCAAGATAATTGTATGAAGGACAAAGTGAAAGTATACTTCATATTTGCAGCATATGTCTCCTGAAGAAATTCAAAATATGATCACACGATTTTTACAATATGATCAGCGGAGAAATTGTAAATATATCTGCAACATAGTGAGATATTCAGAATATCTTCACCATATTGCCATATATTTGGAATATTTTTACCATGTTGCTGTTTGATCCTGAGGTATGGTGAAGGTATTTTAAAATCTTCACTAATCATATTGTGAAAATAGTGTGAAGATATTTTGGATTTAATCAGGGGTAATATGCTACAAATATGAAGTATATTTTCACCATCTCTTCTATGAAATTATCTTGAAAGGATATACCTTATGTTTACCATATAATGCCTGCTCTTTTTCTGAAGATATGATGAATTTATTCAGAATATGTTCTATCATAAGATCACAATTTTGCTCACTATATATTCTTAGCTAAAACTAAATATTTGATTTACAGTATGATGCCCTTGCATAATCTCAGTATATAAGGTATTTCTTCACTATTTGTTCAAGTTACCTTTTATGAAAATATTGTCGCTTGCACCCTGTGTTTGGCATCTGGTGCCATAGGTCCCACCCCGTTTAGGCAATACGCCCGGGGTCCTGGTCTCATATCGCATCAACACGATAACAGACGGGGGCAGATCTGAGTCATTGTTGTCGCAATCCATTGTCCAGCGTAATCCTCGCGTCTCTCGTTCAACATGCCTGAGAACGACCACTCGGATGCAGTCCTTGTTCACCCACCAGAAGTTGCTCACCTTCTCGAGGGAAAAACAGGGAGATCACTTACTTTTCCGATCTATTTCGACGCAACCACCGACAGGACGTTGATATGCTGTGACTTGTGCGGCAAATTCTATATCTTGGGCCGAACAAGATCCACGGTCAGTCTAGGGAATCATAGGGGGAAGGATAAATGCAAGAGGCGGTGGGAGAGTAGGGATGCCGAAGTTCAGTCCGGAACCGCGGTTCGGAACCAGAACCGCCGAACCGGACCGTCGGTTCTGGTCCAGTTCTGGTTCTGGTTCGGGCTACACACAAAAGTTCGGTTCTTGGTTCTTCATTTGTTAAGACCTTCAGAACCGGTCCAGAACCGGTTCGAACTGTGAACTGAAGTGGTCTGGAGTCTGGTGCAAAATTGGGTGCAAAACGACTGTATTTTCGAAGATTTTTCGCGTCTTGTCTTGACGCGTTGGCGCACATGACTGGTCGGACTTCGAAAATTACAATGGCAAACGGGAGGTTGCCTTCCGCTGATCTGGCAATCTCCTCCAGCCATTTCGCGCATGAAAGCCCGTCACCCATCGCTCACAGCACCTCCTAATCGGGTTTTGTTCTCCCTTTTTGTCTTCAGGGTAGGTGTACTCTTCAAGCTCCTAGGGACGGCCTTGGAATGGTGGGAGGATCTGGGTGACGAATGTTCTTTGCGTGGTTTCGAGTATATGGGTTGGGCCTCCAGGTATGTAATCAGCTTAGCTTTCCTGGGGTGGCGTCAACGACGCCATCCACAGTGTGCTAATCATGGTTTTGAAGGATGACAACAGAATAATGTCCTCTCCACCCTTGGGTGCAACTCTGTATTCGATGCACGGCAGCCCGGTGATTTGCCATCTACCACACCCGCCGCCACATTCTCACCAGCTGAAACCCACCACCACCTTCACCCGTCAGCTCCAGTCACCCGACATTGACCCAGACATTGGCGTGATCGTAGCCATCGCCTCCGTCCCGTTCGCATTTCACACAGCAGTGCCCCGAGTCGACTTCTCTTTCCCCGCCCGCGGACTTCGGCCCGTTCTCATCTTTGCCTTATTTTTTATTGCTCCTGGCCGCCGAGATGCCTGCTTTGCAGGTGATTTTAGCACCAGGAGCTATTTCAGTCATAGGCCGGTGAGGAGGACAGTGTCCATGCATGCGCAGGCGGAAAATTGAAGTTTTTCTTATATTTTCTTGGAAATCTTTTGGTTCTCGGTTCGAACCGGGTTCAGAACCGTCCAGAACCGTTTGAGAACGGTTCTGACAGTTCAGTTCCGGTTCTGGTTCAGTTCCCTCCAGGACCTATCGGTTCTGGTTCTGGTTCTCGGAAAATTGCCCGAGAACCGGACTGAACCGAACTTCGGCAACCCTATGGGAGAGACATGTAGAAGCTGTAGCACGGGCAGAAGCAAAGGCGGCACTGACTACGAGCTTTGGAACATTATCAGGTGGGTAGATACAATTAAATTTCACATCCAATCGCATAGCAAGAAGATATAGTCATGCGAACACTTTCTGCAAATCCAACCCCGTCACCCGAACCTCTGACACGAGACTTAACACCACGCGCGTCAATGATCAATCTCAACACCAGCATAGGCGGTTCTTCGTCGTCTTCGATACCTCAAGATCCATTTTCTGAATCTCCTCCTGCAAATTCACCTCCGTCATCTACTTTACATCTTCCTGATTGTCAAGGGCAGTGGGTGGAATGGTACCCAGGCACAAGTTGGGATACATATGCATACCGACAACACGAGCAAAAGGCAACGCCGTGGATATTGATCGAGATGAGGGAAACTCGCGTGCGGCTACGCGCTAAAAGCTGCCTGAAAGTCCTGCACGATGCCCATCATTATCCCGTGTGCCCAGCCTGTGCTGATCTTTTGAAGAGCCCCAAACTCCAGGCTTTCATGAGGCATGCTACTTTTTCTGAAGTGGCGCCCCGGACTCTGTGAATTTATCTCAACTACCATCAGTCTCAAGGCCTCCTAGATAAAGCAGCAAAAAAGATTGTACGCCTTCAGACCCAGGTAAGCATATGTATCAATTTCTATTGTTCATGTATGCTAAATGTGACCGATTCCGAAGATATCTAATAAGGATCGCAAACTTGCTACGGTCACGAGGAAGCTGAATGACTATAAGAGGCTCGTGATGATGCTATCGCAGCAGAAAATTGCTGGGGCCTCCACCATTCTAGCTATTGGTCTTCGACATGGGGACTCACCTGAGGCACTTCACAAAAAATTGGTCCAAGCAGTTGACGGCGTCTATGCGCCACGATCAGGTTGGACCGATCGTGAATATGACATCGCTTTTCTGGCCAAAGCCTTAGGTGGAACACGTCTTCTCTATGTCCTGCAGAAGGCTGAGGCATATCCTTCTTATACAACTCTGAAACGAAAAAAGAGCTCATGGTCACAAGTGGAGTACCTTCTACAAATGAGATATCTGCAAACATTACTTCGCTTCTGGGAAAGACAGGTCGAAAGCCTCCTCTAAATGCCATAGTTGGTCAGACCTTGATGATAGATGGTGTAGCCCTGGAGGAGGCGTGCCGCTACGATCACGGGCAGGGACACATTCTTGGAATATGCCGCGAACACGCGCACACTGTGGCCAAGCTCCTGGTGGATGATGTCCATGACATCGACAACATCGCAAATTCTCTCGAGCAGAAGGCTTGCCACCATGGAAAGGATGGGACTGTCGTTGCCCTGGCTCCTGTTACAGCAGCCGAAAATTACTTCCCTGTTCCACTTGTCCTTTCATCCTCATGCAAAGTCGAAAAAGGTGATGAGCTTGCAAAATGGCTTTGCAAATTTATCGACACATATCACGTGCACCCTGATGGTGAAAAGATCCATGGTCCTATTCGGACGCTTGCCACTGATGGGGAATCCTCTTTCCGCAGTATGCGCTTTACTTTGGGAGTTAAAGAAGCGCTTGATCAGGACTCTGGCCTGGGGCGTATTCTCTACAGATTACCTGGTTTCAACTGCTACACAGGCGCTAATTCACTGCTCACAACATGTGATCCAAAACACATTGTGAAGCGGTTTGCAACAATGATCAGATCCCCGAAAGGAACACAAATTGGAAGCAACACCATCCTACGTGACGACTTCATATATGCATTGACAATCATGGAGAGAGTCACCCCCAACCAGGCGGAAGTCCTTCTTAATCCAGCAGATAAGCAGAACGTCCCCAAAGCTGTACGCTTACTCCAAACCTTACTCCACGAGTCCAGCAGTGCTATGGAAGCAGCAACTGTTCCTGTGTTCGCAGTGCGTGTCCAAAAGATTTACTTCTTGGCAACAATCTTCAGCTATTTTCTCTTGCCCTTTGTCGACGTTGGCATGTCACTATCTGAACAAATCACTTCACTGTCTGCCTACTCTCATTTGATCACAGCGATGTTTCTCAAGCATCGTACGGCATTTATGAATGGTGCCCTTTTTGCAGATTCCCAAGCCATTGTGAAGAACATCATCTTCACGATTGCTCGTTACCAGCTCGCTGATCCTGATCTACTCTACTACATTCTTTTTGAGGGTACAGACCGCTTGGAAGGGGTCTTCTCACATGCACGTACCCAGGACCATGCACGAAACTTTGATATCCTTCAGCTTTCCCACAAACTTGCCATCAGGGCCGAGATCAACGCAATATTTGAACGCCATCCTGACCTTTACCGAGGCCATATACGACGAAACCTTTCAGGTGCCCAAGGTGTGGATCATGTCAACCCAAAATCATGGCTGGGTAACGTCCGCGTCGGGAATGTCGATATTATTGCAGCATATCTTGCTGGACGGGATCGTGCAAATCAGTTGCTTGCAAAATTCCTTGGAGCTGAAGGAATTACCGTAAACTGGGATGCCTGGTCTTCTCAGCCGAGACGTGATCACCTTCGCCCACATGGAGACTATGTTGGTTGTCGTACAATCGACGAAGATCCTGAATACGATGACTCTCAGGAGCTGGTTGGTGGTTTTGCAGTGAACGCAGCCCAGCCGTTAAACAATGACTTCGTCGATGCCCGCGACTTTCTGTATGAGGAGGACGAAGATAGTGTAGTGCAGGACGAGTTGATACAGCCCAGCCCATCTGGCATCGCAGACAGCGAGTCTACATTTGTGGAGGAAGGCTGTGAGGACGAGAGACATGATTTTGTAATGGAAATTCTCAATCCAACGCAGAAAAAACGACTCGATGAACCTTACTTGCTGGTAGATGGCAAGATGCAGCATATTGACACACTCGTTGCACGCATGCTCATCTCAGATAGGGCTCGGAAGTTGACTACATGCACACTGCGAGCTCAAGGTGTGACAGTCGATGAGACGATGCGCCGCCTTAGGAATCTCAATAATCCTCCAACTCCCGATAACGATACAAACTTGGTAAAAAGCGGAGACTTAGGAGGATTTCTCCTACGCGTGGTAGACCAAGTATGCCTTGCAGTTGGCGAGGCGTTGAATTTCCGTCGAGGGAATTCCAGGTCTGCCATGAGCTCTGTAGACATTGAGGACCTCGAACACAACACTGGATCAAAAGCTGTGTCAGTGGCTGTTCAAATTCTTGACTTGAAAGCGCACGTACCGGATAGACAGATTAATGAGCCGACATATAGGTGGACAAAGGATTATGTACAGCAACAAGCTAGTAAAGACGGTGTAATTAATCAGCGCCACCTTGCAACGCGGATACCAGGCTCGGCATTCCTGCCTCTTGGTCCAGACATTGTGTCTGCCCAAGATTCCTCACCGGTGTGGGCGCTAAAGCCTTCCGACCTGAAGGATACACTGAAGATCGCATGGGATGACATGAACCCCGATAGTGATGAGATTGTGGATAATCTCGAGGCACTTCCGAAAATATTAGCCGCCGTGCCAGGCCTTCCCTATAAATCACTCACCGGTGACCCAGAGCTCTGCATTACAGCCCTCCCTGTAGAAATCAACGTCTCCAAACGTGATGGACGTGAAAAGCTTCCCTGCCGACTCTGTGGAACACAACTCCCGCTCAGTAAAATGCGAAATCACGTTGGGACACATATTCTTCGAGCCCTGCGAATTGCACAATTTAAGGTGTATTCTGAGAGTCAAGATTACTACCCAAACGAAGCTGATGTACGTTGTATAACGACCTACCTAATATCCGGTGTTGACAGCCATCCAGGTGCCGGGCTCGGAGATGTGTGCAAATCCGTGCGGGTGGTGCGGCTTGGAGGGCTGTCGGACACAGCTTGTCTTGAAAGGGACGGGTGCGAAGCAAAAGGTGACGCTGGTGTCAGATTGTGATTATCATCATTCGAAAATGGTGTACTCACTGGCGAAAAACTCGACGGATGGCACACCGTGCACCAATATTCCTCTCGGCTGTCCCCTGTGTTCCAAAACCCGAAACAACCAGCCTAATTCCTTCTGGAAATACAACTTCATACAACATATGATTGAATGCCACCATGATCCCAATGCTGGCTCATTCCCGCGCATCCCGGTTGCCCTGTGGAAGTCAACACATATTAGCCGGAAAGAGGAAGATCGCATGAGAATAGAAGTCATACAAACGGAAGCTTACCGAGAAATGTACCAAGTCCCGCAGAGCGATGGCCTGGACGAGCTGCAGAGCGAGGAAAACGACGACTTGGAAGCAGAACGGGAGGACGAAGGAGACTCCGAGGATGAGGAGCACGAGAGGGAGACATCAGCCGTGAGAAAGAGGGCATTTTCGAGCATCTCATATGCCTCAAGTACAGCATCGTGCAATCCTTCTCAGCAAAAGAAATAGTGCACCGTAGGAATACAGCGTTTATCCTTAACACGCAGCTCACGGATGACTACGGTATAGATCAACAGGTTGAGATAAAAGATAATTGCGATATGAGACCAGGACCCCGGGCGTATTGCCTAAACGGGGTGGGACCTATGGCACCAGATGCCAAAATTCTCGAGCAACATCATTTCACGGATTTCGCCGCTGGGAGCCCCTTGGGTCTGCTCTTACTTAGGCGCTGCTTGGTGAAGGGTTCCGTTCGGCGTTAAGGGCGGCTTTAAGTGAAGAAAAAGACAAGGCATGACGACGTGTGACCTTATCAGCCAGATAAGATTAGAGATAATATGCATCTGACTCTACTGTACAGCTCAAACTTCTCTCCAATTTCTATATGCACTATGCCTACAGAAGCTCAAACACCAGGAAAATGTCGCGCTGCTCGCTCAGATACACAAAAAATGAAAGATGTTCTCAATGTAATCCGGGAGGCGGTTTGGTCCATCTCAAAATTCCTCCATCAATTCTTCCGACTCGAGAATCGCGACGCCCCTGCATCAGCGAATGGTAGTAGCGATGATGAATGGCACATCGAAGCCGCGACTTGGAGAGATCCTCCAGCTTATCTATGAGAATGCCAGACGCGTCGACTACCGGAAGGGGGATAAGACGGCGAGCAAGATTGATATAAGAACCCGATTCCGCCTGCCGTGTGACCATCACAGAATGAGTCCTTCAACAATGCCCCGGATTCACGTCCGTTCTTCGACAGTGAGCCTTGAAAATGCTGGGCTATCGCGACGCGTCGAGCTCATGTGATGACATCCGAGATTGTTTTTCAGCGCTCAAACGTGGTTCGGAGCTCAGACCCGATGATCACGCCATCGGAATTTTTGGCCGTCTCAACCGAATGGAACCCTCACCTAACGACACTTAGGTTGAACTAGACTAGGATTTTAGTGTATCTGTAAGAGATTTTGTGGCTACGTCGTCGGTCGCGACCGGTTTCAAGTCAGTCGCAAAACCGGTTGGAACCTGGTTCAGTCGGAACCGGTCCAAACCGGTCTTGTAAGCTGGTACAACTGATAACGACCGGTCGTGTGCGGTTCGGTCGTCAGTCGCAGGTCCATCGTGAATTTCCCAACCAGTCGCGGTCGCGGTCAGCGCCAAATTGGGCCAAAAACCGGATGGGTTGGACTGGACCCCACGAACCGAGGATTGCCTCGTATGTCGACGATCCTCATTTTGAGTCTGCTTTTGCTCTGCACGGCACATGCTCATGCATGAAGGTATACAACTTAGCCCCTGCGTGGATCCAGCATTGTTTTGTATCTCCCCGGCGAGCGAGACCTCTGACCCAGTTCGCAGGTGCTTGGAAGTAGCTATATACTCGAGCTTCCACTGTGGTCTTGTGCACACCAAGGCTTACCCAGCGCAGATATCGGGACTCTTGGATGCCTCATACGTCGATGACCCTTCGTCTCAAGTTCACCTTCGGGCTGACAAGGTACGTGCCCAAAGTCTTAGGAAGTCTTCTTGAATATACTCATCGCAATACTTCTAGGTGTTTTAGTGTAGGTTTGTATCTTCTGGTGACAAGAGCTGCGGCGGTCATCCCATTTTGTGGGTGTAGGACTAGGACCGGTTATATAATCAAATTAATGTCCCAAGGTACTGCTTTACTTTTCCTTCATTTTCAATCGTCCTTCTAATATCATGTATTTTAAGGAGAATTTACCTCTGTCCCTGCAGGTTGCTACCCGCCCTTATCATTTTGCAGGGCTCAAAGTGGTACGCACCCTGGATTCGCCGCCGATTCCAGACCCAGCCCCAGCAGCCAGTATCGGACACATCTGCCTTCGCCCCCACTCCCACTACCTCAATACTGCAGTGGCAAGAAATTCCCGTTCGAGCCTGCACCATTTCCAGGGACCTTGCTTTTGCTCTTCAAGCCCTGTCCCCCATAATTCAGCTCCTGTACTCGAAGGAGCCCGCAATCGCAGGTCTTCTCAGTTGCAGGAGCTAGTTCTGGTGTGGGCAGGATGTGGTGGTGTCTGGTTCAGTGAGCTGAGGCTGTCGGTGCATGAGCAGCGATTGTCGGGCATCGCCAGTGCGTGACTTCTAATGGATCAAGATTGCGCCCGTCAATACGCCGCCACCGTGGACCCTATCTCTGCCCTCTTATCAGCCAGCCGCAGCTTCTAGGAATGCCTCCCTACGCCCTGAAGACCGTGTTTGCAATGAATCAAGGCCAGGAGTTGAAAGGAAGAGTTTGTACTTGGTTTGGATGTTGGTACCCCGAGGTGGGCACTGGTATGTCTTTGCTTCGTGTCCTGCACTCCGGGACGCCTCTTATGGAGACAAAATCTAGAAAAGACTTATATACACCACAAATGCTTGTTCTACTGCTCCAAGAGCCCGTAGAAACCGACGGAGGCCGAGCAACTGCCGAGTCCCGACCCTCGTTTCTGGGCCTGCAGACACCATCCAGACCGTCTACTACTAGTACTCGTAGAATAAGTCCTGGCGCCCCTGCCAGTAGCCGCCATCTTCCGTTGCAATCTCCATTATTTTGATTAACTCTCCGCTGCTGGATGATTCTGCTACCGACCCCTGTGATCGCGCCATCGTGTACAGCCGGCCTCTACGAGTTGAGGCTCCTCCGAGATGAGAAGCTATGACAGAGTTGCAAGCGTTTCCCGTGCCAGAGATCCCTGGGCCCCCACTTGAAAGCTGAGACGACATCTATGGAAGACTACAGTGACCATAACCCCCCTTCACCCAGGTTAAGAAGTTGTCAAATTCGTCGTTGTGCCGTATGCCGGCCTATTCCATGTTTCACCAAATGTCTGGGCCATTCATCGAGTCCCTTGCCCCTGACTTGATGTCAAGATCACCTTCCTCGTCTCGGGCAGAATCTGCTGGTTGGGTGGTGTCACAATTCTTGAGATGGCGCGAAGAAAATTCAGAACTCGGATCTGCCGTTTAGCGGCCCACGGACCCCAGTCGTCTTTCTGGTCAATCCTGAGCTCGAGAAAAGCTCTGAAGGGACTATAAATGTATGTAGACATTCAATGGAGCCCATCTATTGTATCTATGCCTTTGAATGGGAATATTCGGTTGCGTGGAAGGAGACAGCCTGCCAAGAGTTATCTGCCACCCTGAAAAGTTATCTGCCACAGCCCTATGTTATCTGCCAACGGGCTATCTCTGCCTTCTGTGGACCTTCCCCTCCCCCCCAAAAAAGAACTACATAAGCTACTCCTTATTGGATGCCATATCTCTGAGCTGGTGGAAATTCAGTGCTTTGCTGTTGCAAAATGGATGCTATTCAGTGGAGACCTTCTTGAAATCTTCTCAGCCCTTCCCAGCCTGAACTTGTGCACAATTAATGCCCAGATTTGATTACACAAAAGGTTTGAGTCTATGGAATGCGCACTGAAGTTCCAAAGGCTTCTCATCTCATTCTCATCGAGAAAAACAATGGTCAACGCGTCGCGTGCACGGTGCGTGCGACGCGACTCTGACGTGTCGGACTTCGAATTCTCGATCATCTCCAAAACTCGTCGTTTGCGCCCGCATTCTGGATGCACAAATCGCGTTTCTCTGATGCTGCGCGGGTCATATAATACAGGCGACGGTCCTACCCACTTCTGAGAGAAAAAAATCGGAAATCTGACGAGATTTCCGGATTCTCTCCCCTTCTCCTTTCTTTTCCTTCTTTTGCTTTGTAATATACCCAGCACAACCATGCATAAACCCTTGAAAGCGTCCAAAAAACCACCTCCGAAGTTTTTCCCACGAGGTTTCGGGTTGGCCAATATTTTGAGGCGAAAAAATTGAATTGTGTGTACCCCTTTTGGGGTTTCTTGCGCTAATTTTCAGCGCCATCATCGCCGACTGTGACAGAGAGCGACCTGTTCCTGTCGTCGCATAGCCAGTGTGCCGCCTTGCCGCCTTCCCGGTCGACCCTATCTCATTCACGCTCATTCAATGCCGTGATTGATTGATGAACGAGTGAATAACTTCGGCAGGGCATGCATCAAGTTACCTGACCATGTCCCATCTAGCCTTCCGGGAGGTTTTTTGTCAGCTTGTGGATGGCGGTATTTACACCACTGGCACCTCTAATACTAGCGTCTCTTGCGAAATATGGACACCTCACCATTTCACTGGGACGTTGGGGAGGCCGGGGATTTAATTTGAAGGCCAGAGAGGTTTTGTTTTTGTTTCTTTGAAAGACGGCGGCCTTGTTATTTTACGACAAGAATAATGGCAAGAGGACACGGGCTTCACCCGCAGATCAATAAACAGGATGTTAGAAAAAAATTGCAAAAGGTGGCAGCAAGTATGTAGTGAGATGAGGGAAACTCAATCGACAAGTTTAGTATGGGCATTCTGGTTGCCCAAAGCAGTATTTTGCAGTATTTTGTTGACATCAGTGCCAGACTTAATGATTTTTTGCGGCACAAGGGCTCGATAGATTTGTCTGATACTCTCGGAAATGGTTCAGTAAATCAAAAGGAAGCGATTGGCACTTTTTTCGGGAATTTATCTATTTTTTTCGGGGGTGGCCAATATTTTTGGCCCCTTGGCGAAGTAAACAGCCTTTTTAGGAAGAACGGCTCGTTCAAATTTCATGATACCAGCATCAATCGATAGCGTTTTGAAGCTGCTTTCTATCCCGAACAATTCCGAAGGCATAAAAAATCGTCCAATTTTTTTGGATGCCTTTGACTGTCCTCAACTGTAGCCTCCCCAATAGATACAGTTTGACGTAGGCTCGTTTGAGGTAACATCCTAGAACATGGGACGCCGGTACGGTTGCGGGGCGCATGGGTTCTGCTCATCTACTTGACACTTGCATCCACCTTTGCACTTGTTCTGCCATCTCACTCCGAGCTACTAGTCATGCAGGTTGAGTGTTGAGCCTGAGTCCGCAGAGTGGAGCATCTCTGTCGTGCATGAATGCAGTAGCTACTTCGTCCAGCACCACGTCGATTACAGAGCCGTTAGTACGAACATCTATCGACATCCGCGACTTCTGTGTGTGCAAGCCGTCAGTAACGGTATCCTGATTCGCCGGCGAGTTGTAATCTGCCACTCACTCGTACTCCGCCGGTCGCACTGTGGTTCCTCGAGGATCTGCGAGTCGTTCAAGTTGACGCGACGCCCAATCGCGATCCCAGGTGTTCCACTTCATCAGCGACCCCACGTGAATCGACATGATAGCGCACTATGTACCCCTCGCCCTATGTGGCGCAGGGATAAGGCTGCCATTTTGAAGGGTGATGCCTCGTTTCTGTTCTAATCGTACGGTCCTCTGTTGTATCGTCCATGACAGGCACTTTGGGCTTTCGCGGCGATTTGCAAAGAGGAAATGATATGCTGGGCCAGTTCGCTTTTTGGCCTGGATACATTGTGTAAGGTAGTGGTGGAGAACATTCTCCTTCGATCTATGTAACGCATGGGCGATGGGTGCAAGAGATGTGATGCAGAGCAAGTTGTGGGACAGACATTTTTGACTAAGAACAGGAAAGGCGGCGTGTTTGCTCGTATCGCCAAGTGCGCATGCGGTCGTAGACAGCTTACAGTGCCTGTGGAGTCAGAGGAAAATCCTTGTGGAGTCAGAGGAAAATCCTATCCTTACTTGCAAAATAAGAAAGAGTCTCCTTGGGGTCCTGCCGAGGGCACTTACCTGGGAACAGGCTACAGCAATGGCGCCACGGCCAACATATGATCCAAACATGACCTAGCTATGACTTCTATGTCGTCTTTGCAGCCACGAGACCTCCTTCGGATTCCAGGCCTGAAGCTGTTGTTAGAACTGCCTCCGCAAGCGCCCTAGTAGGTTCTCAGAAGGCGGAGCATGGAAGGTCCCTTTACCTCCACTGCCCCTAATTCCCGACCGAGCACCAGGTCCAGGCCCATTGTTGAGGGGCTCAGACATATCCTCTCTCTCTCTCTGAAACCTCCAATAGAACAAACGAAACGACAACGGACGTGAATAACAGAACTGCAAGTGCGTCGATTTGAAATGAACGTTGTACTCAGCTCCGCCTTGGCTGCCGATCACCAAAGCCGGCACGAGCCACCACCAAGCTCGAATTCCAAATCCAATGACGGGCGCAGCGTCTCGTGCTTGGTTTCTCACTCGAATTCGCCACAGCGCTCATCGTTGTACAGTGGCTCTCCAGGGCCATACTCAAGCCCCCGCCAGAACGATTACGGCTCGACTTCCCCAGACGCCTTTAGGTCGCCTCGAGGCAGTGTCACAGCGAGTCCGGAGCGTCTTCGCCGCTCGGACAGCGGTACGGTTTTGAACGTTGTACCAGAGGATCGTATTATGATGGAATTCTCGTCTGACGAAGATGTACGGACGTCGCGGTATACGGGTGGTATCCCCATGCACGGTGATGATGACGAACCAGATTCGGAGGAAGAGGAATGGGAGCTGGACGAGGAGCTGGAGGAGCGTGGGCTATACAGAGGTACGTATGTAATATCTGTCTAAGTCGTCCAGTCTAACATGTCCATAGGCTCCTACTATCGGTTGATGGCCCTATACACTTTGACGCCCATAACATCTCTTCTATTCTTCGCACTCCTCGCCGCACTTCCCACTTTCGTATATCCTCTAAAACAGCCTTGGCCATACCCATCAGTGCCGTACCTCCCCCACCCCGTTCCAGAACTTCTCACCTCAGCTGCATTATTCTCGCTAGCTCACCTCCTCCGCGAACCCCTAGCCACCATCACCACCTACCTCTTCTCCAACTCCCCTTCCTCGGTCCCTGCTGCAGTTTCCACAGCCATCCATACCGTCCTCTCCCTCGCCCTCCAACAATCAGCCCTCCCCATCTTGCTCATCGCCCGATACGCCCCACCGCACCCAAAAACGCATGACGCCGCCTTCCGTCGCGTATGGTGGCTTGCCCTCGGATGGGCCGCCGCCGAAGCCGTCGTTGCCGTGGCGCAGGGCTACGCCGCCCGTGCACTTTACCGCGATGTCATGGTCTCCGTGCGCCGCTCCGCATCGGCCGAGCCCGACACAGATGTTGACATAGAGGCCGAGGCGAATGTGGGGAATGGAGGACCAAAGCCCGAAGCGCGGCCGTTGGGCCCGATCGGTGTGTCGGGGTCGGGGTCGGGGTCGGGGTCGGGTTCTAGGAGCCCGCAGACGCCACGAGCACGGGATAAGGCGTCTGCTAACGGGCAGGGCGTTGTTGGGTTGCTCGAAGGGGTGGTGGAGCCTGGTCTGTTCACGCAACGGACATTCAGCGAGGAGGACATGGAGGATGCGGGAGAGCGGGAGCCGTTGCTTAATGGTAGGAGGGATGGAGAAAATGGGAGTGCGATCAAGATGCAGGTGGAGGATGAGCTGGAGGCGCTCATTGCGATACGTGCTCGGGAGGAGTTAGAGGAGGCGTATGGTGTGCCTATCATTGTACGTTCCAACTTCCTTGCCTTCCCTCCTCTCTCCAAATGTGAACTGACTATGCTTCGAACAGCACATACCGGTGTTCCTGTCCTGCCTTCAACGCATGAACATCATGCTTCTCACCCTCGGCATATACCTCCTCCTTTCCCAGGCCTATCTTCGCTCTACTCTCGCAACTACCGTCACCTCTCGATACTCGTCAAATCCCCGAGCGTTTGCAGACCGATCTAATGTTGCTTTGGGGGTCGCTGTGCCGCTTTGTGTCCTCATTCAGCTTAGTCTCGCCCTGCTGCAGACTCCACCAATTCTACCACGTGTCGGTGCACCGGCGGCGGTGTATAGCGCCTCGCTTGTTTCGCTTGGAGTGTTCTTTGCGGGACTGGCGGCGTGGGAGGGCTTGTCGTGACGTTGAAGTCCCAATGCTTGCTTTGTATCTACCTACCAAGTATGGGTCGCTTGAACAATGTATAGACAGGATACTGGAACTTTGCTCGGCGCTGGCAAAGCTAGACTTGTCACTCACAGCCTTCCATATCCCTATGCTCAAGTGATCTTACTGCATGTACTAATCTATAGACAAGTTGGAACTATGATGTCCTCTGACCTCAATCCTGCAAGTACTCAATTTGTGTCGGTCCTGCATATGTACTAAGTACATGGTATGAAGACCAGTACTACTTATTCTACCATCTACAACCCACAGTGACCAAATGCAGCCAGCATCATCTGGCTCGCTCCACAGAACGATTGACCTTCATCTGCCCAATTTGGCCCAATACACCGCCGGCTGCGATGTGGATTATCGCTGGAGGAGAAGCACGGCACGTTCGCTGTCTGGCCGGCTCTTGTCGTCTTCCATATGCCATCAGCGGGGCAATCCGTTGCGGATTTCACGGGAATCAGGGAGTGACCGACGACCTGTAGATGACGTTGTTATAAGACGTGCTCAGTATCATCACTACGATTTGTACTTGCCGCGCTTAATAATTGATTGTTTTTATCCAGATCGACAGCCCAAATGAGGACGCCGGGCATCGTACGCTTCAGAACGTACTCCAGTTTTGTGGCCAATGTTGAAGCGTCCTCGTACCTACGCTCCGAAATTGCCAGTTAGCACCATGATATCCTGCATAATGATAATACGATACATACCCAATCCACTGGTCGTCGTAGACTGGAAACCCCATCTGATCAGCCTCTTGAGTCATGGAACATAACGTGGAAACTCACCCAAAGTCATAGTCTTGCTGGTAGAGTTGTATGTCGGTTTAAGGCCTTTAGATTGAATGAGATAGTCTATCTCTCCGTACGATAGGAACCCTTCTCCGCCTAGCGCACCATTGGCAAATGTTTGCGGAGGCTATCATGGCAGACTTACCTGTACATGGCCCCACGGTCCCGCCTCCAGTGAAGGGGCATCCAGCAACTTTACAGCCAGGATCGGAGAGGGTGAACGAGCGACCGTAAAAGCCAATGCCGAGGTTGATTTTGCCGATGTTGACACCGGCTTTGAGAAGCATGTTTACTGCTGCGTTGATCTCTGGGATGGCGGTGTGAGGAAGAACGCCGGTGCCGAATTTGATGTCCCAGCTGCGCATAGCGTCAATAAAATAGACAAATCTGTAGGTTATGGCCTGCAAACCTTCCGTGAATGTCCTAGGTGGTATTTTAGCGCCGCCAGATTCTTATATAGTCTTATGATGCTCACGTATGTCATCAGGTTAATCCAGTTCGTATAATCTTGCATTTCGACTATTGGGAACTGTTGCAAGTACCTAAAGCGGTGATGTGAGTATGTATTCAGTGCAGTCAAGTTTAAGCGCACCAGAAAGACGCAGGGACGGTAAAACTGATCTGAAGACCTCTACTTGAAGTCGCGGCGTAGAGTTCCTGTAACAAAGCAAGGAAGTTTTGGCCGTCAGCCTCGATGCCACCCCGTTCGGTTCCCGGATATTCTGTGGCAACCGTCATCAGTGCATGTAGTCAAGGGCAGAACACGAAGGACGTACCCCAGTCCTGCGTAAGAGTCCAGTCATGTTCAAGCGTTGTGATCCATAAAGAACGAACGTACAATGTCGATGCCGTCGAAACCGTAGGAAGCCAACCCGCTGATGATATTGTTGACGAATGTTGTTCGGCTGGAGGACGTGCGAACCGCCAAAGAAAATATATCTTGGGTGGGAGGATCCTAGTAAAGCCTGAGCCTACTGCGAGACTAAAATACAGGACGAATAAAGCTTACATTGAAAGCCCAACCACCGACGGCCCACATCGTTTTAAGGTTGGGATTGATCTGTTTCAGCGCCTGGAGCTCAGCAATAAGGTCTTTGTCATCATCCTGCGTTTCTATCAGCCTGAAGTCTCCGCGCGAAACTGATGCAAATGAATAGACGATGTGTGTGAACGAGTTTGCATCTAATTCGCTCGGTCGCACGGCGGGAAGGACGGTATTGGGAACACCACTGCAAGAACGGTGGGCAGACCCTAAACTATACATGTAAACAATGGGAAAAGAATGGGTCATGATTAGAGGTAGACGCGTACAGTTGCTGTAGTACCCGATGATGTTGCGACCGGGATTGGCTGAATTCGGGCGCATTAGGTCTCCCGACCTCGTACTTTGCAGAGAAACACTTACCAGTGCTAAGTCCAACGTTATCGAATTCACTGATCTTCTCGCAGTGAGATTGGCAGCCAGTTCCGGGTGCGCCGTTGCTGGTCTCGCAGAAGTCGTCACTAGTAAACGTCTCAGCAAATCTAAAAGCGTGAGATATCTGAATTCCCTGACGTCAGACCGCAGTAGCCCCATCTATTGAACGCATCCGTGAGCATGAATCTTCCAAGATTTCCACGGAATTATCGTTAAGCTTACTTCCCACAGCACGCTCTGAGCGGGCATTCTTTGTTGCCCACACTCTCAAGTCCACACGGGATCGCTTTAAGGGGGCAAACCACATCAGTATATGTTCAGTTTTAGGACGAATCATGCATCTCACTGCTGTTCTGTGCAGGAAGGGGGGATGTACCCGCCGACATGCAAATCTTCATGCCAGGTTGGAGACCAGAACAGCCAGTCCATCTGCGTGATGCCTAAGGAGTGCAGGAAGAGGTGCAGAGGTCACGACATACCGCCAGGTCTGCTGGTTCCAAGTATCGATTTCGGTCAGCGAGACATCATATTTGACGGAAAATTGAGAACAATCGGAGCCGTCGACGACGTCCACGGCGAAGCATGAGCCGTCGGGCTTCGGCGAAGGGCGCCTGTTGGCAGAAAATTAGTGATCGCTGCCTATGAAGAATGGCACCGTTGTGCGGCGTGAATCACTTGGATGGCAGCGTTCCCGAACTGCAGCAGACCCACTACAGGTTTATGAGTATGGAGTTGGAATGAGTATTTGATTCAATTACCTGGTCCACCTGTAGAGTCGAGCAAGACAATTGCGGGTTGAAGGACGTGAACTCCGCTGCTGTGACGCCGCATTTAGTCGCAAGACTTGCACATCCATCCCCAGAAGCGACAGATATATATCTGCAATCTGCTCGCTTGCCATAGTGCGAAAACTGGATGTGATTCGACGCAATGGCCAGCAGGGGGATCCCCGCGAAGGCAGAAAGCAGAAGACAGGGCTTCATCTACACACTTTCTTGGTGGGGTTGGGCTGCAAATCCTGGACTGTCGCATTGTATAAATGTATTGCTCTTTCGCTGTATTGGTGGCAGCGGGATGCGACGGTGGTCGAACACTACGAGGACCTGAAGCACATGGTCATGCAGGGTCAGGAGACGGCCAAGACCATCCAGAAGCAGGGTGCCATGCAATACACTGCAATACACTTCACGGAGGTCGTCGGGAGTCTCAGGTGCCATTTATGATGAAGAACCTGAACCTGGATCTAGAGCGGCCTGTCTGGGTTGGTGTTGAAGTTGACCGGGGACCCTGGTGAAGCTAAGTATCTTCGGATGATGATGGGGCATGGCCATTGTAACACAAGTCATAGAATTAGGCGCAAAGAACTTTCATCATAGACCGGTGATGAATCCGTCGCGAAACGAAATCTGCCCTAACAGATGGGACAAGGCGTAGAAGTGATGAGTTGGCGATGACTTGAAAGTAGATCCGTCACTTCCCAAAAGCTGTTACACGGATTGAGCGAATCACGAAGTAACGAGTTCAAATACCATTCATTTTGCAGATTCTTGGATAGTTGACCTTGAAGACCGCCCAAAGGTCACAAAGAAGATTATGTTTTGCTGATAGGCGGAGCAGGAGGCGGTTGAGAGCAGCCAAGAGCTCGGTCGACCTCGGAGGTTGTGGGAGAGGGCCAAATTGAAAGTAGCGCTAACCACATGTTTGGAGGTTGGAAGACAGTTGAACGCTGAGCTGGAGGACAATAACTGTGCTTGGCTCTGGTCTGCTCTGGTTGACCTTGGCGAAGCGTCGGCGATCTACGGAACTCTAAAAATAGGAACTTGTGCGTCATGCCTGCTGTGTGCCGTGCCACATGATGTTTTGATTTGTTCTATCCTATCCGTATCAGCAGTTTGAACAAACAACATTCGGCCTGAGAGGAGGTTGGCGACAAGGCAGCAATTTGAAGGCTAGTCAAAGGCTAACAATTGGTCAGGCCAGTCCGCGATGTAGCCAAGACTCCCTCGAAGCAGGTTGCCCAGCACAACTCACGGCGATCGTCGGGAGGCCATTCTGATGTTGAAGAACTTCTATGTATCATAGCACGCGTCAGGTACCTACGCGTCGGAGGTACTGGTCCCATTCGAGCCGTTTGCCACCGATGCCCATGTTAACTTACGCATGCACAACAGATTCGCCTGGAAGAAGAACCTCTGCCCTAGATTGGTGACTGATCCGTCGGAGAAACGAAGTCCCCTTGCCCTACGATGAAAGCACTGGTCAGAAGCCTAAGTTGGGAATTACAAGTTGGTGGATGTTTTTGGTGCCTCCCGATAAATCATAAAATGACAGCGACTCCAGTTCGGACTCCGGCTTCCTATCGAATAATTGTCCACAAACTCATATGGCTCTTGTCGTCACACTGGCGAAACATTTTTTGGTCGTCGGCGGTCTGGTGCTCACTGGTGCATATTTTCGAACTTCTGATTCTATCCGTCCGATTAACATCTCTGCCCAGTTCATGCGGCATCACATTCGCTGCAGGTGTCAAAGCTGCAGTCAGACTGTGGTACACTATATACCGTCGTGTCTGGAGATGGCTGCTTCGCGATCGCGGACTCTGCAGGAATCACTCAAGCGCAACTCGCCGCACTGAACCCTTCGCTGGACTGCGCCACGCTCGCGGTGGGTCAGGGTCTTTGCCTTGCTCTTCCGTGCTCGAAAACGTATGTCGTTGCGTCTGGTGACTGGTGTGCGAAGATCGAGGATGAGCAAAACATCGCTGAGGCCGACTTGTTGTCGCTCAACCCTGGATTTACGTGTGGAGAGATCTTTGCTGGGCAACGACTTTGCATCGCGCCCCCTGTCGCCGATCCTGCACCCCCTTCGACAGAACCTCCCCCGATTAGCCTTCCAGCCGACCCTTATCCCACCATCGCGTGCCAAGGTAAAATAGCCATCACGGAGGGCGATACATGCTACAGCCTTGCTGTAGCACACGGTATTCAACTATCACAGTTTACGTCGATGAATGGAAATCTTGTGTGTGAAAATCTGCAAGCCGGCGACATTGCTTGCGTTCTTCCGGCATGCGGGAACATTTACAAGGTGAGGGACCGGGAATCAGTCCTGACATATGTTACTTATCACCGTGGCGCGAATCTTAGGTTCAGAGCGGAGACTGGTGTGCTAAGATTGAAGGGGATTTTTCTCTTCAAAGCGGTCAACTCGACACTCTGAATCCAGGACTCTCTTGTGCTGACCTTGCGGCCGATCAAACACTTTGCGTAGCACCCCCGGATGAAATAGCCCCAGACGACTCTACCCCGACTTATACCCCACGGGACACATACCCCGTATTCTCGCCAGGTGATAACATCCCTCAGTCACCGGTCGCCGCTTATCTGAATTCAAATGATCCACGAAACACATTCGCTGGAGACCTTATATTCCAACGTCGGTAGTTTCGCTCTTTCGTATCCTGCCATCATTGACGCTGACTCGATATTTTCGCAGATACTTCTTCGCACAAGTCTACATTCTCAAAGGCCGATATCAACGGTGATGGGGTACTCGACATCGATGAGTTGCGCACCTTGATTGCAGTTAGTCCCTCCTCCGCACGCGGCGTGACGGGCATCAACGATGCTGAACAATTCGCTCAACACATCATGACTTCATCCGACACAAATGGTATGGTTTTTGCCGATTCAACTTGTAGCAAATTTTACTTGATATCAGGGGACGGGAAAATCAGCGAGGATGAATACATGAGCGCTGTTGGACAGGCCCAGCAAGCAACCACAGAGGCATCCATCACTGGGAATCAAGTAAAACGGGAACTTGGTCATCCTCAGAAACGTAGGGACAGACGTATAATAGTCATTTCGGCAGCTAATCGGTCCTTTCCTAGGTATTATTCCTTTGCTCATCTTAGGTCTTATAGGCCTTCTCGCCATCGCATCGTTTGCAACAATGATGGGAGAAATGGAAAAGAAGAGTCGCCAACAAGCAGGCGAACTGCTGGACTACTTGGACATCACTTTCTGGGATCGCGAAGGCGGGAAGCCTGAGCCCAAGTGCTCTGCGTATATGTACTACTCCTCCTCTTGTGCCGCTCTAGGTGCGCTACATTATTCAAGTTTTGTAATTCTGCTCACGGAATTTAGGCAATCATTGGTCATCCCATTGCTCTGAGGGAGGGGAGAAAGTTTACGATGACAGGTAAGTCAAAACATTAGAAGGATGTTGGATTCTCACATGTTCCTCTAGCTGTCGAGGGCTGTTTAAGGACGGCGCCAAAGCCTGTGGATTCCTCGGGTGCTCGTCACTGTGTACTTCTCCCATAATTTGACAATCTCACTTGGTAGCTAACCTGCTATCTAGGTTATAAGATAAAGTGGGTTGTAGGTTCGCCGTTCTGGCAACGACTTACACTTGCATTAGTACCGAAGGCTGTTCATGTGACGCACTAAAGTACACAGTATGTATCTCCAACGTTTTCGCATGCATCCTAGTCATTTTCCTCTAGGCAGAAGAGGGATACTACTATTCAGATAACGGTCAGTCTACTACCACAGAGAACGGGGTGGCGGCGTGCCGATCCAAATGTTCAAACCTCACTGGCTGCGTCGGGTACGTGTTGATGTTTCAGTCTTTCTAGCTTGCTGAAGTATTCAACCAGCTTCACTGTCTCTCCCGCGTCCACCGACGATACTCTCACTTGTAAGGTGTTGAAGAGCATGACTACCAGGGTTCAACAAGAACGTTCTGCGTCCTTCAAAGTAATTGGACGTGCGTAATGGCCGTCCAGTAACTTTACATCTCTAATCAAGCTACGTTCAGTGCCTGTCGGGTCACCGGAGAATCCGATATGCCCCGTTGTCCCCAAAGGATATGTGCCACGTCCTTTAGCACAGATGCAAAATGACCAGTTATGGGGGGAATGGCGCTCATGGTCATACAGCAAGAAGGTGAGGGCGTTTTCACTAGTGTTTGCACAGAGTACTCATTCGCGGGTGTAGTATATGACTGGCGCGCAAAAGCGAGCCGACTCTTGTCCCACGGGTCCTCCTCAAAGGCGTAGTCTGATATCGTCGGTGCTTGAACGGCGCGAACAACGCAACGGAAACATCACTGGTCTGGCAAACCGCGAGCTGACTCCACGTGCTCTTGATACAGTTGATCTACGTTTTACGTACGGAACGACGGTGAAGAACCAAGGCGGGAGTTCCGCGTGCGTTTCTTTCACGACAACATCCTTGGTTGAAGTATGGTGGCTTCGCCCTTCATTCGATATTTTATTCTGATGTCTGATCAGGCAACTGTCAAGAGGACATACATGCGATTAGGCATTACCAAGGATCTTTCTCCCCTTTGGGTTCATGCCTGCCGCTCAGAAATGTCAACAGACCTAGGTGAGTGTTGATTAGTTATCCATGGTCACTGGTGAGTCTGACATCATAGGCAGGCACTGATTTTCAGTATGTCTATGGAAAGATAGGCAACAGCTATTTTGCAACGGAAGGTTGCATGCCATGGGTCTTTCCCGGTGTTCCTACGTGCCAGGCACGTCAAATTATATGCACTGCAAGGCGTCCATTTTTGAATTCTTTCTTGCAGGAAAATCAATGTGCTGCCAGCCAATACGGCAAACTTCCTTACATAACCAGTACTAAGTCGTTCGTACTGATAAACGCCTATGCTGCATTTGGGGGTGTCACAGACATAGAAGACATCAAGGACTGGATCAAGGTGAGCTCGTGTGGAGGTGTCTTTCTGAAGCTTACTTGAAACTAGAACGTCGGACCAGTTTACATGTCAGTGAGTATTGCTTTACCTTACCGCCAGTGGCAGCTTCTGAGAACGGAATAGTTCACTGTGAACGATGGGTTCCAGACATACGTAGGTGATCTTCGTAACAGTCCTACGAACATAGTGTTCTATGACGGTCTTTACCCGGCGACATGTGGCTACGGCAATCACGCCAGTACGTCCCTGCTTTCTTGCGAGGTCTTTAGACTGACTTACCGTTATTCAGTGACGGTCGTTGGATACTCGCATTACACACGCTCCGACGATCCCTGTGGCGCTATCCCTCGCCTGTACTGGATCGTTCAAAACAGTTGGGGTTCACAGTTCGTCAAATGAAATCAACAAATCTGTTCTTTGGTGCTCATTGTCGTTTTAACCTAGGACGGGGAAAAACGGACACGTGTTCATCGAAGTGGGATCTCTGGCTAACACAATCGGGTATGAGCCGGCGTATGGTGTCAAGGTTTGTGCGGCGGACTTTTGGCAATTGTGATGCTGACGACGTGATAGGTCAACGAAGGCCAGCAATGGTTCTCTTCGAGTCTCCCTGTTGACTAAGTGGTTCCGCCGCGCGTTTCCCGTTTCCTTACGAATTCTTGGTGTACCTGTAGGCGTAGAACAAAGTATGATCTTCATCTTTCAAGCAATGGTATCGCAAAGCGAGCTCCCCCAGTCGCACACAGTAGCTCCCTCGGGCCCTCCCTGAAACTGCTGAGGTCGCGTTGCGCATCACATACACGCTTCGCGTCCAACCTGGAAAGATTAGAAAGCGGATGTCCAGCGAAGCAGTTACCTGGCGCCATCCCCTCACTGAGAGACCTGCAAGGATTGAATTCGCGGAACACACGACGTGCTATAGTAGTTGTTAGTCGCGCGAAGCTAGACATTTATTGAAAGAGGTCCACCCGCAGTGCCGACTCTTCGAGGCTAGAGCATGACGTGGGGAAGGAGGTGAGATTTGCATGTGTAGCAGTGGAATTTCTGGAGGAGGTGGCGTGCACGAGTGAATTCGAGGCGCAAAGTTTATAGTTTTTTAGAATGTGGAGAGGGCGGGAAGATTCCCGAGGTTTACCACTGTATTTGAACTTTTGTGCGCATGCAGAGGAATATAAAATCTTCTTATTACAAGGAGCACTAGCGTGCAGGATAGCAAGGTACGGTGAAGGAAGAAGACTTGTTCGTGGGGCCGGCATGAGCTGAGAAATTGGAAAGGGATTCAAAGGGTGAACTATTTGATCTCCGCTGCTTGGCCATTGTTCGCCACGATCAAGATCATCCACCTCTTGTCGTAACATCGTCGCAACGTCGTAATGCCTGCTGTGTATTCACCTACTACTAAGTATGGACAGCCTGAACAATGTATAGGGCTACAAAATGTTGGAACTCGGCTTGGGCATGGCAATGCTTGAATTATTTCCGAGATCTCCGTGGGTGAAAACAGTCCTGTTGACTCGTCCAGAGGTCTTCTTGAAGCTGTCGCGATAATTTGGATAGTACTTATACAGACTTATACACGTGTTCGTGCCCCAGGAATCGCTGAAAGTCATCCACTGTATCGAAAGGACCCCAGTGACTTGTTACCCATGGCGTTGTGAGTGGTGGCCGCGTCTGATTTGGAGGGGAAGGCTGATTAACCGAGTGCCGGCAAAGCAGTCATACCATGGGCCGTGCCGATTATTTAACAGACATGGGTGGGCGTGATAGATGTCAGTCGCACATTGAAGATAGAATAGAAAGGCGCAAACCTTGTATGTCTGCAAAATACAAGTGATTCGTGACGAACCACTTACAGAGGTGATGTATACAGAGGTGGCCGAGTACAAAGTGAAATTAAGTTGCTGGTATCGATTCTTCTCGGTAATACATACATTTCCGATATGACAAGACTAGTAGAAACGCGTAATGAAACAAAGAACAGCGAAGACTCCATAAGTAGACAGATTACCAGATGCTGCTGCGTGAGGTCGTAGAGCTACCTTGCACCTCGCAACGGGGACCTGGACAGCTAATACACCCGCGAGAACTTGTGCCACTTCAGTCGTGCGTCGGCGCCCAGGACGGCGCGGAACTGATTGATGACCTTCATATCCTGCGCCATGTCTAGGTGCTCTTGCGTTTTATTGGAGCCGATAACGAAACATGGCCGAACACCGTCGCCGATATCGAGGTGTTCTTCGTCATAAACGCGGACAAGTCGTCGATGGCCTACAGGAAGCCGTGACTGGATCTCCTCCATGGCAAGTGAATACCTGTGATGCCTCGCCTCACCGACGGCAAATTCGTTTTCATCGGCCCACGTAATCAGGTCATCTACTGTGAAGCACCAGCCAAAGACGCGAAGTGGGACGCGGGCGCCTTTGGGATAGCGAGGTGTAGAGAGTGGTGGGGGTGTGGGGAGTTCGAATGTAGTCAGATTGCTCCTGTGCTGAATGTGAGTAACGGGGGCGACACAAAGAGTGTGTGCAACCTACATGACCACTTAAGTGTCCCGTAAATGCATAGAAGGGTGGAAAAGTGGCGATTTGTGGTCGATGCGGTCGTGCATTGGGTTACTTACTGCCAGATCAGCACATATGGACACGCCTTGGACACGCCCTCCTTTAAGCGTGACGGCTATGGGACAAGATAGATCTCTAGGCAACGGCTTCTTCGCGCGAGAACATGAGATGCGGTAAGTTCGGCGTGGGCTGCTTATTTAAGAACGCTGAGTTGTCGAGAATGGTGGAATAAACAGTACATGAGAAAAAGAAGGCCATGTGTTTGAATTTTGCCAATCGAGGTGGTGGAGAGGAGGAGAAACAGGTGATCGCGAATTTCGGACTTGGATGATCCTTTCAACCGGTGGCCAGCCGGTGGCACCACGATGAAATAGATTAGTTCGGGAGTTGACGAAAGTGACAGGTGCTGACTTTGATGGGACCCGATGAACAACGTCGAATAGCAACGTCCTCCCATGAGTGCTCCCAATGGCATGGTGCGAATTCATGCTAAATGCAATAGCACCTAAAAATAACCCTTAGAACAGCTTAACCCGCCTCTCCAACTCTCCTTCTGATATCTACTTCATCAACCAGGGAACGGAGACTAGACAGAGACCATACGGCATGTAACTTCACTTCCTCCCAGGCACCACATGATCATCTCATCAAGGGTCGCCGTTGCACACCATACGCCACAGCAACTTCTTGTTACCGAATGTATATGGTACGAAATTTCCATCAAGGAGCGGTCTCGAGGTCCCCCCTGCGAATTACGCTTCCCTGGCCCTCCCCAACCTGGCCCTTCCTCTTACAGGCATCAAATCGATGCTATAAGCACCAGAGATTATTGTAGAAGGCAGCGAAATGCCCGCAGGCCCTTTGTTGACCCATGATGAGTACCAGCTGGCCATTTTCATCCTTGGACCTCGAGTCTGTACCGTTCAATGACATCTAAAAAATAATCGCCTAACAGTACCATTCGCAGCTGATCGGTTGCGCTCTGGATATCTTTCTGCAGGGCGTCTTGCTTTGTCAGGTGAGCCTGAGCATGCTCAGCTTCGTTCGACTGAGTTCTACAATCCGTTTGTATGTCAGTTCAGCCATTACTTGGAGCAATACTGGAATTCCGACAAGCTTGGTACTCGACTCGCGGTTATAGGGCTCGTTATTCTGACGACGCTCAAGTCCATCCATTCCTTGTGAGGCGTCTTCGTTTTCACTTTTTGCCCGAATAATAATAGGTCCACAAATTCTAGTGCAACCTTGTGGACCATCTTCATCATTCATGTCAAAGACCTGAATGGTGCGATCCTACTTAGCTACAACACGTGGTGGTTGATATATAGTGGTATTATGGTAAGTGAATCATCTCCTCGAAGTCGTCGTCTTTTGGTTGGTTGGGAAAATAATGCATAACAATACAGGTAGCGAGCATCGGGGTCTACGTGCAGGCCTTCTTTTGCTACCGCCTCTGGATCATCTCACGCAAAAACCATTGGGTCATAGCTCCCATTGTTGCTGTTCTCGTATTTGCATTCATATCCATATGCCTCGCGGTGAGTGTATCCCGGAATCCCCAGCCGCTTGTGCCCAGCGGATGCTGATGCTTGTGGCCAGACCTACTACATCTCCATGGGCACCAAGGCCGGCCCAAACATTCGCACCTGGTGTGCGTAGCGGACATGTCTCTTGTTCTTCACTCACCGACTTTCTTCAGTTGCTGCGCATCTTAGTTCCGTCTTCGGTATGTTTAGAAGGATATGCACCGCACGGGTCTCATTCATCATTACTTATTTGCAGCTGGGGATCTGCTAATCACCGTGTGGACCGCCTATTTCCTGCTTCGGTCGCGGAAGGATCTATTACCACAGTCTGTTCATCCATCTTCCTCTGTAGAGTTATACCTGACAGCCAGTATCCAGTACTGTGGGCCTGATCAATAGCCTCGTGCGGCTCACGTTCCAAACCGCTGCCCCCGCCGCCCTATGGTACGTTTATTTGTCTTCCCATGGAGTGCGAGACTAATCTTGATCTCTCAGCGCCATGTTCAACTTGCTATTTTCTCAAACGTACACCGGGGACAAGAACCTCATCTCATCGGCCTTCAATCAGATCTTGCCAAAACTATATGCTTTCTCGATGTTGTGGACCCTGAACGCCAGGAATCAGCTTCGCTCTTACCAAGTAAAGAGGTCGTACGAAACGAACGGGCAGGTATCTAGCCCCAGAGTACGTCCTTGAATTTTGGCGCTTACCCACCTGCTCACCTGCCTTCAGCGTGAAAATGTGGACATTATAGGACTCAATAACGTCCATTTACGCACTCATATTAGTGAGACTCACAGCGTGGAGGTTCGTTCCGGCTATCTGACTTACCTTCTTCCCCTCTTACCACGTACCTCCGGCTTGGTTAGATCCACAGAATGTTCCATCATGATCAGTCGAGTACTGGAACAGATCTCACTACACACGGACAAGATGACATTAAATCGGCTACGTAGCCCCAGTCGTACTCATATAATTTGCCTTGAAGAGCTTCACACTGCGAATATCACTAGGAAATTGCGGGAGCCTTTTGGGATTTTTTTCAGTGTCGCCCGATGCTACTCAACCAGCCTTCATACCGCCTCCCGACCATTTCATCCCGCCAATTGACCGCTAGATCAACGAGGGCTCTAGCGTTATAGGTATAACGACGGTCCACATCAGTTCAATTGCCACTGTAGGCGAAGTGTCCATCTCTTGCTAAGCTAAGAAATATAGCTGTTCAGGTTGTCGGAAGGTACTGGGTACAGACCTGATGGAAACCGATCGATACAATAGTGAGATTGAAATTCCGTTCCTTACTGATATATGCACGAAACGAGATACGAACAAGCGATCTAAACATAAGGTTACAAAAACACGAGTCTGCCCAGACCACATTTTAATGAATGATGACGCTCTCCGGCGGGCCAAGGTAACTAGGCTTCACACCACCAGTATCTGGACGGAGGCAAGCATCAGTATCATGTACTTTTCCGAGGTACGAAGGTAAGAACACATACTTATGACAATCTTCTGTATCACAACCGCCGGCTCGATCGCCGAAATCTGGACACAAGCCAAATCAGCGTCCCATCTATCAGCCAAACCACTCTAAACCCCGCTTACCTTGAGCGTATGCGCCCCGGGCTGGACCCCCGCAAATCGCGTTACGACACTCACCACCGAATTCGCCACGAACCCATCGGGCCCGCCCCATGCCGCGGAGAGACCGCCGGGTGGGGAAGGGGGGATGAATTGCTGGGTCTGCGCTGCACCGCCATCGAGCTGGACCGCAAAGGCAAGTGGCCGGTTCTTTTCGCCGGCATTCCAAGAGGGCGCAGCGTAGGTTGTGACGGTGAGATTGCTGTTGGAGAAGGTGTAGAAGTCATACTCCCTGTTATAAGTTAGGAGTCAGAAACTGCAGACGGGGAACAGGGAGAAAGTGGGTACTGACAAGGAGGGCCCGGAGCCGGCGGAGAATGCAGCATCGTTGTTCCCGAGGCGAGGGAAGGTCGAGACGCCGGACAGTGTACGTCCGTACCCGGTTATTTCCTTCCATGCAACACCGTTGACTGTCGAGTTGCGCGTCGCATGGGCAGCTTCAATCGAGACTGCACCATCTCCCTCAACGAAACCTACAAGCCCATACAAGTCAGTTTCACATATCTAGGAAACAGAGGCGAAAATATACCTTTAAATCCACTGGGTACGGTGACCTTCTTCGCAGTGAATCCAACAGTTACTCCGAGCGCTGGCTGTCCCGCCGCAGTCGCCGTGAACGTGATCGTCGCCGTGTTCGCACCGTCCTTGAGTTGACTCCAATCCTTCACACTCGCGAACACGCGCTGCTCCGGCGCGCTCGGCGAGATAGAGCCTTTCGCAGGGGAGAGTGCGAGCCAAGACTGATCAGCAGTAGCAGTGAACGTGAAGGGCGCGGGGCCGCCAGCGCCGACGTCAATATAGCGATTACTAAAGGGCGTGAAGGGGTCAAGGGATAAGGATGGCGCGGGGCATCCGTAACCTTGGGCACATTGGTTCGGGTTGTCGCCGGGCCTAAGTGAGGGGAGAAAGCTGAGTAAGAACGAAGAGCAGGCCAGAAAGGGTGAGGCTCACCAGGCTCCGAGAGTACCTTCTGGGACGATACGCGTGACGCCTGCAAGAGCTTGTTTCCGAGATTGGACCCGGTTGACAGCTGGCATACTGTTGAAATCATGCGATTAGTAGGGCTCAGCATAGTAGGCTAGAAACAAGTTTACGTGTTGGTCATGGGTTGCTGCCAGTAGTAGTATCCAAGATCTGAAGAGCAGAATCAGCAGTACTTACTTCCAGGAAATGTGGACGACCTACGGGTCTGGTCCATCATGCTAAGTCGTCAGAACACGTATTAATTCCGGTATGAACAAGGCTCGAAAGATACGCACTGGTTCCACTTTCCTGTTTGAGACACCCGTCATGAGCTGGAATCCATATAATGTAAAGAATGCATGCTCACCGTCTAGCAGCTGGTGATACTGAGTCTCGATATCAAAGTCTTGTTCGAAGAATACTTCAGCTTGATCAGCCAACGCGTTTGCGCTCAACTTGGGGACCTGTTAGTTGATGATACCCCGGTCAACGTAATTTGACCTACTCTGGCCTGTGATGCCCTCATGTTGTTCATACCAGCTGTAATGAGCTGCGAAGGTCATTAACGGCAAATCTGGTTGGAGGAAAGGTTGAATTACCAGGTTCGCCACATTAGCACTGGCCAAGACGGGGTGGTGGACAAGTTGGAAGAACGACGGCTTCATATCAGCTGAGAGACTGTCATAGATCTTGGTCGAGGCATCCTTAAGGGTGGCCCAGGACGCAAGGACACCATCAGCTCTACAGAAGAGACGCAATTCAGCCACCGCCTAAAAAAGATACGAAAGCAGCACTTACTCTCGGTAATTGATCAAACTGTACGTCGTCGTATTCAGCAGCTCCGGCTTCCTCCTCGCATTGAAACGGGTCAGATTCCCAACGATATCAACGACATTCGCCGCTACCGCAAGCGAAACATCGAACTCGCGCTGTGCCCAGCTCGATACATAAGTGTTCAAGTTATCGCGCGTCCAGCGGGTGGCGTTCCAGCCGAGGTTGAGGAAGAACTCCGTCTCCCGCTCGTATGGCTTGAGGTCTCCGACGTTCAGGATCCAGAGCCGTGTCGCTTCGCGGTCGACTGCGATGGACATTTGTTCGTAGATCTAGAGAGCGGTGAGGGACTGGGTGATGTGTGTTCGTGAAGGTCGCACTTTAGAAATTTGGCTTGACTGGTTGGGAGTAGTCAGCGAGAGCGAGTACCTGGATGATGCGTTACTTACAGTAATCCACTTGTAGTCACGCGGGTCGCCAACCTGTAAAGCGTTGATTTAGTGCCTTCCTCGCTATTGGACAAGGGGCTCGACATACGTAGTCGACCTGCCACATCTAGTGAGTTAGGACTTATGGTGAAAAAGTATTGACATTTACATGATAATACACTCCAGCACCTCCCGTCCGGTTCCGTTCCGACGCAAGCGGGAATCGGCGTATGTTGCCCCAGCTTTCAAAAGCACCATCAGCGACCGTCGACACGATAATGAAAGAAAAATCAAGCCACGCACTTATCATCTGCCCACAAAAGAGTGACATAATCCGGCACCTGCAGGCCAGCATCATAATACGCCTCGACTTCTTTATCTAGTATCAACTCATTCAGCAACACGGGAAGGGACGATCAAAGAACACGAACAGAGAGTCCAGATTTGGGGGAGGCTCGCGACATTATCAGCGCCATAAACGGTCTTGAGTATCTCGGCCTGGTCCGCGACGACCTGCTCCAGGAGCTTGATGTTCGTGTCTTGCGACAGGGGCACTTCGTTCCAAAAACACCCTTCAGCACTCCTACTTTTCGTGATCACAGAAGGCAAACATACAATCTCCAAAACCGCGCATGCCAAGGGTGTACACCGATTCAAAGGGCTTGGCCCGTTGCGCACCGGCCATCCAGTAGTCCTTGATGTTTTGTGTGTTGCCTACGTAGTCCCAGGCGCCTTTGCCAAAAAGATTGAACTCGTTGGGCGTGGAACGCATCATTGGTTCTTGATGACTTGATGGCTTTGATAGGTTAGCTTCCCCTCAGGTATGGGTATGAGAAGTCTGACCTTGTCCCCATTACGACGCCGTACATGTCGGCGAGGAATTGATTCTGGGTATCGTCGACCGCAAAGGCACTGGAAGGGAAAGGTCAGCATCTCCATCTAGCCCCGTGCATGCTGGAAGCGTACCTTCCCCACATAGCTATAATCCCAGTCAGAACTGATCTGGCAGACACCGATATACACAGGAGACTCACCAGGCCACAGATAATTCGCCTTCATCCGCAACATCAACTCAAACCTATCCCATACCACCTCAGAACCCCTTCTATCCACACCCAAAACCAATCACTCACAGCTTCGTATAAAAAAGACGATTAAACGGCGATCCCAAAGGCGACGCCGTCGTGCCATTCGTAAACTTCTCCATAGCCCAATTCTGCAACGCCGGCTGCTCATCATTCAAGAATATCCCACGATACTTGACCGTAGGCGACCCATGCGCGCACCCACTCGCGCTCACGAACACCTCCGCATGTTTCGTCGTCGGAACGTCCGCCCACCTAAATAAGAACGACCGGCACCCATGAGCACACCCCTCCGGATGAACCATTCAAGCGCTCACCAATACCATGGCGAAACACCTATAAGTACATCGCCAGAAGCTCAGAAGCATGTACTCAACAGGGCAATCAAGACGATCTACGCACCGAACTGTTCAGAGTGGTCGTACAGCGCGAATATCGTCCCGCGCTTATCGGCTCCAATGATGACATACGCACTATCCACGCCAGGGAGCGGGTTCTTCACCTCCCTCGCCAGGAAGGCCTCCCAACGCCCTTGAATCGAGGACACATCCAGCTTTGTCGCGTTGACCATCTGCGATATGAGCGAGGACTTCCCCAGCGTTCCGATGATGATCGGGGTGGATTTGGATTTGGCCGAGGCTGAGGGGGTTGTGGTGAAGTTGGTAAGAGCGGGTTTGACACCAGTTACACGTTGGATATCGGCGGCGAAATTCGCGGCTGCGAGGTGCACGCCGGGCCAGTCGTCGGGCGATGTGAATATGGGGGAGGCTTTGCCTTTGCTCACGACTGGGAGGGTAGATGCTGTAGAGCTGAAGGAGACGCACGCGTCCTGGCCGATTGCGTAGACTTCAATGACACTGAGAAGCGCACACACGCCTGTGGCGAGAATCGACGCGCGCAACATGGCGGAGATCGAGGGCTTGCGCTGCACGATAGTTTAGTGAAGAGAACTCTGTCGTCGTGGTCTTCTTGTACTTGAAAGCCGTTTTAAATTTATCGAGCCGTTCATGCCATCCCTACAAGTCACGAGGACGCGGCGATCATCCTGTGACGGCTGGAGAAACCTCGGAGGTGGGGTATCGGCGGTTCCAGAGCGGCCCGACGTCTGTGATCATCGTGCTCCATGTGCAACAGATGTCTGCGCTGAGGGCATTTTGGGCTCGGGAACGCTGTCTTGATGTTTAAATGTTTATCCTATTTGTTCCGACAATGAAGCTGTGCTCTTCTGGTGCTTGAGTCGTAGATAACGTACCTCTCAGTGATGTGAAGTATGTGCTCCTTTGCCATGGGTTGTGGAGTCTACTGTGGTGAAGGTGGGTCGTGTCTGGCCCGCCCCTGAGCGGAAAATCTGCTTAGGAGGGAATAACGTAGGTAGACGCGCCCGGGAAAATAACTTGGTGTCATGTCAGTAATGCAGGAGGTAAGATGTAAAGCTTGAGATGCTCACCAAAATATGGGTGCAATCTGGTGAAAGGGGGGCATACAGTTCGTGATCGCTAAGCGAGGCATGCCGACTGCAGGCTCGAAAGGCGGGCCGCTCAACCTCCTATCTTCCGGAAGGACGGCGTGGAGGCCGCGAGCGGCGTAACTTCTGGGAAGCTTGAACCATAATCATAAGTAAATGATACGAAGACGATCATTTCAGGAACAAAAATGGCATGGACTCAGTTGAAATACCGGAGGGACAGCAACCTGGGCGGGTTGGCGTCGGAAAACTCGAGACGACCAATGTTTGTAATTGGTGGTCGTGATTGCAGACTTATGGAAGCCAAGACACCTTCCTTGTTCGACGCTTCGAAAAAGTCAACCGAAAAATGATGTCCAACATTTGGAAGGGAACTTCTACGACGCGTCGTTGCTGACGAGGGTTGCCCAAAAACAGAATTAGATGGGTATAGCAGTAATATATGCACCATAGATACTAATCTGTCGCTCCAATTTAATATGCAAATAGAGCCCTCAAAAAGGGGAACACTTACACAAAAGTCTCAAGCATAACAGCTCAGACCCTAACTCTCAACTTGAATTAGTCCTCGAGGCACCTCTGGCATTGCCTTCCGCCACTCGGTGAGGAAGCAGTCCGCCCTGCGGCAACGGTTCATGGTCGTCATCATAGTCGTCTTCAAGAAACTCTCTAGCGGGTGGCCCGTCGTCCACACTCAACCGTATCCGGCCCTCAGGTTTCGTTATCGTCTTAAGCCTGGTACATATTCAGCACCCAGACGCACAGTTAGGAATATGAGAGACGACGCACTGGTGTGAAACGATTCGGCGGAAGGAGTCCGCGCGCTTCCATATCAGGAACAAGACGCACATGGTGCATGTTGTGAACAGGATGATCATGGGCATGCTGCCTATAGGCTGGGGACGCGTTGTCTCCTGGGGTTCTGTGGAGCTGGTCTAATTCGAAGCTGTAATCCCAAGTGACTTATGGACTGACCTCCTGGGTTTACGGGCGCCATGCTCAACAAGGCAGATATTCGGCCGGAATAGTAGGATTAGAACTGTGAATGAGCCAAGTAGCCTCCTGGACGCTGCCTGAGTACGGTTAGAGCGTGGTGGTCGTTGTCGACAAGTGTATCAGGTCACATGTCACGACTTGACATTGATATCGACCATGACCGCAGCAGCTGGCGCTCTGGTGGGAACACCGCCTTCCCTCCTCTAATCTTCGCGGCATACTGCTTGTTCCTATGCCCAACGGAGTACTCTAGGTGGATCGCCTACAAAACTCCAATAAACGCGATACCAGGATCTCACAGCATCTCACGTGTGGCACATCGGCCAACTCCACATCTGCTGCTCTAAATGGCAGAAGCTGAGCTCTCAGGCGTTCTATTCAGACAAGCCCCCCCAAATCCACCATCCCCCTCCCGCTCCAGCTCCCTATCCTCAGCCGTCCAGAACCTAATGGCCTTCCCCTTCAAACAGCCCCAACCCAAGTCCTCCACAGCCCAAACCCACACCCGCCAACCCCGGGCGCAAGTACCACTCAAGCACTCCGTACCCTTATCCCAATTCTCCTCTCCCGCCGTCTCGGATAGCGGATGGGCCTCGGAGAACTTCATGCTCGGCGCCGGGATGGTCATCATCCAGCCATCCAGCCATAAACTCGTCCTTGTATACGACTCGCGGTACAAATACTGGTTTCTCCCGAAGGGACGGAAGGATATTGGTGAATCGTTAGAAACTGCGGCGCTTAGAGAGGCCTATGAGGAGGTGCGTGCACGCCCCTTGTCGTGATCTCGGCTTCGCGATTCACGCCTAATATGTAGTAACAGTCAGGCTATGAAGTCGAGCTGTTGCCCCTCTACACCCCTTCCCACGCACCCATCCCTCCGAACGACCCAGCCGCTCGCCATGGACCCAACACCGAGCCCGTGTACATGACCCTCACGAAATGGGCGCCAGGGCAAGGCAACAGGAAATCGGGAGGCGAATACCTGACGTCATGGTACGTCGGCCATATCCCAGCAGATGCAGTGCGTTGTCGCCCTCACAAAGCCTCTTCAATAAATCTCATTCACCCTGCTATATGCTATAGGTGCACAAGGCGGGAACGGGCATGGCGAATGAACAGACGTATTCGTCGCACTTGACCACGTATGAAGACGCGATGGGGCTGCTTTATCATGCTGAACGCGACGTGCTGCGGTATGCGTGGGCGGTGTATATGCATACGTTGAAGGTTCAAGATGAGGAAAGGCAGCGAGACGAACGCATCAGGCGTCAATCTGCCCCATCTGACGTGCGTATTGCTAAATGATCGCGTTTGGAAATTGCTGACCCGGTCCCCTTCAGACCTCAAAGACAGACCGCAGAGATCGCCCTGCATCTCAATGACCTCTCACGCATAATCATGAACAGCATTGCTTAAGACTCGCCTTCCAGGTGTTTTGTATCCCTTACAGTGTACTGTTGACGATACGTCCTTGTAGCCCTTCCAATACCATGATATTTCTCTAACCAACCTGAACGTCGCCTTTCAAGGTCTCCTTCCCAAGACGTACATCTACCAAAGTCAAGTCCATCATCGCATTCCAGGTACAAATCCATCCCAATTCCGACAAAAAACGAATACAGAAGAACAGGTATATACAGAAAAACAAACGAGTACAGAACAACAGGTATCAAAACATCTTCCTAACTCGCGGTATACCGATAACCCCTCGCATCCTTCCTCCCCCTCTCCACATCCACACTCACAAGTACCGGTATAGCCATCCAAATCATCCCAACAAGGAAGAAAAACGCATATCGAATGTTCCCCGTCGTATCCGCAATCACCCCCACGATCAGTGGTCCAATGAACGAGCTAGACTACACCGCAATCAATCAGACCTACTCTGCCCATACGCAGGGAGGGGAGGAGCATACCTTATCCGTGATAGAAAACAGACCATACCTAAAGCACAGACCAAGACCCATTAGAAGCTTGAGAAGGAAGGAAAAAGGAACGTCTCACCATCGAGCCTCTTCACCAGGCGGCAGGAGCTCCGCATAGAAAGCGCGTGCGTAGCCCTGAAACGCACCATACACAAATCCTACCCCACACAAAAATCAGCCCCCTGCTCCCTTACCAAACAATCTCTCTCACCAAAATACACAGCAAGCCCAAACATCTCCCCCTGCCTCGTCAGCCCCCCAAACCTTACCGCAGAGTCACCCTGGAACACCCCCAAAAAGCCTAAACACCCATACGCCGGGATCGCCGAGGCCATCACAACGAGGATCACGATGACCTTGAGGTTCGTCCATCCGTATCTGCGTTGGAGAAAAGGCCAGGCGAGAGACCCGAGGATCCCGGAGGTGGGGGTTAGGATCCCGACGAGGATGAGGGCGGAGGGCTGCATGTTGAGAGTGGTTTTGCCGAATAGGATGGCGGTGGATGTGATCGTTGTGAATCCTGGCAGCGACGCGCGTTAGTGGGTACAAGAGAGACTTGGGTGGGACACGTACCGTCGGAGAGAAGAAACCAAGCACCGAGGTATTTGAAGGTATTGCTCAATTTCTTGATCTCTCCCCACCGCAGCATGCTCCCAAGCCTCTTCCACGCCAACACCACCTCCCTCCCGGTGCTCCACTCCCCAAAGCTCGACTCTCCCTCCCAAGTCTCCGTTCCCGCACCATCCCACGCAGACGCCCCATTCATCCGAGGACTCTCAGAATCAGGCAACCACAGCGCAGCGGGCACCGAAAACGCAGCCCACCAGATCCCACTCAGCCCTATCGCAAGACGCAAAGCGAATGTGGAGCCGTGAAGCATCGTTATGGGTATCAGCGCGATGACGAGGAGAAGGATCCCAGCGCCGTAGCCGAGGGCGATGCCGAGGGAGGAGATGCGCGACATGACTGTGGAGAGCTCGGAATCGTATTTGGCCTTGAGGTCTTCCGACGGGGCGCGGTGGATCAGAGGGGAGCTGGGGTCTAGGCTCAGTACCGTCCGGTCGTATGCTTCTTGATGAGTCGGAGTCGGTGCGGTGTCAGCTTTGTTCTGGATTTCGTCCTGGATTGCGCGGACCTCGGGGGATTCTTTAGCGAGGGTGGGGAGGTAGGCGTTCATTGCTACGATGGAGGCGCCGAACCCGACGTTGGCGAACACGGCTAGGGGTGCGGCGAGGAACCAGAGGGGGGAGTTGGAGGGGAGGATGAGGAAGGTGGTAGCGGCTGACGCGCCGAGGAGGGCGAAGAAGAATAAGAGGCGCTTGCGATGGAGTGCTGAGAGTGATGCAACGACTGGTCAATTCTCGGGTTCGGAGGGGGAGGAGGTGGGACGTACGATGATCGGCAATTCCGCCCATGGAGATGACGGTTAGAGCCTGTAGAGCCACGGATATGGAGTAGACGTATAAACTAAACCTCGTCAGGAAGCTATATACAGGGTTTCGTATACATACTTACTCACCTGAAGCTCGCACTGTCTATCCACGCCCAACCGATCTTGACCACGCACCGCGCGGCCGGCGGTACATTCAAGGACTCCTCCCCCCGTTGAATCGACTTCGCCACGGATGAGCACCGTTCCGTCCGGTCAGGTAGCAGGTATCCATTGTCCCTTGCGAATTGCTCCAGGCATATTGGGAGAAAGAGCGTCAATGAAACGATGACGAAGACTTCACTGTTATAAGTTGTAGCCGTCAACTGGGTTCACGAGGGGCTGGGAAGCGGGGATGTACCTCGCGAAAGCGTAGCTTAGCCACCCACGTAGCTTCTTGTTGTAGGCTGCGGAGTCAGTCGTTGACAACATCGAGGAGAGAGTCAATGCTTCGAATCATTGGCGCCGCAAAGGTTGGACAGATGGAGGTATAAATAAAGGTACGTGGGAACTCCGTCGATCACTCACATCCGTCCGAATCGCGTCAACGCGTGTGTGGCTCGTATGCTCTCGTATGGCGCATAGTGATAGTGGTAGTACTGTCCGGAAAATCAAATTCATGATTATGGACGCAGCTTAGCAATTTCGCGAAAATAAACACACCTTCAGAGATTTTGATGAAGGAAACGACGCAGCTAATGATGACCTGAGAAAAACGACACAGCCTAACAGCGGTTCCATTGATCTACACAGGTTGGGAAACATCTTTTAGAGACGACGCGACATTGACGCGACACAACGTGTAATTTCTAGCCCATATTCCGAGTAAGCGGAGTTTCCCCGGCCAAATGTTTGACACGCCTTCGGGGGCTGCTGGACGCAAGCTTCAACAATCTGCCTTACTGTTTTGTTGGACGCTTGAAGAATACTTGAGATATCCTGAGGTTCGTCCGCAGAACGGGTCGCGCGTTGTGCGGTCAAGCATGTCGGACACCTCGGCACATCATATGGCGTCCCGATCTGTAATGGCCAAGGTGCCCAATCTCACCTTATCGTGGAATTCAGACACTCGGGACCTATAGGTATGACATCGCACGTAGCCTGTACTTTAGGGAACGATGAGAGGGGAATCAAGGTCGCTGCCACTCCTGTTGGCAGATGATTCACAGCCACTATCTAATCAGACAATCTTAGATCGATATTCTCACGTCTACTGTCACTTCAAGCTTGCTTCAAGCATTGCCGGGGACTATACTTCGACCTGCACGTCGTCTTTCGCCCAAGTCTGACGACTTGCACTATTCATCCGATGAACAGGATGTGTTGAGTATCATGGAATGCGACTTGTGTCGAAGTTTTGATCACTTCCAATTGGCCAAGCTGTGTTATTTTATTTCAAAGGTGCGTCGTTTTTTCTCGCAATTCGAAGCTGCGTCTACAGTATTTACTGGACAATATATGCTCCATAGGCTCGCCCTCTTTACTCTACTTACCACCATGGCAGGAAACGACCTTCCAGACGAGATAATCAAAGAAATCCTGTCACCCGTCCTCAAAGTATCAGACGACACCTTTCGCAGCACAGCGCATGTCTCCCCCTTCTCCGAATACAATGAATCCACATCCGCTCTCCTCGTCGTGTGCAAGACTTGGCTACGCGTATCGACGCCTCTCCTCTACCACGTCGTTGTCCTACGATCTAAAGCCCAAGCTAAAGCTCTCGAACGGGCACTTCGCGCGAACAACCTCCTCGGGACGTTCATCAAGAAACTTCGCGTCGAAGGGGGCTTCGGTGGCTCAATGGATCATATTATCCGACTCGCGCCTAATATTACAGACCTGTGCTTGACTCCACTCATCTGGTCTTCCGATACTTCCTCTGGCTTATGTCGCGGTCTGCCGAGGATGAACCCGCAACGTGTCATCATATGCGACCCAAGGGAGGCCAAGGATGTCGATAACCTACAATCCCGGGAGCTCCTTACGGTCCTATGCGACTGCATTCGTGATACCTGGGAAGACCTGGTATGTGACGTGTATTCTGTAGGAGAAGCTTTCATGACTCCTAGCTCTCAGACATGTATCGAACTGCCATATGAGTATGTCATCGACGCGGAGTCGTATCCTCGAATGTCGAGAGCATCAGACGTATGCGACGCCTTAACCGAATCTTCACGCCTGGAAACGATAATCTTGAAGCATCCACAATCTCACAGGGGCTTTTTGGAACGTGTAACACAAAATCCATCAATACAGGCTGTTCATATCGTTCTTCAACCCACAGGTGACGACGATGACAGTCGTTTAATGGCGCAGTCGCAGCGGTTTGAAGCCTCTCTGCGGCACGACGAAAAATTGAAAGAGCTGCTCCGTTTTGAGTACCCAGCCTCCGAAGTAGAGTGAGTGATCACTTTCAAGCTCTCGTTGCGTAGATAATCCTACAACTTGTATGATCTGGACAGCCCGGATAGAGGATTTACGAGAAGTGTATCGGATCATTCCTCTCTGTGTATGAGCAAATTCTCTATGGCTCTTCAATCAACACCCGACGATGTCAAGCGCAAGATATGGAGTACTATTATATACTTCTGCCTCCTCCATGATCCGGACGTGGACAAGGTTTATCCTAATCGGGCGTCCCTCTATAACATTAGCTCGGATCACGTCAATAAGGTCTTGCGACTCAACATCCTACTTGTCTCCAAGTTGTTCTGTGTGAGCTCTCTTAATCACCTCATCTTGTCGCTAATTCATCACACTCTCATAGAAATTGGCGAATCAACAATTTTATCGATACTGTCTAATACCATCGCGCGCGTGCTTTCTATCTCTTGCGTGCTTCATGAAGTGGGACCGATCGTTGGGACCCCACATTCGCTCGTTAGTCACAGATTCATGGCATTTCTCTGATTACGTCCTTCGACATGTCCTTTCACGTCTAACCGGTCTGGTGCATCTGCGCGGTCCCTCAAACCCTATATCCCAGTCGAACAAACATCATACCCAGCGAGAACATACACCTATACTCGACTTCGGAAGATTCGCCTTGCTTTCCGAGGTAGCTGGATCCACCTTAGAAACGCTGACGGGCCACGCAATAATTCGACCTGACACTCCACAGTCACCCACGCCACTCTATGCTTTCACGGCCCTTCGAGAACTGGAGTGGGAGACCCCCGCGGAACTCGAGTTCAGGCGGAAGGAAGTACCGCCCACTGCGTTGACGACTCTCGAGAGCCTTTGCGTCACAGCTGCCGACGACACGTTCTTTTCTCTTCTGCGATGTATGAGGTTAGCCTGAGCGCGCTTCTCCTGACCTATTGTGCTACTTATTCTCAGTATTTCGGATTCTACAGCCTTCCTGCGCTGCGGCACGTCGCATTCCCGAATGCTTCGAAGGTGGGAGGGGCATCCGAGTTTCTGGAGAAGCATGGCTCGAAAATCATCACATTGAAGACGAAGGATGGGAAAGGGTTCTTTGCTCCGTGTCCCAACCTTTCCGTCATGTATTTATCTGAAGTATGTGGAGATCATGCACTGGAACTTTTCCTCCGCGATGCTGAACTTCCTTTTGATAGGTCCCCTTCTTTGAGGCACATGCAACACTCACGAAGTTCGTCATAACGAAAAGCGCTACGACGTAGGTGTCCTGTTCATCTCTCCCTTCACTCGCCTCACACTCAATCATTACATACCAACAGCTTCAGGGAGGGCACTACCAGCACCACCTTCAGGTGTCTCGGAGAGGTGGACTTCCGAACACTATACCCAGCACTCCAAGAAATACAGATCTACAGCTGCAAGTGGCCAACCACCGAGTCAGTCTTCTTTTACCATCAAAATCACGCATTCCTTTTTAAGAATCTAACGCAGGCGGGACATCATCAAGGGACCTAAGGCGAATTGGGTAACATGGTCGGATCGCCTGTTAGCTTTGGGTATAAAACTGACTGATGGGGATGGGAAACACTGGAGACCAAGACTGAAATAGCGACGCAAAAACTCGGAGCGTTGAGGTTGTATTGTCCTGCGAACCATGAATGTCTTGGGCAGACCAGAAATTCGACAGCTTCAATATTGTCAGCGTCGGTTTTGGAACAGAAGTTGAGATCTCAATCAAATTTCAGCTACACAAATCCTGGTGGAGTGAATCAGCCCAATCGCCACCGGTGGTGGAAGACAGTCCATGGCCCTCGGAGTTTGTTTCGGCTCGTGGTCAAAGCTTCCCCATTCTTGTCTGCCGTGTTGACGAACCTCTCGCTCTTCGCGCTCCAAAAGCATTGACAAAGCTGGCACGTAACCCACTTTCCTAGGCTTATCAAGCTCAGATGTACGTAGATGATCGGCGGCCGCCCACACTCTTGTCCCGACCATTTTCGATGCTATGACCAGATCTCTAAGTAGCGAGAATCTGCCCCTGATCGTGAAGATGCTGTTCCCTTGTCTACTTTTTCAAAGATGATCTTGTATCCATGGACCTCCAATATATCGATATCAAATTTTGGTCAGATGCATTGGCCCTATGTGAGCTCATGCTCGCACTCCATGCTTCGGCCGTCCCTTTTCAGGAAATCTTTGGCCTTCCACCACCTGGAAAAACTGAAACAAGGCCGGACACAATACAACCTTGTTGCAGACTCGCGCCGCTATGCTATCGCACCGGACGCTCTATAAAAGCCCTGCTAATATCTCGTCAAGTCCCCAGGCTCGCCTACCGAACACACAAGTTCACCGCACTCAATGGATTCCTTCACCGCTATCACCATCCCCGGCGACTCCCAGCCCACCAACCAGGAGGATGGAGGAACCGGCAACACCGTCTACTGCGTCGTATTCGCAAAGGACAACGTCCCCGCCGAGCAGGAAGATGGTGGAACTGGCAACACCGTATACTGCGTCGTTGCCTGAGTGCGTTCGCGCCCTGGCTATGGAATGCTGATTTATCACTATTTGTATGTCTCCTTCGCCCGTACGGTTTATAATCGCAGCTGACGAGTTCATCCCAGAACATTAAACCATATATTATATTCATTTGTTGGTCTGTGAGGCGGGGTTGGCTGGGGGATTGGGAAGTCGGAGTGGGTACACGCTGTGCCAGGGCTTTCTGAGGTGGTTTCTGTACAATAACTGTTTCAGTCGGGAGCTGGGTTCAATCAATGGCGTTTACTGTTTACACGTTATGTTGGTGCTGATTTCTTCTTTGGAGCTTCTCGAGCATTCGAACATATAAGTAGACCTGTTTAAACTTCTGCGCTTGACCTTACGCACGCCACTGTCTTACGTTTCCATAGACTTGAAGCGAAATGTCATAGTGTCAGACTTACAACCGATGGAGACTTGCAGCATGAACAAAATAGGAAACACCACTGAAATGACGGATTGAATAAACGGGTAGTGCAAAAGCGAATCAATATCATATAAATACGCACTCTCGCGTGCCTGAATATAGGCATATTCCAGGATGGCGACGACGTATGAGGAGGAGTATTAAACTCTTGCAAGTTGTCGATAGAGACAAGTCTGAAGCCGTCTGGAGATGTATGCCTTATCACCCGTTGAGATATAAACCAGAGAGAGCATCGAGTTAGGACGACGTGATTGCGCCACCAAAGGTAGAGGTAACCTTCTAGGGTCCCAGCATTAGACGCCCAGGAAGACGTGACCCTCAAAACTGTGTAGGGAGCCCCTAGATCAACTCGGTCGATGAAGACAAGGCGCGAAATATTTGAATTAAGCCGCGCGTGGGCGTGGAACAATAAGGGAGGACACCTTGTTCCTATCATTTGGCGAAGACAATAAGCATTAGATTTGAGTTGTCGAGAACAAAAAGGATGATCAGTGTTTTATTAGCCGTTGATTTTGGAATTTGCCTTTCTTGTCTACGTCATGGCTGTCGTGTGATGTCAGGTACCTGAGGTACGCGGAGACTCGACCGGTGTGTGTGATCTGGTGGGATGGGATAACGGGTGACTCAGGATTGTACTAAGCAGAGGGATTTCGGAGGCCTTAGACCCTGCTTTCTTTGAGACCTTGTTGACATATTCCTACCAATGAAAAACTGCAGGATAAACGCTGCTCAGCGCCCGCGAGGACACGAAGAGATCTAAATTTCAGGCCGAGCGGTTGCAATGCGATCTCGTTAGACCCACACCGCCCTTCTGCAGCATCAGGAGAGGTCAGAAGTGGGGCGACGCTCGGACCATGCAGGAGACCAACATATGAATGCGCAAATTTGAATGTGCCTGGAATACGAGATGAGTTCTATCCGTCTTGTTAAGGCCTTGTCCTAACCCATTTTTGGGGGAATATCGGCGATTTGTCGAGTGGTCCAGATGTGCTTTCTTGTTGAGTTACCTTTCACCCCCAGTCGCGGGCCCTACACGAGTCAAAAACGGCATAGTGCTGCAAAGACAATTGGACCACACCTGGTCCCATAGACGGCGCCGCACGTATAAGAGGCCAACGAAGAGCAATAGTTTGGCAGGCTATCCAACCGATACCACCATCCAATACTCGTCTAGCCTCGTCCTCACCTACAATGGACTCCTTCACCGACGTCGCCGCCTACATCGACAACATCCCCCCTACCAATGAGGAGGACGGTGGCACTGGCAACACCACGTATTGCGTTGTCTTCGCCAAAGAAGATTTTCCCTCCAATGAGGAGGACGGTGGAACGGGGAACACGACGTACTGCGTTGTTGCCTGAGGGTTATCGTGCAACAAACACTTTCCTTGACATCATCGCCGTAAGTCGCAAATTCGACCTGTACGACCAGTAGCCACAACTGACATCGCATGATCTAGTTTCGTTCTTTCATCGACATCACCCATACATGACTCACTTACCATCAGCCGCTTGTTTGGAGAGGGCAGCAGGACGGCAGTGGGCTTTACTATGGAGATTAATTTATCACATTCGATTTCTTCAACCACCATTTGTACTCACCTACACCGATTGTAACCAATTATGATTTATTCTACTTGACGAAGAGCGAACGATTCCCCAGCAGATTACTGGACCGAATTCAAAGCCCTGTTCGACTGCTCCAAGGTATCTGCCCGTACCTATTGCAACTCTAAGTCAGCTTAGGCATCAAAACCACCTACGACGCAAGTTCAAGCGACTCTCATGAGGCGTCAATTTCTCAAAACGAAAGCTTCATGCGCCGAAGAAACACAAATTCCACAGGTTCTCTGGGTATGAGTTGGAATGGGTTGGCAAAGAAGATGACGACTCGGCACTCTCCGGACCAAGTTTCAACGTCTTTGTCCATGGGCCGCATCATGCATCATCGTCGAAGATATCTTAGAAGTTCGCTCAGTTTCGTTGAAGCTAGTTATGGGATTCTTTTCTTGAAGGACTTGCGGTGCCTACGCAGGCAGTTGGATCCACCTGGGCCGTCGGCCGTCAACGTTTCTGACGGCTCAGGTGGTTATTCAACCTGCCACTCCTCAGTCGCCCCATTCCGCTATATGCTTTCACCGCCCTTCTGAAACTGGAGTGGGAGACCCCTTTACCCTACTACGTAGACAGATGTTAAAATAGAGATTACAGAACGACGTTGGAGGCCAACTGTTTGTAGAGCTACTGATAAGAAAAGCGTGCGCTAAAACATGGTAACCAGCACTAGCGAAGTCACCGTATCTGTTTGATTCGATTGGATTTTACAACAGGAGTCTCAACAAAAGCAAGCTAACCAAGAAACGAGATACCAATAAGTGATGTACGTGTGTAGGTAATGTATGAATGGGATAAACGCCGATCATGATAAGAAAGAAAACGTGCCCTCTGAACAAAAGAAGGATTGATCTAGAATGTCGCGAACAACCCCGGGTCATGCAGACGCATCCCATGAGGCAGATATACAAGTAGCCCTATCGGATGGTGGAGTTGAAGAAGCTCGGCTGTTTCTTCAGCTCTTTCCTCTTCGCCCAAACATCACACACGTTGATTTTGCCATCCTCCGGGACCGCCAGGACTATCTTCGTTCCTCCCGCGTTGAGGACGCTGCTACCGATTGGCTTGTTGTTCAACAGGAAGGTCGTGACATGGCGCAGCGAAGGATATGAATGCACCGCGATAGAATTATCCATGGTTGCCTTCGGCCACAGCTGCGAAGTGGCACTGACATGAGCATTGGTCGCGGTTTCCGTTGCTGGCTTGGGTTTAGAGCCATGCGTGCTCAGGAGCTCTTTGCACTGGGGAGAGAAGTAGAGGCTCGTGATGGGCGCGCCAAGCTCCAGCTTTCCGGGGGTGGCGGCGTTAGAGTGGGATAATAGCGCGTTGATATTCCAAAGCTGAATCGTTCCTTCGTTGTCCCCGGATGCTAGCAGCTTTGGCTGCCACGGGCAAAATGCCAACGCCTAACGGAGACATCAATAATCGTTTGGGATACTACGAGCTCTTGACCTACCGAGATCGCACCAGCATGTTGCATTTTCTTGCGACGTTGGATGAATTCGCCAACATCCAAGGGAACCTTTTCGCGAGAGTCCCAACAATATACTGTCCCGCCCTGGTCTCCACTAGCGAGGATCTTGCCATCGACATTCCACTCAAGGCTAGTGATGCGCGACTGGTGTCGCGTGACCTTGCGCACTTGCTCCTTCATCTTGCTCGTGGGGGCAATCCTCGTGTCGTAGTGACGTATAGTACCTTTCATACCGCCGACAGTGAGGACAGGCCCGTTCCATCGCATAGCGGTGACGCTCTTTGTCGTCCAGCTGGATGTCTTCTTCTTCGCGTTCACGTCCCATATCTGGATAAGTCCCTTGCTCGTCCCTAGCGCGACAATCTCCGGCTGGTCCACGCCCCCGCACTCTATGATCCGCAGATCCCCGTGACTGTCCTGCAACTTGCATAACTGCCCTATCTCCTCTGATGTCGTCATGTTCTTATAGTGAATCCTGTTCCCGCGGCTGAAGAAGAGAACACCCTTCCGCGAGCAGCTTAAGAGCGGAGGAGTGACTTCGAGGAGGTTTTCACCGGGCGGTGGGGAGAAATCAAACGTAACCTTCGTGTTGCGGAGGTGGTGCTTAGCGGAGGACTCTGGGTATGATGGGCCGGTGGTCGCGGTCGAGCTAATGGATGCGGAGGAGATACTCCGCATCAGCGCCATTCCAGAGCGGTCGATGAACGCAGAGCTCCCGGGTGGGTCGCCAATATCGCCGGGACTGCACGCCCTTGATGCGGACGTGAACGATGAGCTGCCGCTCAGTGGTCGCGCGTGGTGTGCGACGCTCGGAAAATCGAAGTCATCCGTATGAAGCGGACGAGTCCTGGGTAAACGATCTAGTTGCTGTAAGGTAACAAGGGTTAGCGGTGTTGAGGGTCCAGGTGGGAAAAATATTTAATTACGCTAGGGTTAACTGATGGTGACCCTCCCCTCGAGTGAGTCAGAAACTCTGCAGACATCGATGATACGCGAGATATAGAGGATACGCGAGGTCTTTTTCTCAACGTAGGGCCCACAGAGTCCTCCCCCATCGACAGCAGGCGTTTGCGCGGCACATCAATGGGTGCAGTCCTTGGTGCGGTCAATGAATTCATGACGTGCGGTTATGCCGAGCTCTCTGCGAAATCCTCCAGGGAATGAAGAGATACTGGGATGAGAACGAAGGGAAATGGTGGCAGTGAAGGAACAAGAGCTGAGACCAGCGCCGGTCAAGGTGATCGGATTTGTGTCTATTGACGTGTTGTTTGCCTGCATGGCGATGCCAAGCAACATTATCTAATTATGAATGGGACGTCTTCATGCCTATTGTTTGCTGAAATTACATACTTAGAATACCATTGGCCTTCGTTATAAGGAGCCCTCCTTTGTCAAGCGCCTGGGTATGATCGAAATTTAGACGTTTTTGACCACTTGGGACGCGTCTGATGTAGGCAGAGTATTAATACCCATAACTCTGATACCGCTTATATAACACCCAATCCCTAGATCCATGAAGATGCTCGGTGTGAAACTTGGTTAATATAGAGTGTACGGAAGCTTCAGGAGCGTTGCATGAACAGAGTTATCTCATTAGGTGGACCTATAATCTCAAATCTGATTAGATTTGATCGACGAACGGTCACGTGGACGATCAAGCTGTTTAACAAAGTGATTCTGAGATTCAGACTGCCACCAACGCCACCAACTACTCCACTCCACAACCATCTTCATCCATCCCACTGCCAAGTACCTCTGGAAGGTCTACAGCAATGTCTGCGTGCGTAGATCTTGAATTATTTCGTCGTATGGTACTGATTCTTGGCCAGTAATGAACAACCTGTCGGATCATGTACGACAGAAACCCCCCTACCCTCAAGGAAACGCGTCGCGTCATATGCATCAATCTCCAGACGTTCCTCTATGAAGAAGAGAAGACTGTCAGTGCTTGGGGCTGAACTAGATTTGCAACCGGATTATACAGATGGAGCCGTACTACATACAGCAAGATCTGTGAGTCGACTTCAGCAGCCTAGTATCAGCCTTGGACTGATTTACAAATCGTAGTTGGACAGATTCGTTCCCTCACGGCCGAAGAATGTTATGCCACTTAACGTGACGCCGCGAACGAACCGCATAAGCCGTCAGTTTGGTCTCTCCGACAATCGAATTTTCAGCTTCAAGGAGGAGAACCAGGAGAACATGCCACATACCCGAGACGACGGCAACATGTACAACATGCTTCGGCGCAGCGTCTCCTCTTTATTTCACAGCCCGCCCCGACCCCGGTTGTCCTCAGTAACCGAAAACCTCAGCAAACGGAAGCAACCCACGTTGACGCTGGACGGCCCCGGGATATCCAAAGACCCCTTCGCAAGCCCCATCTCCTGGTCGCAGAAGAACCTCATCGCAGTCGCATGCGGTACCGACGTCTTCTATCAGAACCTCCTCAGCCGTGCCGTTTATCGCATGTGTAAGCTAGACGCGGACACACCCGGAGAGCTGCGCACGATAACGTGGGCTGGGCTCGGTCGGGAATCTACCTTGGCCCTGGGGACAAGCACGGGGATTGTACAGGTGTGGGACGTGGGTCAGGGCACGGGTGGCGGGTCGTTCCTCAGGATGTGGAGGGAGACTCACTTTACGGGCATCGGTGGCATGGATTGGAATGGGGATTTGCTAGCTGTGGGCTCTCATGACGGCACATTATCGCTATTTGATGTGCGCTCGAAGAAAGAGGCGAAACGAGTTACAGTGCACAAAGGCAGAGTGCATGCCGTCAAGTGGAACACAGGCGGGTCGATGATGGCGAGCAGCGATGGCTCTGGGATGGTCTATATCTGGGACATGCGAGCAGGGAAGGAGCTTCTTGAAGAAGGTACCCAGGGTTCGAAAATGAGGCACCGCGGTCCAGTCAAGGTCAGACTAGTTCTTTGAAGTCGATCTTTACTCATTTCTTTTGGGATAGGCCTTAGCATGGTGTCCGTGGAAGCCTGATCTTCTTGCAACAGGAAGTTTCCACCCGGAGGGCAAGATTCGCATCTGGAGTTCATCATCGCCCTCATCGGTGCCCAAGCCTATCGAGACCATAGCCCTTAATACAACAGTGATGTCCCTCCAATGGTCACCCCACTGCAAGGAGCTACTAAGTACGCACGGCTCTTCATTCGAACCCGCGCTCGCGCCTGGTCGCGGCTCAACATCAACGGCTCCACCACGAACCCAACTGCTCCCACTCGCTAACTCCATCGCCGTCCACGAGTACCCTTCTGGGAAACGACTCCTCACCCTCACGTCTGCCCACTTCGGCCCCGTAACTCACAGTTGTCTAGGGCCGAATGGCGAGGATTTGTTCACAGTCTGTCCAAGGGAGGAGACGATAAAGAAGTGGCATGTCTGGAGCAAGCGCGCAGACACTGGCAAGAGAGAAAGCGCTTTTGACAAGTGGTCGATCCGCTGAACAGTTTGTGTCGTCCTGTATTGGTTTCTCGTCGTCGCCTATGTATCTCCTCTCCCCCATCGCTTGCATCATCTGTCATTAACAATATCGCTTGGCTTTCCGTCGGCGAATACTACAGCATTCGCACATAGTGTACTTGACTCCAGTGTAGCTATATTACGCCATTATAAATGGGACATCCACAAGATGTCTGTAACCTTGAAGGAAACATCGTTGGCGTATTCATGTGTGTCGTTACATGTCGTAAGTCATTTGTTTATTTAAATATGACCATCGTCTCCTGCAACCCTCAATGATCACAGGTTGAAATCCAGGCTGCCAACTGACATAGCCAGCAGGGTCAACATTATGATGCCTCCCCAAACCGCATTGCTCGACGCGGCTGAAGTCGGTGCTGGGGGTGGAGAGCTCGCAGCAGGGGTCGTCTCTCCATTCGTGTTCGACACGTTGCCCAGGAGTGAACTCTGCAGGGCACAGATCTTTCGCATCCCACTGACAATCCCAGGAAGGTCCTGTGTGTTATAGTTCAAGACCTGCGTTTGGTTGGTCTTGGTGAAGCTGCCAAACAAGATATGTCGAATTTAGGTTTGGTCGATCATCGTTGGTGCAAACGTACCAGTCGACACACTGGGGGTAGGCAGATTGGAATGTGTCAGTGCAGGCACATTTGATGACGTCTATGAATGCTCCTGGGTTGAAGATGATCTGTGGTCGAGCATGTGTCAGAGAAAATAGGGTGCGGGGTAGTGATGTTGCATACGTTGGTGAAATTCGTCAGCACTGGAGCAGCAGCCGCACAACTGTTGATTCCGTCATAATTCTAAGGTCCACTGATAAGCATACCCTATTCCCTGAGTCAGTGGTCAATTCAGGTTGATTCAAGCCTTGGTAGACTCACCACATACAAAAAAACATGAGACTAAAACTGAATGGGGACACGCTACATACCTGTGCACATATGGGACACGACGCAGGAGTTTCTGGGAAGAAGGGGGGGTTTGTCCGACGCTGCAGCGCCAACAGGTCGTCCGATGAATGGACTGTGGGAGACGCGCCCGCAAAGAGACCGAGGACAACAACCAGGAGAAAAGCAGTCCAAATTCTGAACATCGTCATGACGGTCTTGAGGGCTCGAATTCGTGGTGCTACAGAGCGCCTGGTTGGGTATCACTCTCGAGTACCGAGGTGGGGGAGACGAAGTGATATGACATGGGCAGATCCCTCTCTGAGTATATTGATACCGCATGATCATGGCGACGGCGAACGCCGATGAAATTCTTCTTTGGGATCAAAATCATAGTTTCCTTCTTGCAAGAAGTGCTAGCGAGCTGAAGCTGTGGAATTGAACGTAAAATCTTGTCGTAAAGGTCGTTCAGCAGAGAATTTAACGGCTCGAGTTCACTGAACTAGAAATCCAATAGAAAACAGTCGTAGAACGTTCGGAAGCCGTCGCTATTTTGCTTTGATTGTCTGTGTTATCAACCATGACTGTTGTTCAGTTACTGGCAAACAAACGAATATCGTTCACTGATCTGCTAATTTATTGATTCTCTGAGTCTCGCTTGAGCCTCGCTCAAACATGTGCCGTATATCTTCAATTCAAAGCAAATGCCTGTTGCGGCTCCAGCGGACTGCGGTCAAATAGCGGTTACAAGTGACTCTTCCAAGCTTTATGCGTAAGTGTGAGTGCTGTGAGCCGAAACTCGAAACTGATTCGCATTCAACGGGATGTTCACTTCTTCTGATCCTTAGGTTGATATCAGGATGTCTGGCTTTTCTCTCAAGTCCATGATGACCGCACTCAGCCAGGGATTGCATCAGTACGAGTACTAACAGACGTCCAATCGAGATGACGTTGTGCAAATCGTTCCCATATACACTCGCACAGCCATGTGGCACACCTCTCAAAACATCGGGAACAGCAATTTCCACGCCCTTCATCTGGAGCTTTTCTAGCTACCGCCGACCTCCAGTTCTCGGAGGGACATGAACTCCCCCATTGCACGGGTGTACAGCAGTTCCGCGGCTGAAAATGTCCAAATCTAGTTGGCGCTGGCGGCGACTTCCGCATTGAGTGAATGTTGACTGTAGGCGTTCATCCTCAACAGGAACCCAACGGACTCTCTAGCCTCGGATATTCTCACTAGACTCACCTGGTTGTTCGACACGGACGACTTAGGGCAGCGCCCCTCATGATTCCCTTCCCTGCCCCCACCCACCGGCAAACGAGTTTGTCCCGATTCCACGGGCGAAGGCAGGCGCTCCTAGGGCTCGTCATGGTCATGACCTACATGCTGCCTGGATAAAGCCTGTTAGGGCGTTAATCTTTCCAACGTCATTCGATGATCGGCATCAAGCATGGCTCAAGAGGACAAAACAAGAATTGTAGTGCCTGCTTACCTTGCCGCCCTTGACTTTTGGTTGCTCTGTCTCGAGATGAGCATTTGGGACGGCGTCTCATAATACCCGTCGCCTTCAAGTATACACCCATGAACCCTCTTGATTCACAGCTGATGTACAAACACTGCACAGGGCCGAACTAAACGTTCTCAAAATGTACTTGACCGCTTTCTGTCCTCCGAACCTGTCCGTGGAAACTGGCTACCCCTTCGAATTCGAGATCACATATCCAGATTCCAAATTTGATTCCTACATGGGACCACCGAATGACACTGGTGGTGGTCAAACACAAGAATGTTAGGAGCTGCTTGCTGTCTCGGTTTCCGTGTTGTAAGTTTTATCGGAATCATCAAGATAATTGTTGAGCTCGATGGCTAGCTGGGTCTGGGAAGAGCCTCGACTGCCAATGCCCTTGCGTAAACAAGAGAATCTGATCCGATGTTGGTGAACAGGATGGTCTCCGCTGGGCTTGAAACGAGCTTTTCGTGATGTGCGCGGACTTGACTTGCCCGAAGGTCGGCGCGCTGATCGAAGCATTTGAGGCGGCGCGCTCCCTGCCGACCAATAGTAGCGACATCCCGCGCTGAAGACCCATCTCTACCCGGAACGGTTGGACGCTTCTGCGAGGGGGCCATTTGCCGAAGCCAGGAGAGAATTTCGTCGTTGCGCTTCTCAAGCTCGTCGTCGTTGCAGGATAAATCGAGCGTGAACCATGCCAAGTACGAACGCTTCGAGTAGAATGGACATCCCAGAAAGTGCTTCGTACACGAGGGCCCTGTCGCGATATTGGATCAACCTGCCTACATGGGCTTCGAATACGAGGCCCACAATGGTGCTATATTTGTCAATGGCATGACCATGCACTCGGTAGGTGAGATCGAGACCCTCCAACTTATTTTATCCCCACATCTCTAGATCTAGTAGATGTCTAGTCCTCTCGTTGTAGGCCATGAATACATCTGAAATACACCAAGAAAAGTTCAGGAATATGGATCGAGGGAAGAACATAGAAAGCCCTATCTACTTCATTTCCTTCCCATTACCCATTCCATATGTCCACTGCAGGCCAAAATCTGGTAAATTTGACCTCGCTCAGGGGATTAAGGCGTGCCCAGGTCGAGCTAGTGGACCTTTGTATCATTACCTCAACGCTTTGTATCAACCCTCATGTCATGTATTCAACATCGTCGGTTCTCCAACAAACCGATTACCCATCCTCCGTCTGTTTTCCGTACATGATCGATATCTACCCAGAACATAATCGCGGCGCCTCTCTTTACGCCAACCGTTTGTATCATTACCTCATACTCCAATCTAGGCTATTATTGTAAACTCACCCCCAATTACCGTTGTACAACTATAACATACAATTCCTGCCTCCGTACCTTATAACATATAGTAATTTTCACATATAATATTTCTAGTACGCAGATGATCGACATCCTGCGTGGCTGCTGTATGAATACTTAGATTTAGATAGATGCCGGGCGCCGTTGTTATTACTATTAGGCATGAAAAGCTAGGCTGGGGGTTGTAACGCATAACAAAATTCGCAGAACGTCCAAAGTCCACCCTTCAATGTTCTAGCTCAGGTATAACATTGTTAAAACCTTCATGGAAATAGTGGAAGGAATACTAACCCGGTCCTCGAATCCATTTACTTCGACAGCTCACATCAGTAAGTACTACATAGATTCAGGTTGAAGGTTCATACACCAATGCTGTTGAAACAACCCATCTCATCCACACCCGGAATCCGAGATATGAACGGCAACACGAGCCTGAAGCACTACGAGAGACTCGAGGGGATCCAGTGGCGTTCCCCATACACCTGCGTCAAAAAACACCGATGCTATACGAGGAAAATATATGTCATGGAAGGGACGCAGAAGGTATGGTCGTGATTATACGTGTATGACGAACGGGTGGGACGGGACTACGTACTTGCAATGGTTTCCGTGTCGTATGTACTATCAGTATCAGAGTCTCTGATAAAACCGATTGCGAGACGCCTCCTAGGAGAGCTGTCCGGCGTCGAGGCTGCGTCATAGTCGATGGATGACTCGTTGGACTCGCTGTCGCTCATTAACGTCAACAGTGGGCTGGAGATATGTTTTCCGCGGTGTGCCCGGGACCCCTGAGCTCCCCTACGAACAGCATTGCGTCCCCAATCTTCAGTGCAATCCGGAACTGCAGCCCAGGCAACAACGGCATCCCGTGACGAAGCTATTACCTTCCCCGAGGGTGTAAGGCGCTTTCGAGAAGGGGCAGTTCGCCGAAGCCTAGACACAAATTCGCTGTTGTTCTTCGCGCGATCGCTGTCATTGAATGGGTCGAGCGTAAACCTAATAAAGATAGGCCGCTCTGGGGAGACACGCGATAGCAGTAGGAGATTCTGAGCCATCGACCGCTGAACGACTGGCTGTGGTGGCATATCCTGCTGCAATTTGAGCATAGGAAACAACGTTTCAAGCGAATTCCAATGGCGGTCCAGTCCCTTTTTTCTGCGGAGCTCCTCATCAGGCACGTGCCAGATACTGGCCAAATTTGTTAGTCGAACTTTCCCATTCATGATGGTGAAGTTCTGAGATCCTTGAGCCCCGCAGAAAACCAGACCACGCTGCTCCACTCTAGCAAGTGCATCATAGACAAGGGACCTGTCACGATATTGCAACACCCTTCCTGCATGAGCCTCGTATGCAAGGCCCACGACGGTGCCGTCGTCATCGACGACATGACCGAGGGCTTGATATGTGAGGTCGAGACCTTGCAATGCCAAATAACCCCACATCTCCCGATCGAGAGAATACATACTGCGGTCGTTGTAGGCCATGAATACGTCTAAGGTTGAGGCTGAGGACACAATAAGAGCAAGAAGATGTAGCTCCTACCTATCTCTTGGCCTTTCCAGTAGCCGTTCCATATATCGATTTGCCAAAACCTGGTGAACGTAATCTCTTTGCGAGAAATGAGACGCTCCCATGTACGGCAGGTGAGTTTACGTAGACTCCTTCGCTTTTGCATAATTTCGTAGCCTCCACCTTTACGACGAGATAGGTATCCCCAATTCGTTTTGCCAAACTCAATTGTATGGATCACTGTTTGCTAGCTTGATATTAGCTATCGAAAGAGGAAAGGATCAAAAATCTCACCAGTTCTTCAAGTCCATAGAGAAACACTTTGTCAAGTTCATCATACTCAGCGTCTGGGACCGCTTCCGGGTGTGGACCGACAAGGGAAGGGGCTTGAATAACAATCATCTCACCATTCTTCCAGAGCGCATAGAGTCTCGTCTCAGCGTTCGTCCCCGTAATGTAAGCAACAACACCCTGCGGGATAGGGCAGAGTTGAGCTTTGCCTTCCATCCAAAAAGCTGAATGTTCAACGCTCAACGTTCAGAACTCAGTGGGCGTTCGGAACAGGTCCCTTGATGATATCGATCGTAATCCGAACATGGATGATGGACCTACGATTATGTAATGAGATCGGTAGGGGTTACAAAATTTGGACTCCCGAGTCCGACCCTGACACGGTGGTGTGTTCCGCCACCCAATGCTATTCACAACCCGAACGGATACTATTTCCTGTCTGCTCGCCATGCAGGAGTTACAACTATCCAGCTACCATGGTGTAGCTCAGGCTGAAGTCTCTTGGTCGCAAATCAACCGTTTGCAACTCAGCGGTCTGTTTATCATATTTTACCTATACTTGGACCTCCATACGAGTACACCGACGCCCAGGGACCGGACTACTTTGGGGCACCAGATTTAGCCCACCGAGTCTGTATCTCCCGGAAATCCCTATAGGAACTTGAATTTCATCGTCACGCCGCTTCCATTAGAGCGCTCACCTGACGCGATTGACCATATTCCTAGGCCTCCCTGTCCTTCGAGCGTCAATTCAAGTCTTTAAAATTCGGTGAGTTTCAATATGGATCCTATACCTCTGACTGAACGATGTGTCTGGTTCAGAAATGCACCTGCGCTTCGTGCTCTCAATGCTTCTATGACCCAGTGCAAAACTGTCCAGGGTGGCCATATCCCTCTCATTGCCCAAACCCGATTATGAAACAGCCCAACGATAACGTTAGAGGCCGCCGTTGCCCGTCCTGTAGACGAGAGGGAAAGTGAAGTGGTGAGGATGCTTATTTTATGATTAAGCTCTTGCCTCATCTTATGCTTGCAGCATCTCGTCGTCGACGCTGTCCCTATTAGGTATCACCGCGCACGCCACACCATCATCCATACCACCCCCGGCCAACTTATGCCCCCGATTAACTTATGTGCCCACATACTCCGCATTGGTTGCGGATGTTGTATCTCGTCTGTCACTGTATCCTCATGAATTCGCATTGTATCTCCATCACACCTTCGTGTATTACTCTCAATGTTATGTCTCGGACGCTAATGTACTCACCCCAAGCACAATACCCCTCCTCTACACTTGTTTACATCACCATACATCTCTATACTAGCCTACTCCAACATTCTGCTGCTCTCGATCTCGCTCATTATTTCGTTCATAATGTCGCCTTCCGCTCGCTAATTTAACTTATATGCTCAGATTATTCCTTAAATTGTGTCTCATGACGTGCAACGACGATACCATTACTTTCCGCCGATAATAAGCTCTCAATGGCGAGATGAATATATACTCTATGGCTAAACATCGCGATGACTATGCGAGTACCGCGGTATCAATCATTCGCGAAGAGACTATTGATTCGCTCAGCTCGCGATGCATAATGCGCGTCATAACGTCCGGGCTCCAACTTGGATGCCGTGAAGTGACTCGGTCGTTTGTGGGCCTCGAGGAGTATTCGAAGACGTGTGGACTAGCGCTGGAGATTTAGATCACGAACGGAATAGCCGAATTTCTTCTAACAAGCATGTCTCCGCTGATATGGTTTCGATAAGAGCCTTGCGATACCATCGAGAACGAATGTTTTCGTACCCTGAATATGATGAACCAGCTGCTCGGAGTCATCCCATGTCAGAGATCACAAGTACTACTATTTGTGTACTTGCCTCGGTCGCGGGTGGGCGCCTATCAGCCGTAGTGATCCTAGTGCAATCAGCGCTCAATTGTACGTTTTAAGTAAGCGCCACAGCGACTCCAAAGAGGGATACTTAAAGTCACCAGCCCTGCAGGTAGATCAATATGAACTAAGCCGGGATATTCATCCCATGAGCCTTGAGTCACGACGGGAATACGGGTGCGCGTGTTTCGACGTCCCGCGTGGCGCGCCATCGGATGTGGCTACTCCCCGAAGCAGAAAAGGGTAAAATAGAGCTCCAAAATGGAACGAGTCATATATGTCATCGAAGATGGGGTGAAACTGAAGGAGTGTAATCAGCGCATCGTCCAGGTCCTGCGAACGAGCACACGTATCAAGGACGGACTATTGGACGCGCTGAATGCCCAGCCGACATGCGAGCTCCCTTCAAGGTTCCATACTCGTTAAGCACCCCGAAAGAAGGTCGTACGCTTCCTGACTGTGTCTCCGTCGAAATTACCAAGAAAAGAGAAGATCCACGCTTTTCAACATCGGCATGAGGCAGATAATGCTCGGGTGGAGGTGTGTATCGGCAGGCGATCTTATCCTATCAAACATCGTCAGTCGATCCACCATCGATCATCGCAGAAATAGGTAGGAAAGCAGCGACGGGCTGAAACGAATCCCCAGAAAGATCCTCAAGGATGGGATCAAAAAATGGTGTGGAAGGCTGTCAAGAGGTACTAATCAAATCCAATCGCTTGTCTTGAGGCTATAATGGACGGAGGATCGTCACTGGTCATCGGTGAGTCACTAGCAAATACGTCAGGGCAGCGGGGAACAGATGAAGCGCCCCCATTCTCTACCAGGTGCTTCTTAACTTCAACTCTTCAACAAGTCCAAAAAGCTATCTTTTATACGCGGTGTGGATGGTCTTTGCAAATGCGAAGACTGAGCCTACGCCTAGGGCATCGTCCAGAATGCAGTAGAGGCATATAGTAGTACTTACCCCTCGGGCCCGTGTCGTCGGACTTACTCCAGCGGGCTTCCTAGTATATTCATGCGTTTTGCCTACTTTTGGGTAGACGTATGTGAGCCCCGCAACCGAAAACTGGAACGCGTGCTCCCGCGGCCAGCAAGGAGGCATACATAATGAAGAACACAGCTGTTAAATTCTTTTTCTGGCCGATTGGATCCACAGACCATGTTTGGAGAGAAGAGGCTACGAGGTGCATTGCCATCAGTTAACAGCTGTTAAATTCTTTTTCTGGCCGATTGGATCCACAAACCATGGCTACGGGGTGCATTGCCACCAGTTACAGCCACGATCGTGCGAAAACGCCAATTTGGAAGTTGTTGAAACACATACCTGGCACTCGGCGCTCACACTGACGGAACTGGCACATGGAGGAGCTAAAAAAAGCAGTTGAATATTACAAAGCTAGAAGGACACGATCTATAGAGCCCTGACCATGGTGTCTACATACTACCCACGTTCAACGGGTGGGAGTCTTGACTTTCCTACGTGGGGAATCTATCCACCACCCGGTACCCATAGCAGAAGGCACTTGTAATAAAATACCTCTTTAAAGTCGAGCGGGTATAATGGGTTAAATTACCGCAAAGAATGAACGAGAGCAACGCAGAGGGAGAAGGTAAGTAACTAAAGCGCCCGATAACACCCAAAGATCCCATTAGAAAAACGACGCAATGAATGCAAGAACACCCATGCTTGCAACGATGAAGCCTTGGCCAGCTACGGTTTGAACAGCGCCGCTGGGAAGATGGCCGCCAGAAAGGCCACCCGCGGCCTGAACGCCCGCACCGCTGAGGAAAGTCTGGCCGCAGGTGTTCTGGATACCCTGGTAGAGGGCGGGCTGCTTGGCGAGCAGAATGCTCTTGCCGAGGCCGGGTGCGTAAGGGACCTTGGCTTCGAAGTCCATATAGGCCGTCATAATGTTACGCGTGCAGACGTTGCAAAGGTCGGCTGATGGAAGGGAGGCTTGGAGGAAGAAGAAGGGGATGTTGTAGGTGCTATAAGTGTCGGTGTTGGGGGAGGAGTCGGAGTTGGTAAGGACCTGCTGGATACCGGCGTTTGTCGTGCCCGCGGGGAGCTTCGCCTGGGTTGCACAATAGTTCCCGCTATCGTCTTTGGAGCAGGCAGCGGTGGTGAGCGGCGAGAGGGTGTAGAGAATGTCGTACTTCTCGATGACATCTTTATTGGGGTTGGACGTCAGCTCGGCGGAGCAAGCCGAGTAGAAATCTGTGATTTTTCCACGGAGAAGGCTTTCGGGGCATTTTGCAGCTACCGAAGATGAGCAGAGGTTGCTCAGGGTGGAGCTGACTTTTGCCGTTGAAGGATTTTTCGTAGCATCACTACCCGGCTGATAGGCGGCAGTAGAGGTCGACAATGATGAGAGGCAAGTGGTAAGACTTGCGTCGGTGTTGAGGGCGGTGAGGAATTTGGAGCAGCTATCACTAATTCCAGTAGGTATGCTGGACTATATCCAAGAATCGATCAGCTGAAGAATAACCTCTTCAATGTAGGAAATGAAAACATACAGACTGGGCCAGAGCCGCAGTGGTGACAAGTGAGATGATTGCAAACGACTTCAACATATCGAAAGAAAGAATGGACGAGTTGTTTACTGTCGACGACGACGGAGGTGGTTATAGGAAAACGTTGCAGGGGGCGTTGCTGGGCTGGAGAAAGGTGGGGACAACAAATGCCCTAGTTCTGTTTGATGGCACAATAAAACCAAACATACTTGTGGCAACGCATAGGCCTCCAGCCGCCGCCCATCATCCAACTTGCCACGCCCGTCAAAAATCAATCATGGCTGTTGGAACTTGGAAGCATAAGAGAAACATAGCGCGTAGCGGTGCAGCCGTAGAGTCTCACGTCTGACCAATCGCTCTGCCGCGAACTTTACTAATGGTCACCTGCGACCCGAGACTTCTTATAATAACTTCAAGGTGAGGAGCCTTCTCTATTCATTCCCTTCGTTGATCCCACAATCCTACTATGGCAGATCATAATGTCACTTTCTACGGCTTTACCCCTGTACCCAGAGATCCTGATGTCCTGTTTGATGGTCACCCGACTGCGAGCGGTGATCATCCCAAGCAAGACGATGTCAGAGTCACAGACTTTCCGCTCCCGAATTCTGCCGTCATTCGAGCAGTCAAGGCATTTACGGGGGTGAGCGTCTGCGAAGCGCCCGATAACAGCAGACCTGATTTTGTGGAGTAGAAGGAGCTTCATGTGAACACGTACAACCATTCCCATCGTGTGTATATCTATGGTGAGTCTAAGTGTATCTAAAGGCATATCATCTCACCCGTTATTTTTGAAGGTGCGGCTCTCGTGAAGACCCACTTTCCGAAGTGGTCATATGACCTTGAGGTTTGCCTTCATCCGTCATCCTTGAAGTGATAAACTCACCTGTCTGATTAGACGTACTATCTGGCGTGTCTCTTGCATGACATAGGCACCGCCGACAAATTCCTTGCGAGCACGAAGCTTTCATTTGAGTTCAAAGGTGCAATTGTGGCTCGCGATCTAATTTTGCAACTGGGCGGTGTGGAAGACCAAGCCGATAGCGTGTGTGATGCCATCATACGACACCAGGACATCTTCGTAAAGGGGTGCGTGTCTCGTTATCACCATTTTACCTTTATTCAATAGCTACTCAGCGGTAACATCACCATGATTGGACAAATTCTCCAGTTGGCAACCATCATCGGTAGGTCGCATTCGTACGAGCGGCGATCTGGGTAGCTTATATCTGACCTCCTGTCACAGATAATATTGGCATGTAAGGCGCCCTTCCAGATACTATTTCTATGTTTTACCATTGAGTTCCTTCCCAGTCGAGCGAATCTGCTCCACCCTCTCCTGATCGAATCCACCTGTGTCGCATTCCCCCGCAACGGCTGGTCTGAATTTTTCGCACGAGTCATCGGGAAGGAGCTATCGCTCAAGCCTTGGTGTCATACTTCCTCTTTCGAGGACCCAAACTGGAAGGAGGGTATGACAAGCAAGTTCGCGACTGACGTTCGGAACAACGAGGCCATGCGCCGCTTAGATTGAGAGCTTAGCTCAAGCCTCATTGCCACCGTTTAAGCACGGATGGAGTTGTATGCAACGTCGCGGAGAAAAGATGGACGATGTGTTGCACGGTATCCAGTAATAACATCTGTATCTCTCATCTCTTGTTGTAGTCCGGTACCTTATAAATTGTCCTTGTTCAGGCTCGCTGACCTCATTTTCTGAGGAAAACTTGACTTCGCTTCTCTCGAGTAAACAGGTGTGGACCGTGTGGTCGCCGCCCAACATCTAGTAAAATACGCAAGGCCGCCTTTTCTTAGCAGGAGACCGAGGAATTTTGACAGTGCCCTCAGCGAAATCGCCAAACATGCGTTCCACCGCTCTGTCATGTACAGGAATCCGGGTATCCTCGTATATTACGGACTTCGGCGTCTTCGTGACAGGTAGCGTGGTTCTATTCCCTCGCCACTAGAGCCCTTGGTGAGCGGCATGTGCTGCAGGTACAAAGTAGACAGGTTTCATGTTTTGATCGCTCTGCTTAGCTTCGATATATACAGTACGAGAGGATTAGGAATTTCGACGATCTATGCTATGGACGCTTCTCCGAGGGACCGTAAGACGGAGAGGCACATGGCAATCCTGGTCCCTGTTGTGCCTCGACTAACCGCCACTTTGCACAATGACCGAGAGACGATAGCGACCACCACCGCCGTCTTGGCGACTCTGTGGAAGCACGCGATCGGAGTGAGGTCGTCGAACTTATACGGCCGCCACCGTCGACAGCCTCATTCAAAGGGCAAATACAGTACATGTCGAGGTTCATCTCCCCATCTTTCCACATGAGTTCGCATGACTGTCAAACCGACCGCCTCGGGGTCCTGAGCGTGTAGTATCATTGCTGATTATTATCGCCCTATTGATGACATCTTGAATAAAATTCCTATGTATGTCAAGTCCGAAACAGAACATCCTTCTCGATCACGAAACGCCGCGCAGGGTTATCATTCATGCCAAGTTGCATCTGTCTTACGAAGGCTGAAAATGCCCTGTAAATTGCAGGATGCGGTCGGTATACTTTGTCGCCACTGGCCGACAAAGGCGGCATTATATCGCAGGTGACCTTCAAAGACCCAAGTCCCCAGCCCCATCCTGTCGGCATGGCTTTTCTATAATAAGATAGTGTTAAGCAGCAGCTAACACATTATATAGTCCGAACAAACCGGTTCCCTATACATGACGATAAAGCCGTCAGAGCGCACTCGGCCTGCGAACCTGAATCCGTTCCAAGCTTGCTCGTGGTCATGGAGAGTCTGTTGGAATCAGCGATTCTGGGGAACAAGACAGCTGTCATTCCACTCACCTTTCCCAGGATAACGGTATCCAACGCCTCATTCAAGCCTCGTTGTACATTGCTACCACCAATTGGACCCGGACAGTACTTCTCATACCCAAATTCCAGAGATTTCACCTAGCAGATCAGAAGCAAACCTTATCATTAGGACGGTCATCCCCCAAATGAAGGCACGCACCGCAGCTTCCAGCTGATCGACAGGGTACTCTGATGGTAATGGGAGGTGAGGACTGAAGCACAGGTATTCGGTGATGGCGCATTGCATCGGCTTCAGGCATTTGAAATCTCCTAGAATCGGTGGCGATGACGGGTCGGGGAGCTGCGGCTCGCCCGAAATCTGGAGGGATCACTGGGTTAGCCGGCGCGTAACTGACGCTCACTGTAGCTGACAGAACTTACCATGAAACTACCCTGCCAGAGCCCGGCAAGGGATCCTGGTATGCAAACATGCCCAGCTCTCAAGGAGGGACCGAGATAGCTGGAATGCAACCATGGGAGAAGCCTGGCCTTATAAATGGCATGGTGGTCTGGGCCTTCGTCTCGCGTAGCGTGGTTCGCGCTAGAAGTCTGATCACGTCGAATTTCCGCGAAAAGGGGTGTTCGGTTCTCAAGGATGGCACGGAAGTCTTCCGCCGTAGGTCCTGAACGTTGGTTGGCAATGGCAATGGCACGTGTGTCGGGGATATGAGCTGGAATCGTAATGGGTACGGCTTCATTGAGGGCGAAAGTGAGTATTATGATTGGTGTTGCTCGTTCGAGGAGGGCAATGTGAGTTGGGTCAGAGTTGTAGACCAAACTCTTGGATGGCGTTTTCGCAGCTTCATGAAGAGCTGTATGTGCGGAACAAGGCGCAGAATTGCTCGTAGAGCTCTAGGTCTGGATGTCAGAGACATCTTTAAACGCGATAGAATTGAGTCCAACCGGAGATGTAGTAGGAAAGCGTAATAACTTGCTTAGTTCAGTACGGCTTGCCTCAAGCATGTCGACAATATCCTCTGGAGAATGACATAAGAGCCTGTCAGAAAGGGGATCAACGAATGGACCCACGGTGAGTCAGTGTAAGACAGAGCAACCATATCACCATGGTCCTAGTGGCACAAAGGTCAGATGACGATGTTATGTCTGCGGTGACTGCTGCTGCGTGTGGAAGGCGGTGTAACGCGTAGTTCATGATGAAGGTTGGAAAGCCAGCTGCGATGAGCAACGCGTGGTTCCGACCTGCGTTCTCAAGGACCATCCGTATTGCCGCCCACATCTCTTCCGCTGTAGGATCGGAGGAGTGGCCCTTTCGCCGCGTGCGCCACAGAAGGCGATACCTGCGATGCAGCTCGACAGCGAGTAAGGAATCTGTCAACCGAGCATGTAGGAGGAGGTCGAAGTCGAATGTCGCTCGAAAGATCTTTGCGTAGAGGTGTGGGCATGCACCCATGTTGAGGGTACGATGCATTCTCGAGTTTGCCAGCAGAAGATAAACGAGGTGTCGCGGTGGCTCAGTGGGTGATGCTGTAGCCAGTAGATATGCAATGTGTTGGAGGACGTCGCTTGGGATGGTATCGAGAGAGGCAGCCATGGCTAATATGCGTCATGGAGGGAGGAGGAGGTGCTTTCTTTAAAGGATGCTAAGAGGCGCCAAACACAGCCGTGGGTTTACAGGAGATGTCGTCAAGCCGTCCAAGAGCTCTGAATGGTTTGGACTTCGGGTTCCTCTTTCCTTTAGGAGCCGAACGCGATTGCATCGCCTAAATGCGACGATTGAAGACATGGGATCTGATCTCGGTTTCTGGACGGATTAAACCCTTCAAAATCCTCACGCAAGGTTTGTTCCATCCGCGGGTGTTAAACATGGAGATACACTCCCGCCTGACAGATTCAGACTCGGTCAGGAACATGTAAATCCACGTGAGGAATCCGGAGGCGAAGGACGAGATACATGCAGCCACGAGAAATAAAGTTTGTGACAGCGACGCAGTTTTTTGACCCTGGAATGCTGATACAGCGTGGGACGGAGTTATCTGCCCTTTACAAAATCGGGAGGTCCTCATGGTTGAAAAGGACTCATCTTACGCAAATTTTCTTAAACCGTTGCAAGCAGAAGATGAGATCAACTCTCACCAGACCCTGTAAAGTTCGCTTCCGTTGATGATACCGTCGAAGATAATAAAAGACCATCCACGATCGCGAGTGACGCGGCTTTTAATACAAGGTCTTCATTTCCGATCGAGAAGGCTTGTCTAATCTGATGACCTCAGAAAGACCAGTGGTTGCCTGAAAGTCTAACATGGTAAGTATGTCAGGTAATGCAATTGTTGTTCCGGTTGGGGACCTGGTCGGTAACTTCACTTTTCTACCATTGCTAGACCGTTAAATGAATGCCACATGGATGAAGTCACTGTTCCTGATCGACCGAGTACGTATTACCAGCAATGGCCTCAGTGATGGCAGGTAAATACATTCAATTCCAGTCCGTCCACCACGAGTTTGCTCAGCTGATTGGCATCACGAATTTCTTCAGGTATCAACTTACAAACAAATTTGTCTCATGTACAACGTGGTTAACGACGAACAGCTTCCGATTAGAGTTCTGGGCGGTATGAATCAGTGAGATTATTTCATTTAAAGGTCCTTCAGACTTACTTTGCATCGCAGCGACGTCTGAGCTCTGGACATAGTCTTCGAACTCAGCAATCTTCTCCTGGAGTTCGTCAGTAGAGACCTTGTCATCCTCTGTTGATCAAAATAATTAATAACCTGCACGATCAATTTATGTTGCACATACCAACGACGAGGGTCATCTGGAGTTTTTTAATTCCATAACCAATGGGCACGAGCTTGGAAGCGCCCCAAAGTAGACCATCTTGCTCGATGGATCGTACAGCGGCTTCCAAGGCAGCCATGTCGGTCTCATCATCCCAAGGCTTGACATCGAGGGTCACAACAGACTGAACAATGACATAAATACGGCGAATGATGATGTATTTTCAACCGTACTGACCTTCGCCACAGGCTTGACCTTGCCGGCCTTTTTAGCATTATAAGCGGCGACGCGTTCCGCCTTAACACGCTCAGCCTCCGCATCTTCTTCTTCATCGTCGGATCCGAAGAGATCGACCTCATCCTCGTCATCAGCAGGAGCTGCGGCACCTGCGGCACCTGCGACGAAAGCCTCTCCAGCAGTGCTCGACCCAGGGAGCGATCCGTGTTCAGCTGAATACGATTGGATATGAGTGTACCACCGGGAAGCGTTAGGGGTCTTGGAAGCATCAGGAGCTGCGCCAAGGAGTTTGAAGACGTGGACGTCAGCCTGCGAAGGGGTGTATCTGGAACATCAAATCGGATTAGATGTCGAGAAACACGGTGATTAATGGACATTACACTCACCCTTCGACATAGGACCTGGTGGCAAGGTGCTGCTCAAGTTTAGCGAGATCTGCGGACATGGTAGATGAGGATAAGGGATGAAGAAGGGTTTCAAAAAAAAATTGGACGTTATAGTAAAATTTGGGCCTAGATGATCGATAACTTGGAAATCGATCAGACCTCAGGGCAAGCCTTTACGTAATATAGATAAGATCAACTTCAATACCACACTGCGCCAGCTTCACCCGTTGGCACACACCTACGACCCGTCTGCCTGCAGGATTACTTGCGTTTCTCTCCACGTGTGGAGGGCCACCGAAAACGCTGTTATTACATCATTGAAATGTTGAATGATCTCTGGTGGCCTGGTTCGGTATGTGTCGCAATGAACATGGTGGCTCTCACTGGATTTACAGCGTTCTTATAACGGGCCTTGGTCCCTTCCCTCTACTCTGCAAACTCCAACATGTTCGAACCTCAATTTTTCTGTTGATGACGATGGGTTCGATTTGGAGATTAAATAAATGACGTATCGAGACCGCTGCCGCGAAGATTGCAGGGGCGCCTCTTGGACATGGACTCGGGTGGCATTCCATGAGAAGCCAAATTCTGAAACACATCTTTAAAATGAGCTATGAGCCAATTTTATTACCGTTCATTTGCCCACAACTCATTTACTCGTGTTAGGTATGCTTTATGTTCGTAAAGCCTTTACTCAACTCCAATCCTCCATATGGAAACGTCGCAAGCATATGCAGCGGGCTTCCATTAGATTATCCACCCCCGTGATAAGGAGCTGTCTAATCGAGGCTTGCGATCGTGAAAGCGGTCTCATCAAATTCCAACAACCCGCACCGTAATCATCTGGTCCCTCTCGTGCTCCGTCAGCGATCATCTAGAGGACATTGTTTAATTTGACAAGGGACTTGATCAGACGCTAGCATCACGGTGACACGGAGAAGAAGTCAGTGATCGGTTCCTCCATCGCAAATTTTGATTCATACCACGAAAGCATTCATCGCACAGCGTATAGCTATTTCTAAAAAAAACCATCTTAATGGCTGCTCATAGCACCAATTTAGGGACTTTCGGGTCTATGGGGCCATCAGCGATCGCAGCCGAGTTCTTTGAACACCTAGGTTTGTATTCCCTGTTCATTGTTGTCGTAACCCTTGAAGTCTGATAGATACCTTCCTCACCGCTTCATTTATTCGCTTGAAGTTCGAAGGTGACGTGAACCAACTTCAATCCTTGCAGGATGCTAACCAATTCAGTAAAAACATTGCAAGAGCCGATGCATCATTTCCTGTTGTGTCCAAAAAATCCACACGATTGTTCATCTCCTCACACACCCAAGTGTCTTGATAGATAAAGAGCAAGGGCCGCTCACTCCGTCGCTCCTGGCAGGGTTGTCGGCTGAACTTCACAGATGGCAGTGAGTCCGATGCCCCGCCCGCTGAGTCACAATAATTTGGCACTGGCTTATGGACCGGGATCGACTGTGCCAGCATCGATTCATACGTAGCGCAGTCGCATCATTCGGATTCCAGAACTTCACGCTCGGAGGTGGTAAGCACACATGCAATACCTCTTATACCCTCAGCCTAATTGTTGTTGAATCTTGGGATTTTATCCGCTAGCCTCTCATCGGGGTACCAAGAATTTCAGGAATTCAGGGTTAAGTGACATTGTACTCGTTTTGGCATCCATCAGAAACTGTGGGCCTTCTGTTTTTGTTACTTAACTGTGTCAGGGCTTGGTATCCCGACCCCGTCTTCCGTTTCTCTAGGTGCGTTCCATAAGACCTAGAATCACGGCTGCATTTCATATTTCGCGATGCCTGCTATCGTAGCCGCGCTGAAAATAGCTTGGGCACTCCAACATATGAGGACCATCCATCAACGGCCTCCGACTATTCCACTGCAGTTCCATGTTATTGAATGAAACGCTCAACAGATGTGACTATGTGGGTGGATGGCCACGCTGGGAAATCAAATCCTAGGATTTTCTTCGCTTACGGACCTCCCGCGGTCTGATTAGGCATGTCCTTGAGGTCGAGTGGGGTAAAAGCACCCATGCAGAGACGCCGATCAACACACGTACTGACGTTTCATTACTCCGCCATGGTCTTTTATCATCGTCACCTCGTCATCTGGTCAAGTCTGGCCACCATCCAACCACCATCGTTGTTGAGGATGTGCCTGTTGGATTTTGATCTCGGTAAGGTATTTTCGGCTGAGATCAACGGCGGAAGTTGCCAGGATTCGGTGACTTGCGAGCTTCCTCACGGGGATGGCACGTTCTTCCGGATATAGCGCCTGCGGCTGTGACAACTTAGCCATGGCCCTGAATATTTTTTCTCCACCTCGCCGCACCGAGGACGCGTCCACCGCATAGGGCGAAGTTGCTGCTTTCATAACTTCTCTTGGCTTACGCGCTTCACTTCGTGGGAACTTTACAACCCATTAACCCTGATTTGAAGGTCGCCGTTCGAACTGTAACGCTTACAGAAGTATAAATATGCTTCCTCCCTATCCTTCATTTTCCCCCCTACCTGAACCATGCTGGCAAGTATATTCAATGCCCGACCCGACGTATTGCGGAGGATCGCTCTTTTCACCGTCTTCGACGCCGAATACCCAGGCCCTCCACGCGACTTTCTCAATCTCTCCCTCGTCTGCCACGCATGGCACAGTATATTGACTCTCGACTCTGCGCCACTCTACCACGACATCTTTGCACAGACGTTTGACATCCAAGGTCCATCATGCAAGCTCGAGGCGCACACCGTGCGGGACGGCGCGAAGCTTGAACTACAACGCCGTTTCAGAGCACTACGCATTTTTCGAAGTGGTAATCTGGACGACCCATCTCTGACAGAGGCGTTCTGGATTGCGTTCATGATGTTCGAAGACTCAGACACAGGCCAGAAGAACACAAAACATCTCATGGGGGCTGGCCTACACATTTTTCTGAATAACTTTCTTCGCCGACGGCTCTACCGCGGCTCGGAGACAAACAATGGATGGCCGATACCAAGTGAGCAGAATTCATTGGCCGTAGCGTTATTTTGGTTATCCTCATCTCAACGTGAGTCCGCGCTATCCCTCTTGTTGACCTCCCCTAACTTTTGTGCAGGATCAGTCGGTAGGGAATCAGCAGAGTCGCGTGAAGAGATTGCGCAATTACTGAAACCGTTCGTATTTGCCGCATTCCGTGTACGTCCTCACTTCATGCTGGATGCACGCTCGAGCTGATCGTTCAACAGTATCCAATCTTCAGCACAGCGGAATCTTGTTTCGATATTGCAACATTCACACAGCAGCCAACCTCGTCGAGTGTTCACGGTCCATATCCTCCTCCACCCCTTCTTCCTCGCGATGTGGCGTACTTTGGACAGGTAGTGCGCACAATGCGAGTCCCTTCGGTATCTCTATTTTCTGCGCTGTCCTTTTTCACACGTCAAGAAACTCTCAAACCAGCGCTACCCCCTCACCTGTACCCAGAGAATCGGATAGGGCTCTCAGAAGTCCATGGAGGCCCGACTCTTGACGACATCAAGGGTTTTGTCGACGATTGCAGGACCCAATTTGCCAATTTCCCCGGTCTCGACGTTGGCGTAGCACGGAACCATGTTTACAGGTCACCAACAACTACTCCTGCATACAAGCTCGGAACGCTGACGGGAAGCTGGCGGGGTTCGTATATTGTGTGTGAAATCTGCCAGCTCATCATACACGCTCTTACACTTCTCCTCCCTAGATGCCATATCTGGATGACTACAAGGCCTGGCTGGGCACTCTGGCTGCTCCGCCGATCTTCCCAACTACTGGAAGATTCCCACTCTACATGTCCTTGCAGGAACATTTCACTCGCGATCTCGCTTCGGCGCTACCGGGGGTCGATGCATCAGCGGGGACGATGAATGCATGGCTGCCGGCGGGTTTCAAATGGGTTCCACGAGAGGTGTGCTAACCGAAATGAAAGTATTGGAAATTCATACTGATGCGGCATCTAATCTGGAGAACGGAATCGAGCTTTTTGATGAAAAGGGAGTCTTCAGGACACGTTACGAAACCTTTCGAGGTGGTGGAAACCCAGCTGATGAGCATAGTGATGTACTTGACGTGATCATCACAGGCAAGGTTCGTTCTGACGTCCACTCCACCCTATGTCTCGCCTTATGATACTTTACAGACCGATGAGAAACACGCATCAGCTTGGGGTGACTATCATATCCTCGGACGGATACGTCTTGCAGATGGTCTTATCATGCTTGCAAGGGAACCGGTGTGTTTTCATTACCGGCCTTTTCGTAGAAATTAGCTAACCTATTGATAGCTCGAGGGCACGGGGAGTACGTTACTCAGAGGATATGGTAAAGCTTGCAACATCTTGCATTCTCTGTATACTCATACTCATTCTCAGCTCTTCCAGTGACCTCGTCGCAAAACTTCGTTGGTAGGTTCAAAGGCATGTCCAGCGGCACTCAGCCTGCGGGTTGGGAAGCTGCCTTCAGTTTATGCCAAGTGCGCGATAATGTTCCAATGATAACGATGGGATGATCAGATTGTCATTAAAAGAATCCGTTTAGCTACAAGTATCATATATTCCCTCATGCGTACTATTAATTCCTGTGTCGCACTATCAAAAAATATACCATACCCCCGTTCATGATACCTTCACTTCCATGGACCTCATGACCTTCCATTGACCTCTTTGCACCCCCATCCGAGCTTAGCTCGATCTTTCTAAGGCCTCATTGCTTTCCTCGCGTTTTTATACCGATCGCCACCGGAGACAGAACATAAGCATAATGAACCGGCAATTCGGCATCTAAACTTGCCGCTTGGCAGTTGTTCTACCAATTGTCTTTGCCGCATTTCATCCGTCTCTCCACCATGACTGTATCTCCGACTCTCGATACAGTTCCCCAGGAGGTGCTCGAACATATCGCCTTTTTCGCGGCCACACAGTCGTTCCTCGGCCCACCCTCTGGCCTCCTCCCGTTGTTATCCGCCAACCGGAGGATTTACGCTCGTCTGACCATCAGCTCCAATCACCACCTTTACGCTCGCATTTTCGCTCACAAATTCGATATTGGACCTGTCATCCGACGGTTGGGCTGCGAGAGAACGACCCCATGCATCCTTGCTGTTGAGCTCCAACGTCGATGCTTCTATTTAAAACGGATTCGCGCCAGATTAGACTCGATCGTTCGGCCAACGGATGATGTTGATGACCACCCTCTTTTACACGACTTGCTCTTCCATGCATACTTCTTGATGCTGGAAAATGAGGGGAAGAACGAGCAGCACTTACGTCATTATGCGGAGGTGGATGTTTGGCTGAGGGAGTTTTGGTTTCATGAGCGGGGTGCCTCTCGAGCAGTGAAAACCTTACGCGCAGAGGCGTGGCTCCCCGACACTGAGACCAGGTCGTTGGCTATGTGGCTTTTCTGGTTCTTGCTGAGGCCTAGTGAGTGCCAAACTTCCTTGCTCAGTTCAAGCGTGTTCTAATGTTCATACAGGTGACTACAGCAAGGGTGACGAAGAGTCTTGGAACGTTCTAAACACGTTGAAGATCCTCGCATTAGCCGCCCACAAGGTCAGAGCATATTGCAAATAACTATCGACGACATCCAACGGACTTCTGACTCCCACTTTCTCCTAGTACGAGCTCACAAACCCCGCTTGGGACCACTTTGTCCCCGGACCGCGCTTTCCCCAATCAAGCCCTGTAGAATATTATTCTGAGTCATGTCTGCTCCCGCCTCCACCCCTTGCGACCCCTGCCATCCTTTCGTTCCTGACACTTGTAAACAAATTAGCAGAAGGCGTTGGCTATTCCACCCCTTTGCCTCCATCACACCCATCGTCGATAATCCAAAAGCAGCTTGAGTGGGAATGCGAGTGGGAGCGATGTCGTAATCTTGGGCTGCCAGAGTACGACAACATCCTTACCGACTCCTTCAGGCCCGGAAGGTGAGTCCGCATCTGTTTATGAGCATGGGTAGGACATGGACTTAGCAAGGGACACCTACAGCATTGAGGGAGTATGGGAAGGTTTATTCACTGTTAGTGTTGAGCGTTCCATGATTTCATCTATTAATCTTAACAATCGTACAGTATACAGAATTTACAGCCTACGCTGCACTTCTAGCGGGAGGCCAGCCGCCAATCATCCAGAAAAGTATGGTCGTTCGGCATCGCCAAACCTGGAAACTTCGTGAACACCACCTCTTGGCCTCTGATCCTTCACGTTCTGATTCTGGTATCGAGCTCGAATCTGATAATGTTGAACCGCTGCCGGCTGGAGATCCTCTCAGATCGTACTTCCCAACAGGTACACAGATTCGGGAAAGTCGTGACGGCATAGAGATACAGGAACCTACTCGTGAAGGTATTATCCATTACCAGCGGGCGTCGTGCGTAGCTTCTGGCATGTATGGCTTCGAAAGGAGAGGAGTCTCCGTTCAGGACATCATCATCACCGGAGAGGTACGAAAGTTCATGACTGTAATACCTTGTATCTGAAATTCGCCCCAACAGGGTCATTCGGCATGGGGTCAGTTCAACCTAGTAGGTCGAGTAAGACCTTGTGACGGTTTCGTCAGCCTGTCCAAAGAATATGTACGTTCCGTTTTTCTGCCGTGTTACCGTAGCTCTGACTCCCTGAATAGGTGGATGGCGACAGGGGGAAATGGCTCTATCGGGGATATCTCGTCGGCAATGTCAACGCGAACCTGGCTGGGCGGTGGCGGGATACATTAACCCCGACCGATATTCAGGGTTACGAAGGCTGCTTTGCGATGAGTCGTCGCAGATAATACGATCGCTATGCATGTATAGAATTCTGATAATATGTATACCATAATCGGGGCTTATTCTATTCAGAAACCCCCCTTAGCCATACTAACCCCCCTTCGCCAAACTTTCTAATATAGAAACCTAGGTTGTGCAAAGTTGATGGTCGGCGCCGTCGCCGGGATCACATCACTGGTGCCTGTCACACCTCAGAGTCAGACTGGCACTCAGACGAAATTTCGACGCGTTGAGGTTACTTCATATCAATTCGTACATGAGCTATAGAACGGGATATCGAAGGGAAGTGCTCGTTCAGGTTCTGGCAGGCTCGTCGGTCGTCGGTCGATGACAGAATACGGCGCACTTGAGTTTCTCGCTCAATATCGAAAATCAACTGTACCAGCCGTCGGTCAATGGCGGGACGCAGCACTTTCTGACATCCGCGAGGGTACGCATTCCGGTTAATCGGTGATCAGTAAGGCGTCGTGCGCAGCGAGGCTGGATACGCACTTAATTCCTGTTTGATATCAGTGTCGCAACGTCGAATGCTAACTCCATCCCGAGGCCTTGCTACATATTCGTCTCTACATTCTCTTGCTTCTATCAGACTCCAGCTCGATGAAGAAATAACAGCGGCCGGTACTTGGAGCGGGGAGACCGTGATGTAGTGGGTGATAGAGGCTGAGAGTCACTGTCAGTCTGTGACTTTGATCCATCGCTTTACCAAATCGGGCGCCCGTCACCGGCCGGCGCGAACCCTCTTTCTAAATGATAAAATCATGGGGATCGTTGGCTAACCCTGGGTTAGTCTGTCGAAGGGGGGTTTCTCATTAGAATAAGCCCATAATCGGTCCCGGATCGGTGAACATCACTATACCATTTTCATTGTCTATGACGTAATTTAAGTTACTTAGACTTGATGATGGTTGTATGTTAACTTTGTGACGTTGGACCACCATCTCTGCTAATCGCGCTCAGCACTGCCTCGTCCTCATCGTGTGCCTAACAGCAATCTGTTCAGTGACCCTACTGCTGTTGCTGTACCTCACTATCGGGTGTCACGGAGTTCATCAGCGATATATTAGCTGCTCAGATATCATCACAGCATAGTTAAGTGTAGACTAGAGCATAAAACGCCAACTTCAAGACCCCAAAACATAATGGCAGCCCCATCGACACCTCAAACCATCCGTGATAATGCTCCCTATCGTTCCCGGCTCATGGCCAGCATTTCGGAACTCGATTACATCCCTTCAGCCCTATCTCACCAAGCTAGCTATGTTAAGGATCTGGAGACACAATTGCGACAGAGCGAGAACCGACTCAAGAAACTCTCGGAGACAACCGCAAAGGAAAGGAAAGAACATATTGCTCTACGTGACTCTACTGCTCGGCGCTTAGCACATAAGCTAACAGGAAGAAGAGAGAAGTTCGAGGCTAAAGAAAGTAAAGAAGAACGGTAAGTCCCTCGTCTAACAATTTTAATCTGATAAACTTAATAGAACTTCCATGTCAAGCGAATATGTGGAAGCCTTGCAGCAGGAGTACACGGAGAGGGACAGCCAAAACACGCTTCGCCAGATGCTGAGCGAGGCTAAGCAGGCGGTGGGTGGTTCATCTTTGCCATGAGTCGCATGGAATGATAAATGGAGTAATAGTGACAGTCAAAGCGGACGATTCGGGAAGATTTAAAACACGATTTGATGACAGATTTACTAATGATTTAGACCCATGAATGATGCTTGAATCGTGTCTGAATCATGCTTAACTTTGACCGCGCGGATTCTCGGAGGGGTTTCTCCCTCCATTCATATTGTTTGTGTGGGTCAAGCAAGAAAGAGGCCATTTGAATCGGATTCAGCATGTCGAAGCGCCTCCGGAGGCGCTTCAACGATTCATGTACGATTCAAGTTTCCCACGATTCACGCAGGTTTTGGATTCATCCTGAATCCGTGTCTAAATCAAATCCTTGAATCCGTCCGAATCGTCCGCTTTGACTGTCACTAATGACACTATCTGCAACTCCAGACAGTGGAACTCTCGGAAAAAGGAGTCCAGTACGAAGCCCTGAAGAAGGAACTGTCAGATCTATACCTTCGAATATTCGATGGCCCTACAGAAGGTCAGTACACCGTTTCACACTGGCCCTGCTGGGACGCGGGTAACGGGTGCTGACAGCGCCGAACCTCATCAGATTTCCCTGAAGATGACATGCTAGAATCCCAGCTTCGGTCATCGCAAACCTTACATGATGAGATTCAGCGCACGCTCAATGCTGAATGCCAGGCTGCCGAGATCCTGGCACGAGCTGATAGATCAATGTCCGCTTGTAAAGCCAGGGTTAACGGAGCCTTGGGATACTCACAATGGGGTGAGCCTTTCCTCCTGCCCATCACGAGAGACAGTTCAGGTGACATTGTCATCGATTAAACTTAGATATGTTCGGTGGCGGGGGGTGCGTAGAACATATTAAATGAAGCTTTTGTGAGACAACTTATACCTGTTGGTTTTCCTATTCAGGATGGCCGACATGATGGAGCGTAGCGCGCTTGGTACGGCTCAAACGCTCGCTGGTCAGACCGAGATGTTATGTAGACAAGCACAGCAGGCCTCTCCGTTCGTGAAACCTATAGGTCGTGTGGCAATAGCGCAAGGGTATGCGATAATCATCTTATCCCCTAAGACAAACCCTATCGAGGCTGACCATCATTGTTTCACAAAGATCCCTGATGAGTGATGTTTTCTTCGATAATATCTTCACAGACATGGCATTTCACCGTGATTCCGCTTTTCCCCCGCATTTTCCGATATTAAACTTACGTTTTCAATTGACAGGGAAGATCGCAGCCTCTGCAGCCGAGCTTGAGCGTACCCATCGTCGTGTAAGCAACTAATGGACTTCGTGCACCTGACCAAGCCTGACGACAATTACAGCTGACGGCAGAACGAGACGCCGCTCAACGGAGAGCCAATACTGCCGGTGCTCAGCTGGTCGAGGTCTCCCAGGATTTAGAAAGAGACAGGATGGCGTTAGATTCATTTCGCGCGGAAACCTTTGAAAGAACCTCTCAGGAAAGAGGAACGCCGTTATCTGACCGACCTCCTAGCTACCGTACAGCCTCGGTCGCTTCAGGAGGGACATCAATAATAGAGGCGCCACCAGCGGAACCTCACCCGACGCCGGAAGAGTCTGCACCACCATCGTTTCCTGAGCCTATATCGACCACTTTGTCTTCCCCAAATGCACCGCCGAGTTGGGGGAACAGTGAGTAATTGAATTCCTCCACTAGCAAATGACTAAGGCGCTACAGGGAATCCATATGCGGCTGCGCTTGCATCCCGGACACCACCTAGTCACAACGGCTGACAAGGAGTAAAGAAGCTGATATTATCGGTCTTCTGCGTAAGCATGACACAGTACACGGTATGAAACGGCGGGTAAATCTGCGTTGTATTTCTCTTTGTGTTGTACATTTGGAAGCCGGCTTGCGATTCAGATGTTCTCTCTTTTTCTTTCCTGTTTCGGCGGCCGTTGACGAATGCATCTGGATAATCTTTTCTTCACGACGGAGAGGAATATCGGTGAGAATGACGACCAGTAGTTAATTCAGTCATTGACGGGTTTCCATGTGTCGCCGCTGAGATAAGAAGGGGGCGGTAACGTATTTGTTCTGCTCATTGCGTTCCTGCCATGCATATTCACGGGAACCCTGAAAATCTGACCTTTCACAGATCTTACCGTTTGTGTCATTGGGTCTCTACATCCCTACCGAATGCGGCCTAGGAATCCATCCGCCTGGGACTGATTTTCCTAATCCACTGTGTGGAGTACATTGTTTCATTTCCCAGAGGCACTGGAACCTCGGCAACGGAGAGAAAATACCACGTTGCACGGCGGAAATGAATGACAAATAAGACGTACATTCGGGCAGGTGTGTGTTGATACGAGGTCGACGTCGTTCGTCCAGAGTCCAGACCCCCACGTGGAATTCATTTCTGGTGGCTGCGTCAGTGTAAGGCCCGACTTTAATGAGGGCTTTGTGGGTCCCATGGGATTTGTAGATAACGACATGTAGGTCAGGCGTCTAGGAGGATGCGGAGAAGAGATAGCGCATGAGATTTAGGAGCTCTGGTGCACTTCAAGGCTGTCAAGGCCGATCGACGGCAGAAAATATGTAAACGGCGAGGTTTGGCTTATTTCCCATCAAGAATCTCCCCCTCCCGGAGAAAGGTGGGAGAGATCCTGAGAATGCCTAGGGCTGGTGTCCTTGTACTTGGTATCGCTTGCCAGTGACAGGATATGTTCAATCTTTTTAGGCGAAGGCCCAAGGAGTTCAACTCCCGCGGCCGGCTCAAATCAGCCGGATATTTGTCTTAGGAGACTGAACCAAACATTGGCATCCTTCCGAAAAGGACACTGGACAATGGCATCATCAGGCGTCAAGTAGATCTTGACCACGACTTGGAGAACGAAGATTCTTCACCTTACTTGTCCGAAAAAAAGGTAATATCACCGCCGCGTTTGCAGATGATGTCTGAATCGGCTGTTTCCTACAATACGATAAATCGTTAGATCTGAGTCACATTTATGGAACGTAGATCACCTTCAAGCTAGATATGCAAGATAAGACTGCCAACGTCAGGACGAAAGGTAAAGAGTCGAGACCCAGCTTCATTTGAAAAAGCGCCCTCTTCGAAATGGGAAGAATGTATATAGCTTCTAGCTTAATGGTGTTTTGGAGCCGTGATAGTTGACACTCCTCGTTTCCGCTTATTGTGAGCGTCCCGTAAGGCAGGAAATTGCAAATCATGGATTAGTATGGCGTACGGCGTGTGGTCTAGATCTGGGCTCCAGACTCACGGGGCGTCGCTTCCTGCGTTTTATTGGTTGTGGGGGTTGATACAGGGTGCTTTGGCTATAAATATTCGGCAGCCTATGTCGAGTAGGGAGGAATATTGGTCGTGCATTATTGCGAGGAGCGCAGAATCCGTCCCCTTTCCTTTCAGCTCCGAGCGGACTAACGCTGAAAAAGGAGACGGAACAAAAGTCATAGTCAACGTGCGCAAGCCCACTTCAGTAAGTACAAGGGGATCAATCAAGGGACTTCTATACCCATCCTTAAAGGCCCAGCTCCAATTAAATGGCAAGAATTTGCTGGGTCGGCAGTCGTTGGTTTGACAGGGTGATGTCGCCACCTGCATCCATCCCATATTCAGAGAAGATCCCCGTCCTACTGTAATAGAGTTTCTATGACGTTGTTGCCACAGTGCCCGTGGCTTTGAATGCAGAGCGACGGTCTGTGGAGAAGGGTTGCGTCTGTCATCAACTTCATATAAATAACCAAAACCGTATGAGGTTTCCCTGTAGGTAATTAAAGCATTCAAATATGTTAGAAGGGCCGATGAACGAGGAGGCCTAGACCTTGCAGGTCCAACTGTATTTGATGGAGAATCAGACACATGATACGTGATAAGGTTCCAGACAAAAAATCAATACACGCAGCAAGTAGAAGTACAGCACGACCTATCTGCTCCCGAGGTAACATAGAATTGGAGGAACCGAATGAGCCAATAATTGATCAGGGGGGGTTAACCGGGAGCAAAAGGGAACAGACGCACAATGTTCATAGACGCATAATCAGAACAAGTAACCCCACTTCCACCACGGCGACAACACATGCTACAGCCAATACAATCCACCCAGCCGTTATGAACGGCCGTCCGAAAATTCGGGTCCCCTCCTGCCCGACCGTCTTCATTGCGTCTTGGTGCCGCTTTGCACGCTCCTCCTTCCATCGGTCATCGAAATCCTGATCGGAGTGCCTCGCCCTCAGGTATGAGAGAGCCATAAGCAGGCTGCCGAGTATAGCGAAGAGAATGCCAACTGAACGTGGAGGGGAAGAGAGTAAGTATACCCGTAAGGTTGAGGTATTTGGTGCGAGGAGATGTGACTCACTTCGATAGAATCGGTGGTCGAACAGTCGTAAGATCGTCAAGGCAGAACCTAGGTTCCCAATTGCAGTACGGCTGTACGCCCCATGAAAGGTTCGCTGTCTCGCCCTTAGTTCAACTAGCTCGTTGATATCCACTGCCTGAAAGGAGTTCGCTCGGTGTCCCCTGGGTATCTCCATAAAGTTAGTGGCTTCGGAGCCCAAGGACGTAGGACTCACCTGTATCGGCGGCTCATAGCAGCAATGGCTGCACGACCATTCAAGTGTGCGCTCGCTGTTGAGTGGCACCGAAGAGAAGAATGGTTCCGCAATTCGGAGGCTGTCAATATCAACCCGGAGCTTCGGACCGAGAGGTGTGACCTCGATCGCGTCTATCATGTGACCGACGTGAGAATTCTGAATTTTTGCGGAGTATCGTTGTTTGCGCTTCACGGTGACCCATCCTCTCAGCAAGGCAAATGGCGTTTGCAGGCGCCCTGGGTCCGCATATCAGGCTAGGTTCGCTGCGGTTAGCGGGTTATAGGCAAGTGAGCTTAATGTCATCGTATGTTTAGGAAAATCTAACTTGCAACCAGGTTGGCTCCCCGCACAAACTGCGTCGGGGCAGGTCTCAATGCCAGGTCTTTCTCTTTGCTTATGCAGGTAAGACACATTTACAAGTCCTAATAAATTACTGAATTCACTCTCAGACTAGCATGCTGGTCGTTCCAGCAGTTACAGGTCACGACTTCTGCTAATGACGACGCGGAACCTCACCCAAACCGCCTCTGAAGTGCCAGCTGCGTCGAGCGCACCTGTTGAAGAGAGCTCAGCGTCTGCAGCTTCAAGCGCAATTGTACCACTAGAGGCTGTTTCTACGGAGGCGTCAACGGACATCATCTCTGGTCTCGGTGATGCGGTGACGACTCACCTGCCCGCCGCTCTGCAGTATGGAGATCTCGCAGCCTTGGGACTGGTCAGCTGGACACCCGCCGGTCTAATACGTTGGAGTTTCGAGGTTATCAACGTCACCTCCAGTTTGCCTTGGTTCTGGACAATCGTTGCAGGGAGTCTGTTGTGGAAGGTTCTCCTCTTTCCCATCACAGTCAAAGGCTTGCGGAACTCCGCGCGCCTCCTTCCTCTCCAGCCACATATCTTGAAAATGCAGAAGGAGATGGAGGTAGCACGGAAAAGTGGCGACAAGCTCGCGATGCAGCGCGCAGCATTGAAGATGCGGAAACTGTACACCGATGCTGGTGTCAGCATGGGTGCGACAGCGTTGGTGCCGTTTGTTCAAATTCCTGTTACTCTGGGTCTGTTCTTTGGTATCAAGAAGATGTGCGACTTGCCTCTTCCGCAATTGAAGGACAGCGGAGTGTCGTTTCTGCCTGATATGACGGCTCCGGACCCCTATATGGCCCTCCCAATCCTTCTCTGCGCCGCAGTGAACACACAAATTAGCGTTCGTTTGTCGTCTACCTATTTGAAGGTTATACTGATGTCTAAATTCTAGGTTGGTGCTGCGGAGCTGAACCTCACTGAACGTCCGGAAATGGGGCACATCATGAACGGTCTTCGTCTGTTGTCTGTAGCAGGTATATGGGTCATGAGTGCATTCCCTTCGGTGAGTTTCTGTTGCCCTCCAGATATGCAGTAAAGTGACACAGGACTAGGGTCTGATGGTGTCGCTCCTCACTACAAGTGTGGCTACAACCGCCCAGTCGTGGCTGTTGCAACAACCACGCGTGCGCGCTGCCCTTGACATCCCAACTGTGCCCCGCGAGTCGCAAGGGAAGCTCCCCAGCCCAATGGAGACCATCGAATACGTTATCATGAAATACCGTGCTAAAATCGACGAGGCCAAAGCCCAAGCCTCAAATCAAAAGCCTGGAAGACGTTAATTTAGAGAGTTCTCTACACTACCTATATATCTGCATAATACTACGTATCCCATACCTGCATACCTACTCTCAACTCTTTGCTGTTGCTGTGTTCGTCTGCAATTGATTTCTATTTGCTTCTGGTGATCCTGGTTACATAATCAAGTGGGGTCGATGAGGGGGGGCAAAAGTTGCTCAGCTGTCCAGTGAAGCCTTGACTGTGCTTTATCTTCGACGCTCATGTCCATCAAGCTCGCCACACTGGTAGCGATGGCCGCCTCTCCTTCCGAGTCCGGGATCCCTGCCCCGGAGGAGGAGGAGTATTACTCGTCCTGGTCCCTCTTTCTCGTCTGCATGCTCCTCATCCTTTCCCTATGGACGTCTTATTACCTGCAAATCAAGCGGATACGTGCCGTACATGAAACCCTTGTTTCTATATTCGCGGGCATGTTTGTGGGTCTGGTTGTAAGGCTGGCACCAGGGACAATGATCAGGGACATGCTAGTAAGTTCTTGAGTTATGGTCAGGAAGGCTTCGATGGAAGAAGACTTTCACGATGTCATATCTCTAGCAGTTCGGGGCGACTGACTACATCATCCTTCCTCGCAGACATTCCGGCATACGCTGTTCTTCAACCTCCTGCTCCCACCTATCATCCTGAACTCTGGATATGAACTCAAACAGGCGAGTTACGCGCTCTTCCAGACGCGCCTCAGTTCTCATATCTTACAGGAGAACTTCTTTCGCAATTTCGGTTCAATACTTATCTTCGCTTTCTTCGGGACTTTCATATCAGCAGTCGGGGTCGGGTGCGTCTGTTCGAGCTGTGATAACGGCGGTGTTGCTAACTTCCGGAACAGAGTCCTCGTCTGGATATATTCTTCTCTTGGCATAGAGTCGCTCGAACTCACCCTTCTGGAGTGCTTGACTTTCGGGTCGACGCTTTCTGCAACTGATCCAGTGACCATATTGGCCATATTCCAACAATACAAAGTGGACCCCAAGTTATATAGCGTCATTTTTGGCGAAAGCTTGCTCAACGATGCCGTGAGTATCGTTATGTACCAGTAGGTTTCCGGTATATCTAGGCTGAATTTGCGTTGACGCCTTTCCTTACTTCAAGAACGCTAACCCAATTCCATGGGACGGAAGTGTACCTATCGTCGATTTTCAGTGGTCTTGGAATCTTTATATTGTCCTTCACGGTTTCGCTGGCCCTTGGAGTGTCGTTTGGTCTGGGCATGTCCTTGATCCTTAAACACTCCTCCCTCCACCTCTTCCCTTCCATTGAATCGTGCCTCATTCCCCTGTGTGCCTACACCTGCTACTTCTTCTCTACCGGACTCGAAATGTCCGGAATCGTGTCACTTCTATTCTGCGGTATCACCCTCAAGCACTATGCCTACCATACGATGTCACAGAAGACCCAACGCGCGACGAAGTACCTCTTCTCGACCCTCGCACGCCTGTCGGAGAATTTCATCTTTATTTACCTCGGAATCTCGCTATTCACCAGCGCTCCGACCACTGTGCCAGTCATGAGCTACGTGAAGCCGCTCTTTATCGCTATCACCACCGTTGCCGTCGTCTTCACCCGATACGCAGCCGTATTCCCGCTCTCTGAAGCGATCAATCTTTTCCAGAAACATGCCCGGGGCCAGCGAACGGAGGAGCTTCCCCACTCTTATCAAATGATGCTATTCTGGGCCGGACTACGAGGAGCTGTAGGCGTCGCACTCGCCGCTGGCTTCACTGGACCCAATGCTCAAGTCCTGCGAACGACAGTCCTCGTCGTTGTCGTGCTCACGGTCCTCCTCTTTGGCGGTACCACGGCCCGTATGCTCGAAGTTCTCGGTATTCGGACCGGCGTCGAAGACGATGCGGACAGCAGTGACGACGAGGATTTCGCCGGACGAGCCCCTTGGACCGGGCGTCGCAGCGGACGATTCGGGAGCTTCGTAGACGACGAGCCGTCTGCTTTATCCCAGAATCAGAGCTACCCTAGTCGCGCAGCACAGGTGGGCTCGCACTATGGAGCGAGAAGCTATAACCACCAGGCACAAGGGCCTGCTGTATTCTCTACCTCTTCCTCCAGTTCATTTGACTCAGACTCGGGCGAAATACTCCCTATGGCGATCACGCCCGACCTGTCCACAGGCCACCCGCCTCGACAAAGTCTCGCAGCAGCCGCTGCTGGTGTCGGGCAGGACGGAAAGTGGTTCCAAGCGCTAGACGAGCGATACCTACTACCGATATTCTCGAATGCCACTGCGAGTCGGACGTTCCATGCTCGGAGAGCGCGGCGGACTGCGTCGGGTGCTGGCGGGTTGGGTGCTGTAGGAGGAGGGGGTAGTGGAACGGGGACTCCGGGGCATAGTAGTGAGGATGAGGATGATATTTCTTCGCCTGAGATTGAGTTAGGGCGCACGCCGCGGGTGGCGGTTCCCCCGGATCTGAGTAGGACAGAAAGGGGGCTACCTAGTCCGACGTTGAGAAGTAATAGCTTCAACGGGGAAGGTAGAATATCGTGATGTCGATGTTATGCTTTGTAGACGGACGTGCTCTCTCCGCTTGTGTTTGCTATAGATAGTTGGATGCTTACCTTATTTCACTGGTCCCCGAATATGATCGGCTTTAGTTCATTTGTCTATTCGTATGAGCGGAGCCAGAACAGCACGGATAAAGCCATTGTACATGAGTACTAAGTGCGTACAACAGGGGTATCGCAGAGAGGGGCGAGGGGTAAGTAGACGGATAATTTACAACCAGGGGTACTTAAAGCAAGAAAGAGGAGGGGTAGTGCTACACGATATGTGCAAGAAACTCGAGAGTAAATGGTTAGAAACTAGTCGAAAAAGCACCCATCCAGTGTCAGCGAAACGTAAGGAATATGATACAACATAATCACGATAATCACATCAGATCCGCGTGCCGTAAATGTTCGCGTAAGATGGACTCCTCGACTGAAGTAAGGTGAAAAGGGTGTTGAGTGCAGGGGGGCGAAGAAATGCGAATCAGACATACCTGCGCCGAGTGTTACAGCTGTTGATCGAGTGTCCTATCAAGAAAAATGTTAATCATCCGAGATGCTACAACTAGCAGGACAGCCTTGCGAGGCTGTCCAACACAAGAGACGTATCAAATGCACTTACGATTACAGAGGTCAGATACATGTAGAAGGGGCGTGCCACAGGGGAATGCTGCTTCGAGATATCTTTGAAATGCTGTTGGAAATCTTTCAAGGGGTAAGTAAGTCAAGTAATCGCAATCAAAGTAGGCAATCCTTACATCTCGTAGCAGTGGGGAGATCATTCTTCCTATCCCCGAAGCTAGGCACGGAGTCCCGGATTCGTACTCCTCTTTGGAGTTTCGCCTGAAGTAGATCGCACTTGTTCAAAACTGGGCGGTGGATGGCGTTAGGCTGTGTACGTGATGGATAGTGGAAGGCAGTGCTCACATAGAATGATCTGTGTGCGCGAGAGGAGTTTACAGGAGCAGACAGAGCGCCAGAGAAGATAACTGTCTTCTAGCCGGTTGACGCGTCTATCTTCTGCGAGTTTCTCATCGAATGGAGAGACTGACAGGCGGTATCAGATCATGGATGATGAGTGTCAAAAGAAGGGCTTACTTGGGCTATAGATAGATATCGAAAAGAGGACTTAGGAATCGATGCACCATCGAGCAAGCAGTCCACTCACGCGAGAAAGATGATAGCATCAACTGAGTTACCGATGATCAGCTGCGCAATGTTCTAAAAAAAGGTGAACCCTACCATCATCGAAATAAGGATACCATGCTGCACGCTGGGACGGAATCCATTAGTTGGGCGTGAAGATGATGAGATGAGTCATGGGCACTGACGCTGCTTCGGGTTCCCCCAACATCGTACAGTCGCCACTCTTGGCCCACCGTCCGACCTAGAGGGCAACCGAGCTCAATAGATTGACACGCTGTGGGGCGATCCGGCTTACCATGATCAAAGATAAATCTATACTCCTGCACTCCCAAAGTCCGCAGACGAGCGCGAATAACGTCGTCGTCGGTAGGTTGAAAGTTGCGGGAAGCTATACGCTCCGTGTCGTTAAGGAAACTGAGGGAAAGTCGTTAGCTGGCTCAGATAAAGAATTTGAAGGCAGACTCACAAGCCCGGCGCATCCTCTATTCTCACTTTCCGTCTATTCAGCATCTCATTCACAAGAGGATCCTCCCAGAGGGCCTTGATTTCGTCTTTACATGACGCGATAATTTCGGTAACGTCATCTTCGGTCTCCTTTGCCTTGCGTACCGAATCTGTACCAGCCTCTGGTCTTGCGGGACGCGCGTGTCGGAACTTGTCGAGCGCTGTCTTCCACCCGTTCGTGGAATTGATCGAAAATTCCTGTCGTGCCTGTCGGTTCGTTGCCGGGTCGAAGGGCGCAGCAGTCATGACGGACGTGCTGTAGAGCTCCAGGGAGGCATCACCCAGGTTGCGCTCGAGGGCGTTCTGAACACCGGCGAGGGGGGTAAGCTGGAGCTGTAGGAGGCGGTGTTTCTCCTTGAATCTGAGTGGTGGGAGAGCTTTAGCTTTCCTGCGCACTTGGATTTCCTCGGCAGAGTCGTCGCTATTGTGACCTTCAGAGTGGCCGGAGGTGCCAGCCATTTCTTGGGTGAGGTGGTGTAATATCGAATTGACATTCCGAACCAAATTCAGTTGGATTACTGAACGCCATGAACCACGCTCTTCTGACCACTCCCGCCGAGCGTATGTGAGTTGGAAATCTGAAAAAAGGACACGTCAACTCTCCGGACGCAGACAGTCCCAAGGCGAAGGGGGATTACTTTTGAGTGTCGCTGTCTTTCCGCTCTCGCTCTGACCTGGAATGAATGTCCGTAAGCACCGAAATGTGCGAAAGAGCAACGTGGTTAAACTTACCCAGCAGCAGCAGTTTCACCGGCTTCTTCTTCTTCTTATCTCCCTCTTTCTCCTTACGAATCTGCTCGTCGATCTCGTCACTTATCTTTTTTGCCTCCGCCTCGGCGTGCTCTCGTAGTTGTCGTTGTTCTGGAGTCTCGTCTGCTGGTGGTGCGAGAGCGAGAGTCAAGGGATCTTCCTCGAACGAGCGGCCCATGGTGGGTGAATCCAAAGGATTTCTAGAGCCAGAGTTGGGGCGAAAGGCAAAGAGCTCACAAGGGTAACAAGTTGCACTTTTCATCACGGTTCACCTCACAGGATTGATCTCAGAAAGCCACAAATGCATCATGCTGAGCGTTGATCCTTTGCTTTGGATTCAGGTTCAAACCAACTCGGATTGATCCTCTGATGCAGTGATATATGGATTTATACCACGATGGAAAATGATCTACTATATGAACTAATAACCACTTCCAGACGAGCAGAACAAGGCCTACTGCCTACAGTCTCCTCCTACTCCTACTACTACTGGTAGGAATTGAACTCGTTGCGCAGCCTCCTAATGGTAAGGCGAATGGTTTGGCCAAGCCTTTCCTTTCCCAAGACACAATGAAATGTCTTCCGCCAGGTACAGAACAGCTGACCGTTTCCCCATTCGATCCACCGGTTCGGCTCGTTGCTATGCAGACCGATGACCACGTAGATAACCGAGCGTCATTTGCGCCCTCCAGAGTCCAAAGCTCTTCTCGTCCTGATTTCTTTGGCGCGGCCAACACCACGTTGAGCATCGACTTCCCAGCCTTGCGGCGGAGTAAGATCCCGGAGTCAAGCCTGAGGAGCTCAAGCTAGTAGATGAACAACCTGAGTCAGAATGCGTCATCTCCCATCCCCGAGGCAGGCTGTCCAATTGATTCCATCTAAGTATCAATAATCATGAACCCATGAGCATCCGCGAACCTGTGTTGCTGCACTCTCCATTGTATTTTGCCTCGTCCCATGGGGTAAGCTGCGCCTTTAGAAGCCAAGACCCTATAGGCACGTCAATTATACGCTGCCACGAAAGTCGGACACTCACCGAAATGGGCCCGACCTGTGCGTGCTCGAGATCATCATACACATACCCAACACACACAACGCCTCTGATTTAACGGAAACCTCATCTCGCTTTTGCGTTCGAGGTATACATGCCGATGCGGGTACAATGAAGACACCACATATTCATTCGCATATCGCGCAGATGTCAAAGCAGTGATTTCAACAATCCTCTACATTTGAGGTAAGATGACTGTAATCACGAAGCTGATGTTAAGACAGAAAGACATACCGTGTAATGAATAACCAGTGCTTCCATTTCCCGTCCCCCAAGGAAATTGATCATCGAAGTTTTTTGACTGCGTTGCGAAGAACCAATCCATTCATCGAATAAGCGTTACCAGCAAGTGGCGTGAATTTACGACTAGAGAACCAGATATTCGTAAAATGCCGAAAAGACAAGATAGGTAAAATGCCACGCATTATTCATCCTGCAGAGTCCACGTAAAAAATGTGAAAACTCCGGCATAGTGAGATTTGGTGATGACGAACAGGGGCGTATGGACCGTCCGGAACTGAAGTAGATCATGCTCGCCGCTCACGCCACTAAAACGCCGGGTGATATAGCACCTAACCAAGGGGTATGTATCAGCCTCATATTCCTATGCCACACGCGATTCAAGTCATACCATAAAAGCGCTAAACTCGGCACCAGTTCCAGGTAGGTGATTATCAACCGCAGACTGCGGTAACAAGGGCGGGGCGGCATCGCGGGCCTGCGGAATGCGGCCGTGCGCATCGAGTGCAAACATACCATGAAGTTCTTCCCAATCGTTGATGGGACAGGGCTTGATGAGTCTCTAGATTAGGAAGAAGGCTGACACGGAAGATAACATAGGGGCGATGCGACTGGGAATCAATGTCCAAATGACTACTTACGAACCGAACCAAGGTATCCTCCTCTTCCGAGGGTATTCTTACCCTGGTTCCTCGTCCAATGGTAGATTAGGCTCAGGACACGGAATGTGTAGTCGATTCCCATGGTCATGGGTTATCCAATGTTCCCCGTTCTATTCACAGCCACTTTTCCCCTTGAAACTCAGGTGGAGTGCAATGTACACCGAACCTAATCGAGCTTTGAGAGAGTCCAACATGGATAGGTTGTGGATAGGCGCCGAAATCGACAAGAAAGATGTCACAGAGAATTAGTTAGGCGCTGGTGACAAATTGTCTGTTGCATGTTCCGTGGTCCGTGTAAGACGGGGGAAACGCCAGTGTATTCGGTCTATAATATTGACAGTGACAGAGTCGAGATGGCCGGAGACGGGTCGGAGATGTTCTTCGAGGTTCTGGCTCGCTACGAGAACTTGAATCCAGATCTTTTTCCGTTAGGGCCGACTTTCGGATACTCAGCCATGAGACGTTCAGCGTCAAGTTGTGTTTGAAAACACGTCGCGTTCTTGATGCATGATGGGTTGGGGAAAGCAGGGGAAAGCGCGATTGTGTTGGCATCAGCCTACACCTCGTGGATGGAAGTTGCAGAAGATTAGATTATGGGAGGAACTGCCGAGGTTTGGCGCGTTCATAGGGCGACGGCATCCGGGAGATAGACCAAAGCGTGGCGTTGTGTTAGAAACACGAGAAGCTGGGGCAGACAGATGGTATAGATCATAGCGGCATTCGCAGAAATTATAATATGCCTGATGGAGGAAAGTAGGAAAGTATGGTGCCGTAGATTCAGAGGAAAAATTCAAGCAGTGCAGGCCTGAGGAGGAGGAGGAGGAGGAGGAGGAGGAGTATAAATTGGTCTTTATTAGGAAAACGACCTGTGACTCTTTTGCGAACTACCATCACGCGGCAATCGTGACTCCGACTTGTTCTCAACGATTTGCAAGTTGTACGACTGACCGTCGTACTAATTTCATAGGACCACCTTGTGCAACGTTCGGGAAGGCGTCCGATCGATTGTTCATCCGAAATGAATACTTCAAAAACGATCCTCCAAGTTGGCAGTCCGAGTGAGGCAGCGGAGCCTGCGGCCAACTCGAAAGTCCCCTACGAATTTATCACCATCGCGCCACCAGAGAAACATACCGCAACTGTGATATGGTTGCATGTTAGTTTAGAGGCCCCGATCGAGTTGGTAACAACTGATCAGGAGCTTTTGACAGGGGTTGGGAGGTTCCGGCCAGGGGATGCTCATGTGCGCCAACATTCTACGCGGAATTCCAGGTGTAGAGCACATAAAGTGGATATTCCCTCACGCGTATGTCGAAAGCCACTTGAAGCTTCTAGAACTGATTTGGCTCGTAAAGACATCGGATGATCGTGACTGGCGCCCTTCATGCAACTTTGAACTCCTGGTCCGTCTGGCAGCCACTTTGCCTATGTAACTTGGAGCTGACTCTTTGTATTATATCATTTCCGTTTCATTAGGTTCGATTACTTTTCGTGGGACATAGAAAACAGAAAAGAAGACGAGCCAGGTCTTTATCGGGCAGTTGAGCAAATCAACGATATAATATCTGTGGAGGAACACGAATACGGAATTCCCTCCAATCGCATCATTGTCGGTGGAATCAGCCAAGGAAGTGCTGTTGCTCTTCTGACAGCTTTGACGACCAAACGCCCACTGGCAGGTACTTTCGTGCTCGCAGGATACGTTCCCTTGAGGAAGAAAATCAAAGAGGTATGCTGCCGTATCCTCCTTCACCTTTTTGTAGGATCCTGACTTGACATCTTCTTCAGATCGCTTCACCTCTCCCAATTTTCTGGGGCCATGGTCGCCTCGATGTCAAGGTCGACTATAATTTCTCTCTGCGAACAGCGCGGACACTCAGTTCCGACCTGGGAATACCATTTCATGCCTCTGATGCGAGACTCACCTCCGACGACTTCAAGGAGCCTGGAAGTATAGCTGGTGTACGATTTATATCCTATGATGACCTCGCGCATTGGATGAATGAGTTGGAGATGGAGGATCTGAATGCATGGATTGCTGCGGTTCTTCCGAAGATCTAAGGCGGAGCCATTTCTGCTCTCCGGACTATGCTCGATGTTACTATTCCTTTCTTTGCTCTAGCTATGCCATCTAATGCCAGTCTCCCTGTATCAATCCTGTGACATGTACCCTTGCTGTGGAAATGTATAAAGCCTGCCGTTTTCGTGCTTAGGATATACTTACATATATTGAGATGCCTTGATTATGCTAACATCAAGACAGAGATGGGCATATTGGATCTAGAGGCAGAGGCCATTGTCGCCTCATTGCATTGTCGCCGGCTGTCATGGGAACAATGAAACCCTAACCCGATTCTATGAGCAACGCGTCAGATTTGTAACGATGGTTGTACGATGGTTTCTTTTTCACAGATCAGAATGGGTGAGCATCGCGTTGTCCTTTTTCGATCAGAGGATGCCCTTGGGCCTTTTTTCTTTCCAAGCCTATTCAGGAGAAAAATTGAATAGGCCACAGGTGCAGGAATTGGTCCTTGTAAGTTGTTACTATTAGGAAAACAACCCGTGAGTCATTTTTGCCAACTACCCATCACAGCAAACGTGACTTGTTCTGAACGACTTGCAAGTTGTATAACTCAGACTGACGGTTGGCCGTCATACTACATAGGAACTATTCACCTCGCGCAACATTCGGAAAGGCGTCCAATTGATTGTGTATCCGAAAATGGACACTTCAGAGACGATCCTCCAAGTTGGCAGTCCGAGTCAGGCAGCGGAGCCTGCGGCCAGCTCGAAAGTCCCGTACCAATTTATCACAATCGCGCCACCGGAGAAACATACCGCGACTGTAATATGGTTGCATGTTAGTTTAGAGGCGCTGATCGAGTTGGTAACAACTGATCAGGATCTTTTGACAGGGGTTGGGAGATTCCGGCCACGGAATGCTCATGTGCGCCAACATTCTACGCAAAATTCCAGGTGTAGAGCACATAAAGTGGATATTCCCTCACGCGTATGTCGAAAGCCACTTCCATTTGAAGCTCCTAGAAATAAGATCGCTCATAAAGGCATCGGATGATCGTGACTGGCGCTCGTAAAGCAACTATGAACTCCTGGTCCGTCTGGCAGGCACTTGGTCCATGTAACTGAGAGCTAACTCTTCGTGTTATACCCTTTTTCCGTTTCTTTAGGTTTGATTGCTTTTCGTTCGACATAGAAAATAGAAAAGAAGACGAGCCAGGTCTGTATCGGGCAGTTGAGCAAATCAACGATATAATATCTGTGGAGGAACACGAATACGGCATTCCCTCCAACCGCATCATGGTCGGTGGGATCAGCCAAGGAAGTGCTGTTGCTCTTCTGACAGCTTTGACGACCAAACGCCCACTGGCAGGTACTTTCGTGCTCGCAGGATACGTCCCCCTGAGGAAGAAAATCAAAGAGGTATGCCGTATCCCCCTTCATCTCTTCGTAGAATCTCGACTTGACATCTTCCTCAGATCGCTTCGCCTCTCCCAATTTTCTGGGGCCATGATCGCCTCGATGTCCAGGTCGACTATAATTTCTCCCTGCGATCAGCGCAGACACTCAGTTCTGACCTTGGACTACTATTTCATGCCTCTGATGAGAGGCTCGCGTCCGACGACTTCAAGGAGCCTGGAAGTATAGCTAGTGTCCGATTTATATCTTATGATGACCTCGGGCATTGGATGAATGAGTTGGAGATGGAGGATCTGCATGCATGGATTGCTGCGGTTCTTCCGAAGATCTAAGGCGGAGTCTTTCCTGCTCTCTGGACTATGCTCGATGTTACGATTCCTTTCTTTGCTCCAGCTATGCCAGTCTTCCTGTATCAATCCTGTGCCATGTACATACCCTTGCTGTAGAAATTTATAAAGCCTGCCGTTTTTTGTGCTTGGGATGTATCTACATATATTGAGATGCCTTAGTTATGCTAATGTGGAAGACAGAGATGGACATACTGGAAGTGGCAGAACCGCAGAGGTCATTGTCGCGTCCTCGCCGCGGCATTGGTCGGCGGCTGTCATGGGATCAATGAAACCCTAACCCGATTCTATGAGCAACGCGTCAAATTTGTTTCGGTTCCTGAACAGTTGATGGCCTGCTAGGACGGAGTCGGACGGACAACGGCCCTCTCTTGCTATAACCACCATCTTCTTGATCGTTCGCTGGACAGGTAGCTGACAGGACTGACTGAACAAGGCAGGGTTACGGTTCAAGGAGTCGCCCGAACCCCACTCGACCCCACAAACACCACTTTCGACGTTTTGGCTCGTCAAGGAGTCGAGTGGGGATTAGAGCTCATATATGGCTAGAACCGAGGTACGCATGTCACCCTCTAGACCGCTTGTTTCTCTATCTCAGGCCACCCCCAGGTTATGCCGGACGACCGTTTCTTTTTCCCAGAGGACAATGGGTGAGCATCGCGTAGTCCTTTTTCGATCACAGAATGCCCATTGTTCTTTTTTCTTTTAAGCCTTAACCTACAAGAGCGCGGTCAAGCTGATTCGGAACGCCCACTAAATGAATCCTACTACAACTCCCAGTACCAATTCCCCCACAAAGAACCTGTGTATACCTACAATCCTAACTCACGACCGGACTATAAGTCTGGGGAGCCGCGCACCAACATGGGCGCTATGAAAACTGCCATAAAGGATGGGCCCAGTGTGCAATATCGCCGGGAGCGCGAACGAGTGTTGTCTAATACGCCGGTGGAGACGCTCGTTCAGCGCCTAATTACGCAGGAGTACGAAGCAAAGGAAAGCCGCAAGCTCCTCCACACTGCCATTACGCACCTCAAGGGGCTGCAGCGCCGGGCGAACACGGCAGAGGAGGCACGTAAAACGTTGGAGACGGGACATACTATCAAGGGTCTGAAGATCGCGGAAAGCGTGATGGATGCACAAGTGGAGGCGACAAGGGCCAAGCATGAGTTGGGGCTATACCGGTTCCAGCTTGAAACGGCCCAGCGTGACATGTACGTACCACTTCCGTTATGAGGTTCTGTTGCTAATCAGCCCACAGCCAAAATAAACAGCAGCTAATCAAAACTATCGAGATTGAACGCGACGAGGCCGAGAGGTCTGCTACCAAAGCACGTGCTCTAGCTCGGCAGCTCAATGACCAACGACTCGTAACATTGGCACGCGAGGAAGGTCGGAAGCTGGGATACGCCGAAGGGGTGAGACAGGGAAGGATGTTGGCCCTTGAACAAGAGGAAGGAATGCCTCGTCGTCGAAACATTGCCGATCGTCCGCATCAGACTCCTCTAGGCAGTGGCCAGGCCTTCATCGAGGAATACGAAGGGGATACCGACATGGAGGACAGGCGGCCTGCACATCCCCACCAGACGCCCGATCTATCGCGGGGTATGAACGGTTCACAGCACCCAAGTGAAGCACGACGTCATCGCCGACACGAGTCTCGGGAACGTGCTCAGCCTGGCGTGCCTCGTGGGCAGTCCAGTCACACGCCTCGCAGCCAGCCTGCGAATTCAATTCCTACTAGATCTTCGACCCCGGCAGGGGATAGTGTGCGGCAGGAGCTGGACGCGGCGAAGGAGCGGATGGAGGAGACAGTACGGCGTGAGGCCGAACAGCGGGAGACGATCCGGCAGTGGGAGCTCCGGGAAGCAGAAAGGGCGCAGGAGGCTGAGCGGATGAGGGTCAAGATGAAGGAGCTTGAGTTGGAGCGCGAGAAGAGGGAGATGCGGGAGAAGGAGGAGGCGCGACAGAGGGAGATGGAGGCCGTTCTGGAGCGTGAGCGTGAAAGGGAGAGGGAACTTGAGCGGGAGAGGGATGAGGAGCGACGTATGCGCGAGGAGAGGGAGAAAGAACTGGATCGAGAGCGTGAAAGGGAGGAGGAGCTTGAGCGGGAGAGGAACCAAGAGCGGCGTATACGGGAAGAACGGGAGAAAGAACTGCGTCAGGAGCGACAGAAAGTCCGGCAACTGGAACATGAACGAGAGCGCGACATGTCGTCGAGCTCCACTGTCAGTCAACACACCAGTATGCGCTCCAACCGTTTGCCCTACCTGCGTATGCCCCAGCCCCCACCAATCGTTATAGTGGAGCCTCCGTCCGAGCCAGCAACTGCGGAAACGCCGCCCCTTCGCATTCCTCCACCCAAGGGGCCCCCACCGCCAATTATGGTTCCAAACCAACAGACCCAACCGTACCCCTACCCACGTGGGCACCGCCCCCAACCCTCGTCACCCGACACCATGCATTCTGCCTCATCTATCACCACGGGGATGTCGAACCTGGATATTATCACGTTCCCAGCTACTTCGGGGAGAGTTGACGGGGACTGGGGGCATAACCTCAGCGACATCCCGGAAGTTCCGAGTATACGCTCGTACAGCCGCACAAGTGCTAGCGATGCGCCGTCGCCTTCTCCGACATGGCTCACGAATCCACCCCCGGACTTCACAAGCACCATCGTGGGTGGGCCGGACGTTGATCACTGGAGACGTAGCACTGTCAATGACGTGAGTTGAATTAGTCTCCTCATCTGAAACGATCCAGCTGATGATATATGTAGCCACTTGATTCCTCTGCTACGAGCCCTATCACGCCGACGAGTCGGGATCATCTCAGCCCGTCGTTCCAGCCGCGTGGTCGCACAAACGAACGGTCGCCTTACGGTCAAAACCAGCCTCGTGCATCGAGTGGGAGTACAGTTAATATCATAGTTGAGCCTCCCGTGCGTCTTCGGTGTTCTATTTCTTGCCATCATCGTATTGACCCATTTCTCTCTACAGTCTCGACCCCCTTCAAGCGCGGGCATACGCGACCAAGAGACGGCAGGCTTCCTCAGCCCAAATAGCGCGCCTCTAACTCTCGTCCCCGAGGAGCCGGAGACACGGCCAGTCATCCCAGACATGGTAGACCCACACGACAATGGAGATTTACATAACTTCCCCCCGCGTGGGTTCGTTCCCTATAAGAATCCCTCCGAAACGGAATCTGGCACTGGCAGCTCAGACAGCCGCCGCCCGGATTGGGGCCGGGGTACAGGCAGAGGTGCTCGTCTTGGCACCAACATATATGCCAATCCACCCTCTCAGGCTGGATATCGCCAGGCACCTGTCACTACCCAGACAGCACCCTCTATTTACGGCCCCTCTTCTCGAGGCCCATACCCCAACGCTCAGGCCCCTAAGCCCCAGATATACGGCCCCCCATCGCCCTCCTCCTCTGGGTCTCAACCTCTCCAAGGAGATTCTTCACGTATCTATGGCAGGGGCGCTGACGCGCGCAACCAGATATATGCTCCTCCCACCAGCAGCTCTGCCGCCTCACAGACCCCACGCCAGTTATACGCCCCCACCTCACCTTCGCTCGCCGGAGCACGCCCTCTTCAGAACGACCCATCGCGCATCTACGCTGCCCCCAACCGTGATAACGGTGTGCCTCGCCATCAAATCTACGCCCCCACCCCGCCTGCCCAGTCCCAAATGTCCCTTGGCGGCGCATCCCGCAGTGGGCCCGTCATTCCGCCGCCGCCGCCGTCGTCGTCGTCGTCGCAGAGCCAGATATACGCGCCTGTTATCCCGCGTCCGCCATCTAGGATATATGCACCGGCGTCCCCTGCAACTGTGAATGCCCCCCTCGGTGCTGTCCGGAGCGGGCCTGTTATTCCTCCCCCGCCTTCGAACATGACGCCCCGGGGCCGTAATGCTCACCCCAATGCCACCCCGTCATCCTTCCAGGCTGCGCTTCCGGGTACGGCGACACCGCGTACGAAGTTCTCAGGTATATATGCAGACCCTGGCGAGGATGATCAGGATGAGCAGACGAGGTGGAATACGCGCGTCAATAGCTCGCCTAACCGGATGTCGCAGCCGCCACTGCCTATTCCACCCCCGGGTAGGCGATGAGGTTTTTTTTCTGGTTCAATTTGTTCTCTTCCGGATTCTTTTTGTATGTATAGTGGCTTTCGTTGCCTCGTTCTTACTCACTTACACACACACTATCCGTTGTAGTTGCTCTCGTCGTTTAAGCTGTTGCTATCATTATTTCGTATTCGTATGTACGGTGGAAGGGATTGGATGGATGGACCAAGGGAGGAACAGATGGAATAGCATCACTTATATCATGTATACTTTCCTGAAATAAATACGTTTGTAGCATTCAACGAGCTGTGTATAGAAAGTTCTCGAGAAAAAAGTAGAACAAATGGTACAGACACCGTATACAATGTATACATCGAGCCGCAGCCTTACATACTCTAGCAAGAGATAACCCTCCACCTCAGCCCAGTGAAATAACAAGTATTTAGAGAACCTCACGGATGTGATGATGGATATCCGAATCAACTATGAATATATAGCCGTCGAGGTGAACCCTACGAACATGAAAGGATATGACATAGTACGTATCGTCCACACAATAATCTTGATGATCATCCTCTTTGTGTGTCACCCCAATTGCACACCACCGTATCTGAGATCTGGTACGCAGTGTTCAGCTGCATCTTCATGGTGGCTCCAGGAACACTTGACAAGGGCAGGTCAAAAGAAGAGCCCCAAAAAGTTCCGGGTCATTGGTCCGAACACTAGACGTGAACGTCGAGATGTTCGTCGATGTGAATTGATACGCATAGGCTAAGCATTGCCAACACGACGGTTCTAGGGGTTTCAAGTCCGTCAGCTTCGCAATTGAAGTCGACCAATTGAAACACGTACAAGACAAATGCACTCATTCTACTCAAATTCTACTAGTCATCCCCAAGCAGCGGCTTCATAATGCCTTGGACCTCTTCCCAACGTTTTACGTACAGCAACTCCGTAGGATCCTCCGTGAAATCCACGAGGTCGCCTTGTGCATTGAAAACGCGCTCTGCGTCCAATTCCGAAATATTAGGGAGGAGGTATGCCAAAAAGGCAGCTACTTGGCGAGGTTCCTTAATTGGGGATCTGCAATAGTTGAACTTGCGTAGACGAGGATGTGGTACGATTTCGCCCAGTTGCGCGAAGCTAGGTATTTCTTGGAACGCGTTCACCCGAAGCGCCAGCTCTTCGAGATTGGGGCATGACGAGAGGAAGGGAACGAGGTCTGCGAGCGCAACACTTGGAGTCGAATGGATCATTCGGTCCTGGAGTTCGAGGATTCTGAGGTGTGGCCAAGCTGTCCCTATTTTAACGAGGTCACCGAGATTGAGAATGAAAGGGGTGTCTACGTTGATTCTCAGCGTCGTTAGGTCAACAATGGGGAAGAGGAGCTCGAGGGTTTGTAGATTTATAGGGGATGTGAGATTGCTGGTACGAGGAGGACGGTAGTGCTTGAATGGAATTCTGATGTCGAGGGAGGTCAGGGCTGGAAGTGCTTGGCCCGTTCGAAAATGGAGGAAGAACTGGGCAATATTCCATGTAGGACCAACGTCTGCATGCCGCACTATCTTCAAGGACTGAAGCTGCTGGAAGCGGGGAAACTGGAAAAAGGTTTCGCAGAAGAGCAGATGGTGCATTCGGAGTTGGAGTTTCTGTAAGTTTGGAAAAGGGACGTCGACAAGGAGAGCCAGCTCTGCACCAATTCCTGAGATACTCAGCTCCTGAAGTTCAGGTAACAAGGAAAGGTGGGAAAAGGTGCTGTAGCCTGCGAAGAATGTAGGAACATCTAGCACTTTGATATGCTTGAAGCTGTGTATGAGCTCCACGAGTACAGGTGGGGAATCAGAAATTGGGATTATGTTAGATGTAGATGCATGGATCTTGAACGATTCGAGGGCTATTGGGTGTGTCATCAGCACCTTCTGAATGTTATCCCAAGGAAAGTCAGCCAGTGAGGAGGCAGCGCGGGTAAAGAGAGTGATCGCCTTCAGTGTGGGACCGACAATCAGACGAGGGTAGAAGGCTTGGTGGTTGAAGAGGTCGATAGAGATATTCAAACACCTGAGCGTAGATAATAGTGGCCCCGGAGTCGGGTTCCGAGAAAGGAGTACGGGGAGCAGGATGGGGTCTAGTAATTCTGGTTGATCGAGGCCAAGGAGAATCTGGACCCTGGAGGCATAGGACTGAATCCTATCGAAGTCATTTGGTCCTAGCCTTCGCGTGAGACGGTGATACTGCGGATAATGAGCATTATAGATGGCTACGGTTATTGGAACTTGGCTTACGCGAGGAAATCTTCCTCCTCTCTGCTTGTCAATGACATCGGCGGGTAGGCACCCAATCAGTCGATGAAAAGACGGCAGCCTGTACCAAAGCGCATCTAGGGCTGGTTCTTTGAATGATTGGCAGGTAACTGCGAGGCGTGCAAGTATCGCTGACCCCTCCTCCCTATCCTCCATGTCGCGAAAGTGTTGGAAAATGGCAGCAAGAATCTCTGGTATCGCCAAACATTGGTGCATTGCGTACGCCGGAATTTGCGAGGAACAAGTGATTGGAGGGGTGAAAGTTGGAGAGACGTAGAGCCACCATAGGCGGTGGAATAGATCTGTCCTGGTATTTCGACTCTTATCAACTCATGTAAGTTTAACAGTTCACCGGAAAAGTCCCGGGCCCATGATATGTGTCCGTCTGGTCACCGTTGGGTTCTTTTCTTGATGCCAGTGAGTTCCAACCACTCAGGCATCGGGTATCTTAGGTGTGCATCCAGAGAAAGGAAAGAGAAGAAGGTGACAGGCAGACCTGCTCAGCAGACTTGTCAGGCATCAAACAAATTGACGGCCCGTTAACCTTGTTCCGGTGTCTGCGCCTGCCACTTGCCATCATCCTCAATTAGGCTTCAAATAACGATGCTCAAACCTCGGTCCCTATCCTTCCCTATCCACTGGTCAAACAAGGGTATGAACGGTTTCCGCATTCTTTCATTTGCGTGAGTACATCATACACGCCCACCAATAGCCCTCGATTCTCCTCGATTTGAACTGGAGGCCAATTAAAACATCTAGAATAATTCGTTTCCCTAACGCATTAAATGTTCAATGTTCTCTATGTTCTTTATAGGCGTTATAAGTTCGACATACTCGGAAATGACGAAACGGCTTACATATTCAGTTCTAACCGCCGTGGAGGCTGGAGGCCTAAAGGATGTACATGATCGGAAGTACTAAACCTGGAATCGTCTATCATATGAAGGGACTATGGTACCAAAGAAACTACAGTCAGTAATGGATCGAATATCTGGATGGTGGACAAACATGTCGTGGCTGGTGGACGATGTCAGGGGGTATTTCGACGTCGAAAAAGGTTGGCTTGCGGTTCATATCCTCTCGGAAATCATTACGTGCGTTGAGGCTACCGTGCACGTCAACTCTGCAGTGGTCTTGGATAGCAAGGATAACTCACGAGGCTAAAAGGTAATTCGCGAACACTGTTTTTGGATGCCATCAGCCTGAATCCTAGCTTGGATGTCGTGGAAGGTACACACATCCAGAAATGACTGGATATACTGCCAGCCACGCAAAGTTATGAACAGCAGCATACTAACGTTCTGTTGAGAAAGGAGATGAACCCGTTGGACGAGAACGAAGACTTACGAGGACGAGCATAAGTATACTCGAAATGCTGATGTGCTATTCAGCCCCGTAGCCTAGGTCCCATATCATATGGAGGCAACACACCTCGTCAGTGCACCTGTTTCTGTACACGGTTTGATCGTCAGAGATGGCATGGATGGAAGAGTGACACCCACGTATTGTCCAAGCAATAAGCTTGTCGACTGCCCTTTGTGCGCTGCTCTTCGTGTCATCATTTGGCCAAAGTCGTACAGTCGAGATACGTACTATTTGAAAACATCTTCACTCCGGCTCCAGAGGCAATAAGAGAGTGAACCAGCGATCATCAAGTCCACAAACGCAGAGAGAGAAAGCGAGAAGATGACGAGCCATTTCCAGTGGGCCACGTACTCACGCACCGAAGTGGCCTGGCATGTAGTCACGGAGATAAAGAGAATGCACCCGAACCGCACGAGGGAGAGTATCCAGCAGATGATGCCGATTGTCAGCCGACCAGAGAGTCGGTATAGTCGATAGGCGAAGAATGACTGAAAGAATGCATCGATGAACACAGGCTGGGAGATTGACCACTGATACCCACCTGAACGAGCGAACCAATGAGACCAGATAACGAGAACGCCCCGCACATTCCTTCTGGATACTGCTCTAAATCCGATATCTTCCCGTAATCTGTTACTGTACGCCGGTAAAGTGAGAATGCGCTGATAATCGTGTGTCCAAAGAACAGCGTCCTTTCGCAGAGAGAACGGGTAAGGGCCAAAAGAAAAACCGAGAATCATCTGAGTTTGACGTACCAAACGACGGTGACCTGTTTTCATGAGTGAAGAGAAACATTGTACAGACATTACGGCGAAAACTTACCAGAAGTTTTACTCCTCGAGGATCATCCGGGTATTGTCGAAAATAGATGAAGGCCTGTATGGTGACCAGACCAAACAGAAAGATCGCCACCATGACGCCAACTTCATGGGGCCCTAGTGCACCGTCGATAAACTGGACCTGCGCATCGCGATCCATGAAGAGCAGGGTTGAGGGGGATGGGGCAGTAAGATTTAAAGACGCCCCATGGCCAGGGTGTATGTTGTTTCAGTCGTTGGGATGGAATACGGGGTGCTTGGCAGTACAAGATTGGTACCTGTACGACACCAGGTCTAGGGCAAAGAAGCAGATCACTGGCATGGCGGCGATAACATGTCCGATGATGGCGCAACCATTTTACTCGACAGAGCGTGGTGGGGTTAAACTTGACATGCCACTGATGGGTTCCGCAGGTGATGGACTTTCCTGCTCTCGAGGCCGCAGAAAACCTGAAGACTGTACTTTTAAGCGTTTGGTGCTGGAGAGTCTAAAAAGCGGCGTCGGGAAAGTCTATTGCGGACCTGTGGCCAGAGAGAGAAGACACTGGAAGACATCGTGACTGAGGAGGGGAGTCGGTACACAAATCGACGAACGGCGAGTCCGGACCGACTACAAACAACGAGTATTGGATTATTTGTGGCGTAAGGGCTTTCCTAACATCGCCATCTTCCGCCAACATCGGTTTTCTTCGGTCTTGTCTTCCGCTGAGACAACTGATGCGTCTCCAGCTCCTGACGTTCTAAGTCTGAGCTCCATATATTGCAACCATAACGCGCACCGGACGCGCAACCGGATATTTCAAGGCTGGTTTCTTATCCGTGCCGGATTCCGAAGTACTTTTTTTCTGACGAGATGTTCCTCTGGAGTCTGAGTCGTCACTCAAGCCTGTCAAGTACCAGCTGAATTCCTCTTCCTTCAAACCAAAATAACCGGTTCAAGCATCTAAGTACAATAGCATCGTTAGTAATTCGTTTATGTCTTCTCTTTCCACAGTCCGTGCTCCGCGATTCGCACGAGTCTTCCATGGGAGACAAACCATTGCATGTTTAGGAAGTCCGTGACTCACGATCCACTGTCCATATCCCCTGACAATGTGAACTAAGTACTCGGATATGTATGTGGTTGCTGTAGACCATACGTTACCATGCGTCTGCATATTCCTTCAGTTCTTTTTCCATCTTCTGATAACAATGAACGCACGATGAGCACATGTATTGCTGACTTTGGCTTCTCCCTTTTCGGCGGGCGTGGCGGCAAACAAAATCATCTCTATCTTATCACTTGTCCAGCGGGATCTGCGAGGAATACCATCTTGGTAAAGTACGCGATCGATATGGGTCGCGATATTTCAATTTCCTACTCAATCTGGGGAAATCTGGGGAAACGGCGGAGGTATTTGTCATCGTCCCTGATCTGGCACCGCACCGTCGCCAGTGCACATGATGCTCTTCTTGACTGACACGCACCTTCTGCCAGCATTTATCACTGCATAGGCAGGTTTGACTGCATTCACTGCAGCCCTTATCATCATTCGCATCCCCGCACATCTCCTCGAGCCCTACCCCTGATTCTCATCCGCAATCATGGTTCGTGGTCCTTATTATCCGAGATGCGTATCCATTTTTAAATACAGCGATCCCGTTCTTGCCTAGCCGACGCGGGTCCAAAATCGTCCTGCAGAATTGTCGCATGCACCGTCCGAAAAGTTCGCCGAGCACGACCCCAGCCACATCAACCGAAACATCCAACACAAGGAGGCACTAAGTCTGAGGTTAGCGCTGGGCAGCATCCTAGCACCGGTGCGTTATTTCTATTCCCAAATCTCTAATTGGTTGGTTATGCGGCCGCCCGTTATTGAAGAAACGGCCATTTACACCTTCGTCGCTCTCCTCATCGGGAACTGCGAGCCCCGCGCACCCAGCATCATTCGGCAGCCCTCTGCAGCCACAACCACCGAACTCCACGCCGGTACAGGCAGCTGATGGGCGCTTGGCCCCGGATGCCTATTTACATCTTCGGAACGTGCATCTTCCCCATACGCCTTCCCGCCTGGGACAGTCCGTGAGTGACATCAATGAGCGTCTGCCCCTCAAGTCTTGATCTGTGGTGGTATCCACTAGGAAACAAAGGAGCCACATTGGCCCACAGGCCCGCTACCATCCGCTCCATCCTCTGCACCTGTGTCGCCGCGTAGTACCCATGGTGCGTCGTCGTCGCCGACTGAGGAGTTCCCGCCCTTGTCCTTGCCTCCGCCTGTGGTCCACTCTCCGACGCGACCATCGGTCCTGCACGACACGCAACAACACAGCGCGCCAGAACTCAGGACTGTGCCGGCCGGACCGAGGGCTCCTGGATCGGGGCCGGGTACTCCGAAAGCTAAGTTCCTAGAGACTTTGGACTCCAAGAGCGCTTGGGATGCCCTGATCCATGGGTCTTTCTCGTAACACCTGCTTTGTGCGACTCCCGAGATTTCTTCTTTTTCTATTATCGGAGGTGTATTCCCATATTGTAGTAGTGCTGCCTTTGATATTATTCCCTGTTGTATGTATGTAAACCCTCTGTATACTTTGCTCTGCCCTGCCTTGTGAGGTCCCTGAGTCAAGACTTCCAGAATCCAGGGGTTCGAGTGCGACACGGCGCCAAGCATGCTCATGTGACCATGGCAAATGACCACGTGCCGCCGCAGATGGCTATTTTTGGAAATCGACAAGGCAAATTTTGGAGCTGACCTGGGACCTGTACCACTGTCTTCTTAACATCTCGCCTGCTGAACCACCGCGTTCAAGTACTCTGATCGCCACGATGGAAGCATTTGACAACTACCAGACGCCTCTCTCAAGGTTCGGCTTCAATCATTCCATACCGCGATCATATCTCATTATCTGTCCAGCCGCTATGCGAGCAAGGAAATGGCGCATCTATTCTCACCAGCAGTGTGTATACCTCGTGCACGTGTCGGAAACGCTAATGAACTCTAGGGCGCTTGTTTTCCTTTTCTCTTCCTCCATGATCTGTGGCGATCCGTGTAGAACAGGTTCTTCACTTGGCGCACGCTATGGCTGAACCTTGCTATTGCCGAGCGCGATCTCGGCCTGCCTATATCGGAAGAGGCACTGGTGCAGATGAGAGATAACCTCGTAAGCGTTTCTCTTTCGTTGTTCAACCTGGGAGGCGTCATTCTGACTTGGCCGGTGGGGGGCAGCGGTTGACTCCTGAGCAGTTCGAGATCGCTGCCCAGGAAGAGAAGAAGCGCCGCCACGACGTCATGGCGCACGTCCACACATTCGGAACCGTCGCCCCCGCAGCCGCCGGTATCATCCAGTACGTCCCCCTCCCTCCCCAGCTTTCAGCTCAAAGTCTCAGTGACTCCATCCGTAGCCTAGGAGCCACATCATGCTACGTCACCGAGTTTGTCCCCCTCCCCTAGCTGTATCGCTCCTGATGACCCATATATGAACGCAACACAGCAACGCTGACCTCATCTTCCTGCGCACGGGTCTGACGTACCTGATTCGGTCGCTGGGGGTGCTCATATCGCGCCTGTCGGCGTTCGCGGAGCAGTACCGCGGGCTCCCGACGCTGGGGTTCACGCACTTCCAGCCGGCGCAGCTGACGACCGTCGGGAAGCGTGCGACGCTGTGGGTTCAGGAGCTGCTTTGGGACCTCAGGAACATCCAGCGCGCGCGTGACGATATTGGGTTCCGGGGCGTCAAGGGGACTACTGGGACTCAAGCTAGTTTCCTGGCGCTGTTTGATGGCGATCATGAGAAGGCATCGTTTGCCCCTGCTATTGGTAGAATGCCGGTGCTAACTTCTGGAGTAGGTGGAAGCTCTTGATAAGATGGTCACAGAGCTTTCTGGGTTCAGCTACGCCTACCCGGTAACCTCTCAGACCTACTCCCGCAAAGTCGATATCGATGTCCTCGCACCTCTTGCATCTCTCGGCGCGACGGCACACAAGATCGCGACTGACATCAGGCTGCTAGCTAACCTCAAGGTATGTGTGTCACTCATGGTCATGGCGATGTCTCCAGTCAACTCGTGGGTCTACAGGAAATGGAGGAGCCATTCGAATCGACCCAGATTGGGTCCTCCGCGATGGCGTACAAAAGGAACCCGATGCGCTGCGAACGCGTTTGCAGTCTCGCCCGGCACCTGATGGTCCTCCACCAAAACGCGCTCATGACCGCCAGCGTGCAGTGGTTCGAGCGCACCCTCGATGACAGGTCAGTCTCCCATGCACCCTCATTCTTTGGGCTTCTTTCGAGGCTTAACACCTTCTCTCCAGTGCGAACCGCAGGATTACCCTACCGGAGGCGTTCTTGACTGCTGACATCGTGCTGTCGACGCTGCAGAACGTCTCGGAGGGTCTGGTGGTGTACCCCATGGTCATCGCCCGCCGCATTGCGCAGGAGCTCCCGTTCATGGCGACGGAGAACGTCATCATGGCCATGGTCAAAGCTGGTGGCGACCGTCAAGAGGCCCACGAGATGATCAGGGTGAGCTGTCCTTTACTTCATAACGAAGAGTGGGGATGATGATCCCGATACGCGTTTGTCCAGGTTCTCTCCCATGAAGCGGCACACCAGGTGAAGAATCTCGGGCTGGAGAACGATCTTATCGAGCGTATACGCAAGGAACCGTACTTCGATCCTATCAAGGACCAGCTGGATGCGCTACTCGATCCCACGAGCTTTATTGGCCGTGCGCCGGAGCAGGTCGATGCGTTTGTCAAGGACTGGGTGACTCCGGCGCTTTCTACGGAGGAGCTGCAGGAGGCGTTGACGAAGAGCCAAAGAGTCGAATTGAATGTCTGAGAGAGGAGGAGAAGATATTAAGTGTATTGTATCTATTACAGGAAGAAATACCGCGAGCTATAGGCCGTATATACTATAGGATGGAGGAAAACTATCGGTTTGATTGCCCAAGAATAACTCGGACCGAAGACATGCGACACGAAGCGTCAATGATGAAATAGTATGTACGTATGTATTCAGGGAGGAATTATGATTTGTGGAGTGGAAAACTGTTGATAGTTGCCTACGCTAGAAGGCATTCTATAAATAGAAAGATAACTTGTGGTTTCCATCCACCACCGTTGCCCTCGTCGTGGAATTTCGTTCGGGCACAGAATGCCAGAGAATTCCTCAAGAACGTCAAGACCTCAAGATCTGGGGATCAAGAACAAGGCTATAAACATAGCATGAGTGTCCGATGTAACTTGTGTTCTCAGTCACAGAGTGAGTGAGTATAGCTCCTTTAGACCCATAGATCATTGTGATCTTTCGACGGTTACATACCTACGAACACAGCGCCCAAGTGCGAATTTGATTCAGTTGCAACGTTTTCTGCCAATGTACTTGAGGTCGATGGCGATTGATCACCGTTATCAATGTACAGAGAGTATCTGAAGCAAAATCCTTGGCGCAAATTGCAATTGCAATCACGCCTGGCTTGAACATCTTCATCGAGGACTGCACCTCCTCAGCCCTCCATACGGAGCTGTTGTCTGTCTTGAAGTACCGGTGTGAGGTCGACAGGATGATGCTGGGACCTAACAACCGCATGGGCTTTTCCTGCCGTTCCCTGATCTTCACGGCAATCGTTGGCAGGCACGTGGCGGGCCATAAATCCGTCCCTAACCTTTTCGTTGTCACCGCCTTTGGTACTTGTTCTTCGCTTTCTGTAATCGTTTCCCGTCCGCGACCAACTCCTCCCATTCTTTATCCCACACAGCCACATCTCCCTGTAACGTCGACACCTACGCACCTCGTCTGCAGGGGTTTATTTACTTTTTCTGGTTTCTCGAATGGCCCCCCCACAATTGCAGTACACTCAACACTCATCAGCATCTGCGACCAGCCTTCTCCCTTCCTCAGCGCCACGCCCTGACTCTGGTCGTCACTCATCTGGCTATCCCGTAGGTCTTTCCAACTAATCCCACAGTGGAACCCGTGCTTATCCGCCCTCAGGCTTCTCTTTCAGAAAAGGTTACTTAGATCAGTGTCACATCGGTTCGTCTCCGCCTGACTTGACTTCCGCAGTACTCCCTCTCGGCGTCACCAGCACAATGGGGCATACACCTGAACAATCCAGAGCCGGACGATGACCTGCACAACCCCGCTCCCAATCGAGATATGCAGAACGACAAGGGCGGGAGCTTCATCACCTTGCGTGGTTTAGCTAACCTTGGGTGTCTCTTCATTCTGGCGGCGGGTATCTTGATGCTCTTGTACGTCCTCTCCACCCTCCTTTGAGCTTCTTGTACTCACCGCACATGACCTCGACAGCGCCGGTGAGCATTTCCCCCCGAGCAGTCACAACGTCGTGACTGCCTAGGCACAAATGTACTGACCTGACCCTCTTCCCACCTCCGATAGGTTTCCCAATCCTCAGCCACTTCCTCACCAAGACCCAATCAACGCAGGGTGGCTTCAACCTCGGCGGTGTTAATGCAACTGGCCAAATTGCCGATATCCCCGGTAATTGGGGCCTGATCGACCGCGACACGCCGAAGAATGCGTACACGAAGAAATCGTACCAGAACAAGAACGATGAGTGGGTGCTCGTGTTCTCGGACGAGTTCAACCAAGACGGACGCACGTTTTACCCTGGCGATGACCCGTACTGGGAGGCTGTGGATCTGCATTATTGGGGAACGGTGAGCACTGCTTGGCGTCTTGGGAGACTCTTGGCGGAAGCTCACGGTCGTCGCGTGGTGTTTAGAATGACTTGGAGTGGTATGACCCTTCTGGAGGTAAGTTGCTCGAGCGCCTTGGAATGGCTTGCGGACTGAGTGTGGATCTGGAATATAGCGACCACTGCCAATGGTTCTCTTCATCTTACGCTGGAGGAGGTTAAGAACCCGGATAACAACCACAACTTATCTTATAAATCTGGCATGGTAAGGTTCACACTGTACCCGCGTCTGAAGCGTAGCTGAATGTCTGGTGGTAGATTCAATCATGGTAATTTTCGGTTGCGCCTCATTTCCCCTGTATGTCCTGACCACTTTATAGGAACAAATTCTGTTTCACTGGTGGCTTGATCGAGAGTATGCCACATCAATCCTGTTTGCTCTTACGCGACTAATGAAGGAACCTTTCGCGTTCACAGCATCCGTCTCATTGCCTGGTGATAACACTGTCCAGTATGCGCCTCTTACCTTTCTCACCTGAACGTTTCTGACTTTGCGTTCACAGTGGTCTCTGGCCAGCCGTGTAAGTCCGACGTCGCCCCCTTCCTTTGAGTACTCACACTCGTCTTCTCAAGCTGGACCATGGGTAACTTGGGTATGCTATTTTACTTCGAGGCTGGGGACTATCATTAATGAACTGCGGACAGGCCGTGCTGGATTCGGTGCAAGTTTAGAGGGCCTAGTAAGTTACGTTACCTGCTCCACCAATACCAATTAATGTGTGACATTGTAGTGGCCATACTCCTACGATTCATGCGACGTCGGGACGCTTCCCAATCAAACGTATCCTGGAACGCAAACCCCGCTCTATGCGGTGACACATGGTGATGCCGCGAATGGTGATGAACTCGTAAGCGTATTCCTTACCCTCGTGGGGTTGCTCTGGTCACTGAGAATGCAAACCACAAGTCTTACTTGCCTGGTCAACGTCTATGTACGTTCCCCTTCGACTCTCAACGAATTCTCAGACGTGCTTAATTCCACCTACAGCTGCGTGCACATGTCCGGGCGAGTCCCATCCTGGTCCTGTGAGAGGTGATGGCACCTATGTCGGTCGGTCCGCGCCCGAAATCGATATCTTCGAAGCTATTGTAGATGAGGGCGTTGGAATGGTCTGTCCACCCAACCTTTCTCTGTCCCCTCTACGCTAACACTCCTATAGGTGTCACTATCCTCCCAGTGGGCTCCCTTCAATGTACGCCCTCTCTCCTATTTGATACCCCACACACAAAGGCTAAAGAAGTTATGTTCTTCAGGCCGAGTACACTTGGTTCAATACGAGCGACAACTTGTTCATCGCGGATCCTACGATCACTAAACAGAACGCATATAGAGGCGGTGCTTTCCAACAAACCACGAGCGGACTTTCGCTCACGAACCAGGGGTGTTATGAGAGGACGCAAGGGTGCTTTACGGTGTTTGGATTCCAGTATCAACCTGGGTGCGTCCTCTCCGCCTGTTCTCCTGTCCTCCGAATCTAATCTTGTGAGCTGGCAGCTTCGACAATGCGTATATCTCGTGGATCAACGACGGCAAACTCGCGTGGACGGTCAAGTCGGGCGGCCTAGCTCCTGATCCACGCGTTGAGATTGGAGCTCGACCTATGCCACTCGAACCCATGGTACGTTCTCAAAAGCACACGATCCAACTCTCTCTTGACTTCTCGCGTTTACCGTGTAGTATATCATCGCCAATCTGGGATTCTCGATCAACTTTGGCGGTATCGATTTCGAGAACATTCAGCTGCCGGCGACGATGCGCGTTGATTGGATTAGGGTGTACCAGCCTGCTGATGCGCGGAATGTGGGGTGTGATCCGAAGGATTTCCCGACTGCTGCTTATATTGATACGTGCGTGGCTGTTTCTCCCCCCCCCCACCCCATGTGTTACCTTTACTGATGTTGGGAATGTGGAATAGGTATAAGGAGGCGTATACGAATCCGAACTTGACGCTGTGGAGGGACGACTTCAAGCAGCAGTGGCCGAAGAACAAACTCATGCCGGGTGGCTGTTGATCAGCTGCTTCCCTCTGCCCCGGCCCTCGCGCTCGCGTCGATTACTACTTACTTTAGGTGCCTTGGAAGTTGGGATTGCTTTTTTTTGGTTAATGTGTTCTGAGGGAGTTCAACGCTTCAGTCAAATCATGGAATGCATACGCATGGAATCATACATACTATACCGCACCACGACAGCTTTCATTTCGCTTTTCTTCATTTTGCGCTAATACCTCCGTAGAGACTTGACTCGTCGCTGGCTTGTTGCATTTAGTTATCGTATATACCAAGCATTGTTTTTTTTGATTCGATATAGAAGTTGGCAAGTGGGGTTTGGGTGAATGTGGCGGGGAGGTGCGGTAGGTTGCGGGCCTGGACTTGGTCTATGGAAGTTCCGCGCGACTTGGGATTACTATAGCATGTCTTGAACTTCGGGAGTTCAACTCCTCAGGGATCAGGGAGCAGCGCCAGGTAGAAGTTCCTGTGGACATCTCTTCTTAATATTTCCAGGCTGGACGCGGAGCATGTATGAAACGCATCAGGCGACCTCATCGGTTCACGAAGGGACTGATGGAGCTACTGCATGCGAGTGGGGGAGGTCGCTTTACAACACCATTGCTAGAGTACGAGGGACAAAGATCATAATTTGTTCTACACCTACATGTACACCAATGACCTGTATAGAAAATGGGACGTAGAGAAAACGGGAAACGCGCCACGACCACTTAGTCGACAGGGAGCGTCGAAGAGAACCATTGCCGGCCCTCATTGACCTATCACATAGAGTTATTCAGGGACACGATTTCCACAAAACCGCCGCACACACCTTGATACCATACGCCGGCTCATACCCAATTGTATTAGCCAGAGATCCCACTTCAATGAACACATGTCCGTTCCTCCCCTTCCTAGATTAAAAAGACAATGAGCGTCAAAGAACAGTCGTTGTTATGTTCATTTCACGAACTGTGAACCCCAGCTGTTTTGAACGATCCAATACAGGCGAGGGGCAGGGCCACAGGGATCATCGTCGCGTGTGTAATGCGAGTATCCAACGACAGTCACTGAACAGCGGTCAAGTCAGTGTACAGTGAGTTCGCGAGGAAGCCGAGACGTACTAGCGTGATTGCCGTAGCCACAAGTTGCGGGATAAAGACCGTCGTAGTACACTGTCTCCTTAGTACTGGCATGGAGATCATCTACGTATTTAGAGAACCCGTCGTTCACGGTGAACTATCCCGTTATCAGAGGCTGCCACTGGCGGAAAGGCAAAGCATACTCACTGACATGTAAACCGGTCCGTTGTTCTAGTTTCAAAGTGAGCTTCAGAAAGACGCCTCCCCACGAGCTCAACACACGAGCTCACCTTGAGCCAGTCCTTGATTTCTTCTATGTCTGTGACACCCCCCAACAACATATATGCGTTTAGCAGTACGAACGACTTGGTACTGGTTATGTAAGGAAGTTTGCCGTATTGGCTGGCAGCGCATTGATTGTCCTGCAAAAAAGAATTGAGAAATGGACGCCTTGCAGTGTATATAGTTTGACGTGCCTGGCAGGAAGGACGACCAGGAAAAGACCACGGCATGCAACTTTCCGTGGCAATATAGCTGTTGCCCACCCATTGGTAGATATCCGAAAAATAATTTCCTACCTAGGAGTCAGACTCGCGCCACACATAAGTTGTCATCACTCACCTAGGTTTGTCGACGATCCTGCACGGCAGCCATGAATCCAAAGAGGAGAAAGATCGTTAGTAATGCCTATACGTTTGTATGTCCTTTTGATAGTTCCCTGCTCAAACATTAGAATATGATATCGAACGTAGGGCGAAGCCATCGCACTTCAACCAAGGACGTTGTCGTGAAGGAAGCGCATGCGCCACTCAGGCCCTGGTCCTTCACCGTCGTTCCATACGTACTACGTAGGTCGACTGTATCAAGAGCCCGTGGAGTCAGCTCGCGGTGTTCGAAACCAGTGACATTTCCGTTGCGTTGTTGACGCCGTTCCAGCGCCGATGATTCTAGGCTACGCTTCTTAGGAGGACCCGTGGGACAAGAGTCGGCTCGCTTTTGCGCGCCAGTTAGATACTACACGCGAGAATGAGCAATATGTGACGTGACACGTCGTATCCTCGAAATCCTCACCGACTTGGTGTATGACCAGGAGCGCCATTCCCCCCATAGCTGGTCGCTTTGCATCTGGGCTAAAGGACGTGGTGCATATCCTTGTGGGACTACGGGACATATCGGATTTCCCGATGACCCAACAGGCGCTGGATGTAGCTTCGTTAGATGATGTAAAATCGCTGGGCCGCTATTACGCACGTCCGATTAATTTAAACGATGCAGCACGGTCCTGCTGAACCTTGGTATTCATGCTCTTCAACACCTTGCAAGTGAGAGTATCGTCGGAGGATGCGGGAGTGACGGTGAAGCTAGTTTGAAACTTTCAGCAAGCTTGAAAGAACTGAGAAACATCAACACCTACCCAACGCAGCCAGTGAGGTTTGAACACTTGGATCGGCAGGCCGCCACCCCGCTCTCTGTGGTGGTGGAATCACCATCGTCTGAATAGTAGTACCCCTCTTCTGCCTAGAGAAAAGAATGACGAGGATGGACAGAAAAACGTCAGAGATACATACTGTGTAATTCAGCGCGTCACATGAACAACCTTCGGTACTGAGAAAGTGTAAGTCGTTGTCGAAACGGCGAATCCACAACCCACTTGATCTTGTAACCTGGATAGCAGGTTAGCTACCGAATGAGATAATCAAAGTTTGGGATAAGTACACAACGAAGAGCATCCGAGGAATCCGCAAGCTTTGGCGCCATCCGTAAACAGCCCATTACAGCTAGAGGAACATGTGAGAATCCAAAATTCGTGCTGATGCTTTTGATTTACCTTTCATCGTAAACTTTCTCTCCTCCTTCAGAGCAATCAGACGCCCAAGAATTACCTGAATGCTGTGAGCAAGATGACAGAATGTAATCAAAATAGCGCACCTAGAGCGGCACAGGATGAAGAGTAGTACATATACGCAGAACACTTGGGCTCAGCCGCTCCGCCTTCGCGATCCCAGAAAGTGATATCCAAGTAGTCCAATAGTTCGCCTGCTTGTTGGCGACTCTTCTTTTCCATCTCTCCCATCATCGTTGCAAACGATGCGATGACGAGAAGGCCAATGAGACCTAAAATGAGCAAAGGAATAATACCTAGGAAACGGCCGATTAGCTGCCTAAATGACTGTATATGTTCTGGCCTTACGTTTCTGAGGATGACCAAGTTCTCGTTTTTCAGCCCCAGCGAAGGAGGCATCTGTCGTCGCTTGCTGTGCCTGTCCAACAGCGCTCAAGTATTCATCCTGGCTGATTTTTCCGTCGCCTAACACTAAGTAAGACTTATGTTACAAGCCGAATGGACAAAATCCATACCGTTCGTGTCCGATGAAGTCATGATGTGTTGAGCGAATTGTTCAGCGTCGTTGATGCCTGTTACGCCGCGCGCAGCAGAGGGACTGACTGCCATCAAGGTGCGCAACTCATTGATGTCGAGTGCTCCATCACGGTTGATATCTGCCCTTGAGAATGTAGACATGTGCGAGGAAGTACCTGCAGAAATATCGAGTTAACCTTCGTAGGATACACAAAGAATCACCGACCTTGAAAGATGAGATCTCCAGCAAATGTTTTTCGTGAATCATTCGCATTAAGATAGCTGGCGACTGGTGACTGAGGAATATAGTTTCCAGGCGAGAACACCGGGTATACGTCTCGTGGCGCATATGTTGGGGTGGAGTCGTCTGGGGGTACTGCAACCGGAGGTGCTACACAAAGTGTTTGGTCGGCCGCTAGGGTATCACAAGAGAGTCCTGGATTCAAAGTGTTTAGTTCGCCGCTTTGAAGAGAGAAGTCTCCTTCGATCTTAGCACACCAGTCTCCGTTTTGAACCTAAGATTCGCATTACGATTATAAGCATCATGTTTCAGGAATGAATTCGGGTCATTCACTTTGTAAATGCTCCCGCATGCCGGAAGAACGCAAGCAATGTCTCCGGCTTGCAGATGTTCGCACACAAGATTTCCATTCATAGACGTGAACTGTGATAGTTGGATTCCGTATTGTACGGCAAGGTCGAAGCATGTGTCGCCCTCCGTAATGGCGATTTTATTCTGGCACGGGACGGTTGGATAAGGGTCGGCTGGAATGATAACTGGGGGAGGTTCTGTCGAAGGGGGAGCAGGATCGACGACAGGGGGTGCGATGCAAAGTCGTTGCCCAGCAAAGATCGCCCCGCAGGCTAATCCAGGGTTGAGCGACAACATGTCGGCCTCGGTGATGTTTTGGTCGCCCTCGATCTTTGCACACCAGTCACCAGACGCGACGACGTACGTTTTCGAGCATGGAAGAGCGAGACAAAGACCCTGACCGACCGCGAGCGTTGTGCAGTTCAGTGAAGGGTTCAACGCGGCGAGTTGCGCTTGAGTAATTCCTGCAGACTCCGCGATGGCGGAGCAGCCATCTCCAGTCACAACAGTGTATAGTGTACCACAGTCTGACTGCAGCTTTGACACCCCTAGCGAATGTGACGCAGCATTGACTGGAAAGACATGTTAATCCAACGGAATGAAATCAGATGTTTATACATGCGCACCGATGAGCACTAGACCGCCAACGACCAAGGCGTGTTTCGCCAGTGTGACAACAAGAGCCATATGAAATTCTGGGTGAGGATTCGATACGAGGCCGGAGTCCGAGCTCGCGTCTCCATCATTTTATAATTTATCGGCCAGCAAAAGGAACATTCGAACTTGCAATTCTCGACATAGATTCCTGACCAATCGGAGAAAGACAGCTTTTACCATAAGGCGAGGAGACTTCCTCCGACGGATCGGTCACCGATTTATGGCAGAAGTTCTTGTTCCAGACAAATTCTGTCATGCATGCGGAAGTTAACCTGGCCATCATCATCCAAAATAGCTCGAACAGGATCAATCACTACGATGCGTAAGTACCTGACCCGTACTGCGATAGACGCTTGAAATCCAACTTCTTCATGGCGACTTGAAACTCCCGACAATGGCGTGAGTTGTGCTCGGCATCCTGCTTCCGGAGAGTCTTAGTGCTTCCCGACCTGGCCTGACCATATGCTTGAGTCCAGTTGGGTTGAGAACCGTTGAGTTTTTGCTAGTCAAAAGGAAATCATGAGTCGCTTTATGCCGTAAGTCTGCGGCGATGTACACTCACTCAGGCTCTCCGGACCGATGAGCGCTCTTGTGTTCCAGCAATTTGGCGTAGCGGAAGAGACCACGAACACGAGACTGGGACGAACAGCCTGGGTAAGATTCGGTCATAAGGCGAATTTTGTGACTGAAGTCTGTCATGAAGAATGCGACCCAGTACATTCAATGAAGCCCACGAGAAGTCAAACAACAAGGTTGCCGACGAGTCTCAGTGCAGCCTGGCACTAGAGTACTAGCCCCTGGCCTGCTGCGACGGCGCGATTCGACGAACTTCTCTGATTTGGAGTTGTTTGTTCAAACTGCTGAAACGGACAGAATAAAACAAACATCATGTGGCACGACACCGGTGGTCGGTGCGCGAGTCGCTATTTTTAGAGTTCTCCGAATCGCCGGGGTCAACTGGTAAGCGCTTGTTTCTCTCTGAGCCCGACTCGGAGGTCAACCGAGCTCTCGTCTGCTTCCAATTGTTCTCATATACAGCTGCCGCCTCACGCTCCGCATCACCAAAATGTAAATCGCATGGCGAATTTATGGCACTTTTTAACAACTTTTTAAGGTCAACTAGCTAAAAGTTGCAAATGGACTTGATTTGAATTCCTTGGTAGTTCGTAAGTTTTTCATTGATTTCAGCTTTTGGAAAAAGACGGCTTATCTTTCGACGCATTACTAACTCATCACTTTCGCAGCTTTAGGTTCCCCGCCCGCTAGAGGAAGGAGACATCGTTTCTCCGACGGATCAATTACCGGTTCCATGGCAGAACCTCTTCGAGGCGAGTTCTGTAATGCATGCGTAAGTCTAACACGGACATGTCGATCAGGGTCATAACACCGACCCGTACTTGACGCTCGAAATTCGAGTTCGACTTCTTCGACATCGTGGATTGCAAACTGAAACTCCCGACAACCTCGGCGAAGTGTACTGCCCTGCTTCTGCTGAGTCTTGGATGCCTCCTGACTCAACGCGACCATGTGCTTCAATTCCTCGTAGTATTCAGCCTACCAATGTATCCCGCTGGTACCGGTACGGTGCATGAACAATACATTTATACCATCCGAAAGTCTGGAGTTTCCAACTCAAATCCCACCAGAAAACTGCGCGGATGAAGCCCTATCTATCGCTCTCTGCCTTCGCCGGGATTCCTCTGCTGGCCATCGCGTCAAAGAGACACCTCCAGGATTCGCACTACGCCAAGCGAGCAGATTGCAGAATCATATCTGTAGCTTCTGGCGATGGATGTGCAAGTCTTGCGACCAAATGCGGCATCACACCAGCGCAATTCACGACCTTCAACCCGAAATTGTCTTGCGCGACTCTACAGGTCGACCAGGTAATTAGAGGATTGCTTTCTTTCACCTTATACTAATAAACCTTTAGTGGGTCTGCTGCAGTTCGGGAACGCTGCCATCCAAGTAATTCACAACACCCGATGGTGCCGTTTTCTTGGTATAGCTCAGTCACTGATTTTTCCGTCAACAGGCGTCCTTCACCAAACCCTGACGGCTCGTGCTTCGCCGTGGACGTCATCGACGGTTCCGATTGCTCTCAATTTTCTGTCAAATACAATGTCACGCTCGCGGAGATCGACACCTGGAACAAGAACACCTGGCGGTATGTCTATGTCGTATCCTACACGGCTTTTTTGTGATTCTTGGACATCATGCAGATGGACCGGCTGTTCTGGTCTCCAACCTGGCATGAAGATCTGCATGTCGACGGGTACGCCCCCCCTTCCTACCCAGAACAGCAGTGAGATACGCAACTCGTCCTGAATGTGGATATATACTCATGTGTTTGCTCCTTTGAAGCGATCGCATGTGGACTTGAGAGCGTTGGGAACAAAAAATGCCCGCTCAATGCGTGCTGTGGAAAGTACGCTCAGTCATGACTTCGTACAGATCCTGTGCTTACAGATACGTTCTATAGATGGGGCTTCTGCGGTCTCACGTGAGGGGATTCATACATGTCGCGGTCCGGGTTACAATTTTCTCACAAGTTTACTAGTGACGACTTTTGCGAGACCACCGATGGCGCACCCGGAACTGGCTGCCAGTCTAACTGCCAGAAAATCAGCGACTTTGACAAAGTTGGACTTAGCACCTGTAAGCATTTTCCTTCAAAGTACATCGTCGAGAAACCGAATGCACCCAAATTCAGCCAATCCCGGCCGCAACCTCATCGGGTACTACAGCAACTGTACGCACCTATCATGACTCAACCTCTCACCATTGTTTACCTGCATACTTTAGGGTCTGCTCACCGTTCTTGCAATGGCGTTCCCAACACCGTTCTTCCCGCCGTGCGACCGAGCGACTTGGATGCAAAATCGTTCACGCACATCGTGTACTCCTTTGGAGCAGTTTCACGCGGAGACTTCAGGCTGATAGAAACACAGAGTGACGACAAAGATCTCATTGCTGAGCTTCAGGCGCTGAAGAAGATCAACCCCAACCTTAAAACGATGTGGGCCATCGGCGGTTGGGCCTTCAACGTAAGCTTCGTTCGCCCCATATTTTGGTCTCCCAGTAGGCTCAGGCGTTACTAGGATCCTCCGACCCAAGACATATTTTCTTTAGCGGTTCGCACGTCGTCCAGCCGAACAACATTCGTCAACAATATCATCAGCGGGTTGACTTCCTACGGCTTCGATGGTATTGACATTGTACGTTCTTTCTGTATGAAATGCTTTAACTTTAATGTAACTGAATCAATATACAGGATTGGGGTTCGTCCTTGTGTTCTGCTCTTGAAAACATGCACCGATAATAGTCGACATAGAATATCCTGGAACTGAACGGGGTGGCGTCGATGCCGACGGCCAAAACTTCCTTGCTTTTTTGAAGGAACTCTACGCAAAGACTTCAAGTAAAAATCTCCAAATCAGTTTCACTGTCCCTGCGTCTTACTGGTGCGCTGAAATTTGGCTGCACTGGACAGCTACTTATGTATATCACTGCTTTAGGTATTTGCAACAGTTCCCAATAGTGCAGATGCAAGATTATACGAATTGGATCAACCTGATGACATACGTGAGCATCGTACTACCATATAAGCTCGCGGCGCTAAAGCTACCACCTAGGATATCCATGGAAGGTTTGCAGGCTCTCACTAACAAACTTTGTCAACGTTATTCACGGGATGCGCAGCTGGGACATCAAGTTCGGCACCGGCGTCCTTCCCCACACCGCTATCCCAGACATCAACGCGGCGGTAAACATGCTTCTCAAAGCCGGTGTCAAGATGGGCAAAATCAACCTCGGCATCGGTTTCTACGGTCGTTCGTTCACCCTCTCCGACCCTAATTGTAAAGACGCTGGATGTCCCTTCTCTGGAGGCGGAACCAAGGGCCCATGTACAGGTAACCTTGCTGTGATAGCCTCCTCAACGTTTACTGATGGTGCTCAAGACGGAGAAGGATTCCTATCGTACGGAGAGATAGACTATCTCATTCAATCTAAAGGCCTTAAACCGACATACAATTCCACCAGCAAGACTATGACTTTGGGTGAGTTTCACGTTATGCTCCATGGCTCAAGAGGCTGACCAGATGGAATTTCCAGTCTACGACAATCAGTGGATTGGGTGTGTATTGGATTATCATGATGCAAGGCATTACGGTGCTAAACGATCTCGGAGCCTAGGTACGAGGATGCTTCAACACTGGCCACCAAGCTGGAGTACGTCCTGAAGCGTACGATGCCCGGCGTTCTCATTTGGGCTGTCGATCTGGATAAGAATAATCAATTATTGAGCGCGGCAAGTACAGATCGTAGTGAACATAGTGGGCATGTCTAATGACGATGCTAACCTACAGGTCGTCGGTCACTCCCTGATCCCCGTCCAATCTTCGACGGACTGCCCCGCTGATGGCATATGGAAGCAGACAAAAGCCGGCGAGATGGCCAGTGTGCCGTGCTCCTCGACCAGCGTAACTCCACATCGAAGTTGGCGATGTATTGGGCCAGAATGGGCAGCTGAAGGAGAACCATCGTTCTGTGGAGCGAGCGACATGATGCTGGCTGCGTTTGGTCACTGTGGGTTGTAGATGAGTAGAGTAGTACTTGTCTTCATAGAATGTCTGTTTCCTCGCAACGACTCGCACATCGTATAGCGTTCTTTCGAACTATACAAGTGAGCGATCCATGCAAAACAAATCCCAGTCAGATGATATAGGACGTGCAGTGCTCTGGGTGTTTGACAAGGCTATCTGTGAGTCGTCTGAGTACCTGAATGCATGTAAGTTAGGAATATATCGTTACCTGTGTGGGGCCCCCAGTCCGTGCGTCGCCTGACTCGTCCAGAAGCACCCGTCGAGAGACACGGATCCCGGATTTTAGATCAACGAGTTGAAGAATCACCTCCCGTTCATCGTAATCGCCTGCGGTCGTAACAGCCACAGAAAATAGAATATCCACCTCGCCTGCCATCGCAGCAGGGATCCCACGCAGGGAGAGCGAAGTCCACGGGTTCTCGTTGTACAGGACTTGCACTTCAACGCTGCTCTGATGATCGGCGACGGTGGTGATGATGACCTGGCCTGCCTTCCCAGAACTGGTGGAATGGCCAAGCACATGATGCACGACACGCTGTGCTGCAGAATCAAGTATGGCGATGCTAATGCGTGGCGCGAGGGTCATCCAAAACGGAGCCCCGCCTCCTCTACGGATGGCCCACAATGATGCACCAAGGGCGATGATATCCAAATTTTCCTGCCTGATGTAAGGGGTATAATCGCTCGGCTTGACCAGTTCATTCTCCAGAAGAATAATCTGCTCAAGGTTCCGCATCTCGGAAGTAACGGCAGAGACAGTCGTCTCGTGTGCATGCATCTTGTGCAGCGCGCTGTTGGCGGTCTCTTCGGGGGATATGAGGATAGAAGTACTATCGGGAAAGACGATGGCGATGTTGGAAATGTCGCCCGAGTTGAGAGGCAGTCCAAGGCCGTTTATGACTGCGGAGTGCACAGTAAAGTGATAGACATAGTCTGAAATTCCGGTAGACACGAGTGCTAATGTAAATAGTCGAATATGTTCTTGGTTGAGCGAGTATGGACCGACGAATGTGCAGTGCCGAGCCTGACCGGACGCCGATGCTGTGTACGCAGAGTCAAGTGAGTGCTACCGTACATACAATTGGAACACACCAAATATAGGCTTGATAGCATTAAGAGCATTGGAAAGGACTTCCTCGTCGTCGATATGCTGCCAAATATCGAACACCTCATCGACGGAGACGTCGGCCCCCCAAGCGGTGATGGTAACCTCACGGGTGGTCTTGTCCCATACAAGTCGCTGTCTTGATATCACGGTGGTCCCCTGGCAGATGATAAATCGACCTGTATGATCAATATAGAGTCCCCAAAACGCTGCAAGGCCTCGTAATCCTACTCAGTCAGACTAAATCGACTTGAAGGACGTACTGGGCCGTCGGTTTCCCTTTATTTTTGGTGCGTTCCATCGGCGGAGGCCAGCATATACCGAAAGTGTTATAGCCGCTGCCAATGCGGACATAGAGACAGCCGCGATTGAAGGCATCTTAACGTTCACAGTGAGCATGGGTTTTGAGCGCTTGAGCCATGCGTTTAATCGCGCAGTCACTAATATCTCTGAAAGTTCGTGTCGTGGCACGACGTGTACATACTGACTACGTAGTTGAATCTCAGCTAATCGTGTGAACCACCTTCGGGCCGAGATCAAGAATCATTTACTCCGAGTACAACTTGAACGAGAGAACAGAAGAAAGGGATAGATTGTGTTCGATCCAGATAATCCCGATGCTATATCTATACATTACAAAGGCAGGAGAATTATGAGATAAAAGAGGTAGAGAAGTCCGAAGCAATATCCAGCAGTATCCGCTTGCATCCAAGTCCACAGTGTCCGAAGCACCTAGAGATAATTTATATGATAATTTATGTAAACGAAACGTCCAGCAATATGTATTCCATCCATTCGGTTCCAGTACGAGAATCCATGCCAAGGGCGCTTATATCTTCTTTATGTTCACGAGTCCGAGTCCAAACAGATCCAGCAAGCAGTCCCGAGTCTAAGCAAAGAATCCAACAGTCATGGAGCGGGTACCGCGGGAAGGTCGACCGTCCACATCCATATCCAGATCTTGAGTCCCGAACGACGAATCCGGACCCCGTTCACACATCGAACTCGCGTCCGAGATGACATGGTACTAGGGGCCCCCAACCGAGAGTCCGACCCGGTTCTCACAGCGAACTTGCGTCCAAGTCACCGTGGTACTAAGGGTCGGCCGTCAAAGACGATATCCAGCCCCGGTTCGCCATCAGCTCGCGTCCGAGTCGACAGGTACTATGGGTGGGGATCGCGGACGGTTCTCGGAAGGATGTGGATTGAGTTGACGTCGATAGTCGGGTGGAAGAGGATGTGGTGGAAGGGGGATGAGGTCGGGATAGGGGTATATGCATAAGGGCGCCCGCGCCGGGAGAAATAGAATAGATGTCGATGTCTTGATGATTGTTGATTACCGTTGACCAGCTCAATTCCTGGAGCACACCTTCGCAGGTGTTGCGGAGGTCACCTTCGGGAGTGAGCGGGGTTTGGTTTGTTGTAGCGCCTGCCGCTGACTATACGAGCAGGAGGAGGGGGGCGGCGCAGGACTGAAGAATGTGTATTGAGTTGATGTCGGTAGTCGGCTGGAAGAGGGTGTGGAAGAGGGATGAGGTTGGGATAGGGGTATATGCGTGAGGGCGCCCGCGCCGGGAAGAATAGAATACATGTCGATGCCTTGATGATTGTTGATAACCGTCGACGAGCTCAATTCCCGGAGCACACCTTCGCAAGTGTTGCGGAGGTCACCTTCGGGAGTGAGCGGGGTTTGGGTTTGTTGTAGCGCCTGCCGGAGACTATGCGAGCGGGAGGGGAGCGGCGTAGGACTGCAGGGCTTGGCATCGATGGAGTCCCCTCCGAATGGGGCTTGTTGACCTACAGGAGAGGGAATCAGCGGGCTGAAGAGGTAAGAAAAAAAGAGAATGTAACGCACGATGATGACTCTTTCAACGGCCACAGGGTCCTCGACGACATCTACGCCGGCAAGGGGTACACCATCCTTGACCTAGAGAAAAGACGATGAGCGAGGGACAAAGAAGTAAGTGAAGATGGAAGCATACAATAGGCCCTCTATCAACCACGGCGTTACCGATATCAACAACGGGGGGCCTCTCATCCTGACGTGGCACGATGTCAGTGAGAGGAGGATATGTCAAGTAAAGAAGCAACTTACGGTGATGACCTTGGTTTCGACATTGCCCACGGCGGCCCAGAATGGGAAGCGGCTACCGAAGGTGATAAATGCGAGCTATTAAAGAACAGGTGATGGGCGAGGGTCAAAACAGTAACTGAAGGTGGAAACATACAATAGGCCCTCTATCGACCACGGCGTTGCCAATATCGACGACGAGGGGCATGTCATTCTGACATGGCACAATGTCAATGATAGGCAGGATGTGTCAAGCAAAGGAAGCGACTTACGGGGGTGATTGCCTTCGTTTCGACATCGCCCATGACGGCCCAGAATGGGAAGCGACTACCGAAGGCGATAAAGGCGAGCTGTTGGAAATCATGAGGTTGGGCATGATGGAGAAGAGGAGGTGAGAGACGCACCATCACGCCCGCCACGGTCCACCAGGAGTTAAGAACGACGGCGAAGAGTCCCGTGGCCAAGCTTATCACGTCGCGGAACTTGATGTTGTTGTCGTCTATGAGAGTGGTGGTCGCCGTAGGCGTGTTGGCGACAGGCGCAGGAAGCGTGGCATTGGCCGTCGCCATTGGGGCGTCGATGGCAAAAGCGGTGACATCGATAGTCGGGCCGTCGAAGATCAAAGTGACAGTAGTCTTTGGCGGGATGATGGCGACCATGGCGGTGGGCTGTATGGGTCCGTTGCTTGTACCGCAGATTGGGCCGGGAGGGATGAGCTGGTCCGTACCGTTGAAGGAACCAATGGCATAGAATGGTTCGCGACACGCATCGGAGGTTGCCGCAATTTGAGGCTGGGCGATGTCAAGGACAGTCACTGGAAGGGAGACGGTGGGAATGGCTGAGGATGGGAGAAGAATGGACACTGTTGCAGTTGGGGCGGATGTTGTGATTGAGAAATGGTGGGGAGGAGGGTGGAGGCTGACGGAGGAATGAGGGATTGGGATGGGAGAGGTAGAGGTGACAGTAGAGAGTAATCTCTTCGAAGTGGCAGTCGCCATGAGCAGACCGAACTTGCGAGAGAGAAGATCGCTATTGTTGAGGAAGGAGATCGCCGCACAGCGGCGAGTCTCGTTCACTAGAAGCTCGGCCGCAGCTGCATTTGCAACGGCGTCGAGGGGAACCTGAGCGGGATTGGCGATGAAGGGAGCAGCGACGGGCTGTGGGGCAACGATGGCACCCGCAGGACCGACAGAGGGTAGGGCAGCGAGGGCTAATACGATGAGGAAGAGTGGGGCGACCATGATGGTTAACTGGAGAAAGACGATCGAGCCAGTGGGCTCTATTTATACAAAAAGCTTGTTGAATGGCTGACAACTTGTCGCGTACGCGTCGCGTCGTGTGCATGTGACACAATGCGGATGCATCTCCGAGGACCGCCATCGACAGCGAGCAAGTAAAGCATTGGAGGGTTGGAGATGGAGAAGGAGACGGTGGTGGTATAGGTTCAGAAAGGTGCGTTCGCTTCGCAATAATGATAGGTTCGGTGATGCGCCATCAATGATTCCTCCATTTATCAAGGCACACACCGGAGGAGGAAGTATTTGTTCTCGTGCCCTATGCCAAATAATGGGCGAGGTCAACTTTATGGTCCTCTGCTCCTCTCTGCTCTTGAACAACACCCACATCAACATCTCAGGCCTCCTCCTCAGTCTTCTTTACGCTAGAGTATGCCTCAACTGTACCCCAGGTTGCCTTGAAATCAGCTGCACTGGTCCCACTAAACTAACCATATACTCATGAGTCATGATACACCGGAACTTCTTGGGAACTTCTTCAACTCACCAAGATGTTTGAATTCGTCTAGGCTATATATCCACCGTCATCACAACGCGTCATACGTCGCTCTCACCCCACGCGTCGTTAAGCACCCACTGATCAGCTCAGCATCAGCGGACTACCAGACGCGACCTTGGACTCTACACCCAGACCAACCTCACCGGAGAAGTGGAAGACAAAAAAGTTCTTGATTAGGATCAGTCGCGTCTTCACATGCTTGCAGCAGCTTGGTCTGGAGCGTCGAGCCAACTATTGATCGAAGCTCCGTAACAATCGGCCCGGGCAATTTGTGCAAGAGCACTTGATAACTATTATCGGCCTTATCACGAGAACCATCGTTTGGAAATAGGACGGTCGCGAAACACCGCATACGAGATCTAATCATCCTTGTACCCTCTTCTTTTTGTCTCCTCATCCGAACATGTTGTCAGCAGACTTCTCTGAACTTCTCGACTAGGCAGGCTAGAACCCTGCCATCTACATTCCGTGGTACTTCACAGTCAGAAGACCGCTTCTTCGATGCGGTCTGTGTGTCATTCGTGAGATCCTTCTCTGGCCCCTTTCTTGATCTATCACATATATATATAAGGAGGCAGAATCCCCGCTGAAAGAGCAGGGCGCCTTCAAGTTTGCCTCTCGACACGATAATGCAGTTCACGATCTTACGAGCGCTCGCCACGGTCTTCCTGGTTTCTCTCTTTGCTTTGACTCACGCCGCTCCGTCTCTACTCTCCTCAAGAGATGTATACGTACCACCCGTAACCTACCCACATACCGGAACCGTGTGGAAAGTCAGGCAGCGTCATAATGTCACTTGGTGCGTCGATCCACTCGATGCAGGTCTACATCGTGCTGAATAGAGATTAAGGGACACGTCGAACCCCCCTGTCAATATCACGAATAAGGTTGGACTCATCTTGTTGAGAAAGGGAGGATTCACGTCTCCTCGTGCGTTGATTGTATTCTTGATATCTCTCTCAGCGTTTGAACCGATTCGCAGTCATCTTGGCCCAAGGCTTCCCGATTCTCCAGGGTAGGGTCGAAGTGACTGTTCCCTGGGTACTCGAGGGCACTGACTATTCCGTTGTTTGTAAGTCCAATGCTCACGAAGGTCCCTTACTTCCTATGCTGACGCCGGCGATGTAGTGTTTGGCGACTCGGGAAATTTCTCGCCGACTTTCACCATTACGAGCTGAGCAGAAGAATCGGACAATTTCATCGTTGGCTGAGTATACACTTCCAATGCGGTTTTTCGCGTGATTGGACTCTACATTCTACGGCAATAATAAGCAATCAGCCGTGTATCTATACATTTCACAGATTATTAGCTATCAGGAGCGAAGTCTCGACTTCTGAATTCGATAGTGGCTTCCAACCGCGGTCGAATCTCAGGCATGGAATACTTGATATGACGAGAACGAGATAGAGAAAGAGAGATAAGATTGTATTCGACCAGACAGGTCCCATGCTATGTCATCTGACATTCCACGATCCGATAATCCAGCAAGAAATAAGATATAAAGTACACGATCAAGCAGTATCCATTCGCAGTCTAGTCCAAGTCCGAAGCATCTATAGATAATTTAAACCATAATTTAAATAAAAGAAACAAAACCGGATCTCGCAATATTCTATGTATGTATTCATTCGGTGTCCATGCCGGTCCCAAGGTCCAATCCAAGCTCTATTTCCTTTATATTCACGAGTCGAAGCAGATCCAGCAAGGCAGTACCGAGTCGCAAGCATACAATCCAAGAGTCACGAGCACGTAGCACGGAAAGGTCGATGGTTTGCATCTACATCCAGGTCTTGAGTCCCGGGGGACGAACCACAACCCCATTCCCATATCGGACTCGCGTCCAAGAAGACATGGTATAAAGGGCCCCCAACCGAGAGTCCGACCCGGTACTCACAGCGAACTTGCGTCCAAGTCACCGTGGTACTAGGGGTCGGCCGACAAAGACGATATCCAGCCCCGGTTCGCCATCGAGCTCGCGTCCGAGTCGACAGGTACTATGGGTGGGATCGCTGACGGTATTCGGAAGGATGTAGATTGAGTTGAGGTCGATGGTTGGGTGGAAGAGGATGGTAGTGTCGGTGAACGAGTTGAGATGACATGGATGGGATATATGCGCCAGCGCGAGGAAAGTAGAATGTATGACGCATAGCGTCTGACTAGGAATGGGGAGCGATGTCGATCCCATGAGTCTCCTTTTGGCTTTTCAGATTTTGATACTTTTCTTTTGGTTTTCTGGAGTTTTGAGTTTTGCAGGCCAAGATCGTGGACGCGTCTAATCAACGACGCGCCTCCATGGTAGATGATTGAATCGTCTCCCTGAAGTCGTGATGTGTCTGCGAGTCGACGGGTGAAGCGTTGCCGTGCCCGTTGTCGATAAAGGTGCCTCGAGAGGACGCTCATTGGCCTAAAGGGATGATGATCAATAGATGTACAAGCTAAACCGGAAGAATAACGCACGATGATGGCCGCTTCAGGAGCGCTGACCTCGTCGATGGCATCTGGAGCAGCGCCGACGGTGGGATTGTCATCCTGATACGATGCGATGTGAGTGAGAATTGTTGCAAAGGAAGAAGTAACTCACGACGATGTCCTTAGTTGCGGCATCGTTAACGACGGCCCGGAATGGCAGGCGGCGACCGATGGTGATCCAACCAAGCTGTAGGATATGGTAAGGTCGAGGACGATTGACAAGAGGGAGGACACGTACTGGTATATCCGCACAATAGCAAAAGGCGGCGGCGAAGACGGTGATGATCACGATCCATAAGCCGAAATTGTGGCCGGTGACTATAGCGGAGGCGGGCAGAGGCTTGGCAGGCAGAGGAGTTACCAAAGAGGCAGCAATGGGGGCAACGATGGTCGTGGTGTTCTGGGCATTGATGGCGAGGCCCGCCAATTCGACAGGTAGAAGGTGGAGGATAGGCGCCAGCGCCATGGGAAAGGGTGTTGGGCGAGTGTGGGGAGGAGGATGGAGGCTGACCGAGTGATGAGCGACCGAGATGAGATCGGTGAAGTCGCTCATGGACATTAAGCCCTTCGAAGTGGCGGTCACCATTAGGGAATTGGGCTTGAGGTTGGAGATAACGCTGTTGGGGGCGGGGGAGGAGATGGCACTGGTCACATTCTTGAGGTTCTCCACGGCGATTGAGTTGGCGAAGAGATGGAAGGGGGTAATGGGGAGGGTGGGACGGGAGAGGGGTCGTCGAGCGAGATGGCGACCCATTGGACCGACGGATGGGAGAGCGCCCAGCGCTAGAAGTACGATGAATGCGAAGAACATTGTAGTTATGAGGAAAGAACATCGAGCCGGTGGAGGGGTGTCTTTATACCAGAAGCTTGTGTGGCTGACACTCGCACTGGGGCTGACACGCATTCTGTGTATGTTATCCGCAACGGAGGCGTTCCCGAGATCCGATCGCTCGTCGACGGCATGCACAAAAAGTATCTAAGGCGGAAGGAGGATACAGGTTCGTTGCTTGCTTTGGACCATTGTGGTTCAGACGTGGGCACTTGCTCGATATTTGCTGTAAAGGAGCCCAATTACCAATGTTACAACGATGGACTGTATCAAAATCCAGGTTTGAAAATATTGCGGACCAGTCGTACAAGTACTGCGACATACAGTTAGACATAGCTCCAGGAAGACAGCGCTCTCTTCAAGTACCGTAACCAGCAGCCAAGAATACATGTGTAAATTTCACATCGAAATGACAACACGTCCTGCTTCAAAAGCCAGCGTAGATCATAGTCACCGCACACCAGGCAAAAGCAGTATTTCCGCACATCCTAATCTAGAACCAAGCCAGGCTCGTTCTACGCAGTAGGTTCCTCGACATGGCAAGTGTGTCCGGGTCGTCCTCGTCCTCCCATCTTCTAAGACCAGTGTGAGTGATTGAAGCAAAAGTAACGAGCGCATTGGTTATAGCGTGTAATTCAAAGGCATGGCCCCGGTTCATAGCCATAGTGCGACCAAACGGCAGTCGATGAAAACTTGGGTAGACATGGCGATCGGATTGGGTAGGTCGAGACAATTCGGCTACAGGACGAAGAAATAATTAGGAGTGTGAGAACCTGTTGCATATGTCTATCGTACCTCTAGAGTCGTTCAATACATACTACGATTGTCAAAGTGAGAGAGCAAAAGGCTGTGGAGGTGGAGCCCGGTGGAGGTCAAAGGAAGAAGCTGATCAAGGACGTGTTTGTTCTGGGTGCCACGAGCCAAACACCGCGACCCACGCGTTTCGCGACTTTTCTCAGGCTTTTGGCGTCTAGCGTGAGTCCACAGAGGTTGGGTCTTACTCGATCGCAATCAAAAGAAGGTTGGATTGACAGCGGTCTGGCCCATCACTAAAGATTCCTGCCTGACAGGTGGCAGTGCTTTCGCACACTCCATATTTGGACATTTAGTCACGCTGTGACTGAAAGAATTGCAAGAGATATTGCCGCCTCCTCGTCGAAAATTGAGCCACACCAGTCAAATATTAGCGTGTATACGCTGCTGTAAGTTCACTGTAACCACGATTGAGCCTCCGCGTTTAGCTCATTTCGCCAGGAATCAGACACGTTAAACGAAGCGGTGCGCTGGTGACTGCGTATTTGAGGCGGAACGAACCTTGGCCTTTGCCAGCGACATTGCGTCCCTCATAGGACGAAAAATTTTCCGACACCCGGTTCGTGCATGCAAGAATTTGTAATGTACTGGTAGAGGGCGAGATCCAGCCTCGCTACGTTGAAGAACGATTTTTAGCTGTCAAAAGAGTGATACGACCCAAATGTAGCCGATAATTGACGCGTCGCACCACACGATCATTTTTGGACGCGTTTCTGCTTGACACGTGATCTCCTCACGTGAAGATCCCTGTCCGACAATGCATATTCGAGGGTCGACATTGCGTATTTTGAGGCCGATTTTTGGGTCATCTTCCGGACAGACCTTGGAGGAGCTTCCGGGGGCGTGTTTGGGTGGGGATCCCTTGTCGCGACCTATATTTCGTAGTATTTTGTAAAGTCACGCAGGCTGTCACTCCAGCCTGGTTAGGGTTACAGAAAATGGTTTTCTCTTAGAAGAGAAGGACGAAGAAGGCTGACAAGGAGATCAAAGGATGCGTTGAATTCATTTTGTGCGACAGTTTGTGATCAGCTGTGCATGTTGATGGGGATCGAGTAAGACCCATCCACTCCCCCCTCCGTCTAGCCTAACCATCGAATATATCAAGCTCGTTCCATTATTCCCTTGGCGCCATCTCACATTTGTCGCAAACTTCCCAGCTTTATCGCAAGTCGCAGAAAATTCTTGCTTGTGGGACTCATTCGCTGACCTTCGGGACAGGCAAGGGGGTCCTGTCTAAGGTTAACGAACAATGCTCACGCGCCTTACGAACAAAAATCCCGACCCCTAGACCAGTTTGCCGTGCTATATACCAGTTGAATGATTTTATTCCGGGAACAAGGCATTTCAATTCCATGATACTGGCCATCCATCGATCTGCAAAGCGCAGCTGTCGAACTCCTACAGACGGGATACCTGCCGAAGGCTGGATCTGTATAACCCAACGTGCACGAGTAGCCCTTGCTTGTGCCATGCGGCTGGAACGCTAGTCCCCTCCTGCTAAGTGTTGGAGGCTTGTAGTGTAACGGATGTGGAACACGAGTACTTGAACCTGGATCCACATAGCCAACCCGCGATCGGCCAAGAGGAGCGATGTGACTGATCACGGTTTACGCGTAAGATTATAGATTTGTGTGGTATCATTCTTGCTGTTCTACATGGATTTGCTGGCGCTTGTAGGTTGAGTGAAAGGTAGAGCAAGAGATATATGATGGGAGAATCATCGATAACGGTGAAATCCCGGGAATTCGCCCAGTGACCAGTGAAGATGGCAATGGCTGATAACGGTGCGTTAAGAATGGCAGAATCCTGCACCGGGGGTGAGCAGCCGTTCGGCGAGCAAAAGAACCCCGGAGTTCTAGAGACCAGCCTCGCGATCATAGGCTACGATCGCAGCGACGAGATCCTGGGGTTTTGGTAGGGGTGGCACAGTGTCCACATGGATCTTGAGCTCATCGCGAAGGTATGACGCGGTGACAGGCCCGATGGCGGCAACCCTCGGGCTCGAGACCGATCGTTCTCTATCGGGTTCGATGGGCTCGAAGTCGAAGTGATTGTGCAGGATAGGTGTGACCAAACCCGCAGCGGACGGAGCAAAGTGGATGATCCACCAACGTTTGAGATCTAAAAGTTTGGATCTTCAGAAGGAGCATCTAAATGGGCAGAAAACCGCACGGAACTCATGGAAGCATGTTTTAAGGCTTCCTCTAGGTCCCGTTCGAAGGTACGAGAGCCTTGAGTCTCGTAGACCTTTACGGACTGAAGTTCGATGCCGGCCTCCTCAAGGATCGATGGGACTGTATCCTTGTTCTTATCCCCAGTGAGATATAGAAGCTTCTTGGGTGTGCCTTCGGGCTGTCCCCGAATGAACTGAGCAAGGCGTTCACCTGTTCCCGAAGTCTGGCCACGGATGATCTCTGGCGTATTAAGTGTCTGACCATACACCTTGTGCACCTCGGCCAGGGCTGAAGCTGTACCTGGGCCGACCACGTAGAATGGGACAGATGACCAGCCATCTATACGAGATGATAGGACATGAAAGTATACCCAGGAGTGAAGCAAGACCAACCTTCTGTCGGAGCCGTTGAACTTCCTACGAGATCACCCATGACACTTTTCCATGCCTCGCATGATCGAGCGCTAGTGAAGATGACTCCTTCGAAGTTGTCTCTTACAGGACCAGCTTCGATAATCTCTTTCAGAACGGGGAGGTTTGTTGAAATGGTCTCGAGCACGGGGACTGATAACGCGTGGTATCCTGCTTCGCTGAAGGAGGCCTCATACCGGTCGTCTTGACCCTGCGAAGGCGCTCTAAGCAGCAGAACATTCGCCATGAAGTTCAGAGGGTGTATTACCCAAAACCCGAGTCGTGGTCATGAGAGCCGAGAAGAGGAGCCCTGAGAACATTTTGCCTGCCGTTTGTTTGGCACTGGTCTTGGGACCAACCACTGTCTCGAGGCTTCCTCAACCGTCATGGCTTTTCAGAAGGAAAAGCCTCTCCACTCGCTGTAAGTAAGTCCATTCTTAGTCAACTGCTGTGCATTTATCTCACCTGCTTGCAAGGTTCGCTGGCGCGACAGCTGGAGCCATTGAAGCGTGAGTTACCACAGATCTTAAATAACCTTTACCGAATTTACGCATTCCAGATTCGTCACATATCCTACCGAGTTCATCAAGACAAGTTCGCAATTCAGCGGAAAAGCAAGCTCGAGTCAACTATGGACCGTTTGCGCGTACTTATTGCCTTGGCAAACAGAAACAAGGTCCTATTGCAATCCTAAAAGAGACCGTGAAGACACGAGGAATCACTGGACTATACTCAGGATGTTCAGCATTGGTCGTAGGGAATGCTTTGAAGGCTGGAGTGCGGTTTGTCAGTTATGATCACTACAAACAGATGTTGGCGGACCCGCAGGTGCGTAATTTACAACGCTGCTGATAACTTCCCGAATAACCTTGTGCTTCAGGGGAAAGTCAGTGCACCCCGGAGCCTCTTAGGTTTGCTCAACCTACCGCATATCCTTCTCTCTCTGTTGAGCATTGCATTCTTCAATCAGCTGGCCTCGGAGCGGGCATGACGGAAGCAATATTCGCGGTCACTCCTTCCGAAACCATCAAGTCAGTCCTTATATCACTGGCATATCGGGCGCTCCTGAGTACATATGTGCAGAACAAAGCTCATTGATGATTCTAAACGCCCGAACCCTCAATACCGTGGTCTGATCCATGGTACTGCGACCATCATTCGGCAAGAAGGACTTAGTGGCATCTATAGAGGGCTTTTCCCTGTCGTATGTGCTCGCACTTTCTTCCGTGACATGCTCATTGACCACTCTGTCATGTTTCCAGATGATGCGACAAGGGGCCAACTCCGCTGTTAGATTTACGACGTATTCGACGTTGAAGCAATTTGTTCAAGGCACTGCGCGACCGGGACAACCACTTCCAAGTGCCATCACGTTCACGATAGGTGGGATCGCTGGCCTGGTCACCGTTTATACCACCATGCCTTTAGAGTTCGTATGCATCTACTTTGCGTCTTGACTGCTCTTCATACTTGTCTTTCCTACTTTCCTAGCGTCATAAAAACTCGGATGCAATCATTAGAAGCACGAGCGCAATACAGGAACTCCTTTCATTGTGCGTACCGAATTTTCACCGAAGAAGGCATTCTGCGGTTCTGGACGGGTACTACTCCGCGACTAGCACGTCTTGTGGTGCGTTAAAGTTCCAATGTGTCTTGCTTTTGTGCTAAATTCGCCCTCCGTTGCAGCTAAGCGGCGGCATCGTTTTCACGGTATACGAAAACATCATCAAGGCCATCGGTGGCCGAGAACCCTAAATCCGCGGACAACCCAGTGTTGGTGCTGTCCTCGCTTCGATTTAGGCATTAGTGGTGGGACCTGACATGGAAGTTGTCTCCGAGCATCTGGTCGGCAGTGTATCGCTAAAAATACTATTTTCAGTCCACCTTTAGATGAAGGCCAGTCGAATGGTGGTATGTACTTAATGAAATCATGCAGCTCTCATGCGACCAGGCGTCGCGACTTTACTCGATATACACTAAATTATCTACGTCTCATGTTGTTGGGTGTCCCTAACTCTCATCGGTATCGTGCTGTTCGGAGAAGTAGTGGTAGGCGGCGACCACTCAAGTACTAGTGACGAACGGTTACTGGATGTCCTGCCATGCTACTTAGTTGAAAGATGACGCAAGATCATATCGCAGGTGTCAAGCTCCTCGACACCACCGAGGCCGAGGGCCACATTCAGCCCGATTTGACAATTCTTTGTCAGGTTTCGCCTAGCGTTCGTCGTCCTCGATGAACAAGCACCTGGGTAGCATTGGGAGTATGCCTCGGAAAGTTGATATGCTAATCGCGCGAATTATTTCTTCGATGCTGTTGCTTTGTTGTATACGTTCAGTGGGATGTGAAGCACGTCAGAGGATACCTTCGCTCTAGCGGTAGTCTCGATACGAAACTCCAAAAATCGATTTCGAAGACAATCGTTCAAAATGATATGGACTCTGGCGGCACCTCGGAATACGGTGTTTATCTGATGTTGTCGAGTCAGCTGGCAGTGGCGGGCGCAAGGCTCGGGCGATCCTCCTGGGGTAATTCATATTTTCCTTGGCCAACGGAGAAGAGGTCCACTTCCTCGGAATGGCCATGGCTCTTGCTTACTTTGCAGGTATCAGTTGTTGCCTTCTCCTTCGTATCAGCAGGTATCAGCAAGCTGCAATGCCAAGAGGCGGGCTTACCAAATATGGTCGCTCGGCAAAATTGTGCCGAGCATAGATGCCAATTCAATCGTGGCTTCCCCCCTCTTTCCCCACTACCATTTTGCTTGACTTCACTTGGACAGCTCCCATTGAAGACTCCGTTGGCTATCGTTCATAGCTGTACTGATGAAACCGTTGTCGCGAAGGTTTTGGCAGGTCTTCGACGCTCCATATCGATATACAACAACGGAGGCTTATTTTTGCCCTGATGACTTTGGAAGCCATCTCAAGACTTATAGAACGACGCCTCTCACTTCATTCTGATCATAACTGTTATACGAATATGCTTCGAGGAACTCGACTTCTTTGGGAAGTGTTCGAATCGGGCTACGTTCGGGGGTTCGGGCACCTCGACAGGCTTGTCAATCAGTGCTCGAGACGTACATCAGCTACCACCGGTGAATCGTCTGCACTGGAGTTACTGTGGCCACACACTTTCCCGAAGTCTCTTACGTCCTCTCTGTCTATTGATGAAGAATTTTGCTTAAAAGCCTAATGAATGGTTTTACATATTCCTCACCCTTTCCACCTATTCAGCCATGCGTCTCCAGTCTCTCCTGAACCTGGTTCCCTTTTACGTGTTATTCGGATTTCTGGGGACCATTCCCCTCGCACACTCTCAGGATACATCAAATGCCATCCTCGATGATGAAATGGACGCGTTTATCAACGACCTCCTTGCTGAATGGAAGTCGCCGGGTGGCGCTGCCGTCGCCTTTGTGAGAAAGAATGACCAGGACAAGTGGGTCGACGTCGAGACCAAAGGATACGGAAGGGCCACTGCTAGCGGGAAGAATATGACAGAGAACACCACCTTCAATATCGGCTCGAATTCTAAGGTAAGAAGCGTGTGGCGCCCTCTTGAAACTTACTGAACGTTTAATCCACAGTTGTTCACGGTCCTGGCAACTAGTATCCTCATTAACAACGAAACGCTCACCCCGCGCTTGAACTGGGACACAAAGCTGAAATCGGTGATCCCAAAGTTTAATCTCACGGACCCAGTTGCCACTGAGGAGGCAAACCTCCTCGATCTTATGACTCATCGCTCGGGTTATCCCCTCCACGATTTCAGCTATAGATATACAGACGAGCTCCCGGACGTCGTGAGTACATACCATCTGAATTACTTGCACACCATGCTACTACCCTCTTCACAGATTAATAAAATCCAATTCCTACGACAATCCGCAGAATTCCGCGACATCTGGCAATATAACAACAACATGTACACCACTTTGTCGTACCTGCCTAGCCTTCTTCTCGATGGAAAGCCCTTCGCTCGATATGTCAAGGAAAACATCTTCGAACCCCTTGGCATGACAGCGTCGACTTACTCCTATCAACTGGCGAACTCGGAGGGTCAACGCGCTGACGGAATGAGTAGAGAAGGCCTCGATTTATACACAGATCCTTTTGCTGGAACTCCTAGAGCTGTTCAGTATTGGACCGCAACAACAGGTGGCGAAGACGGTAGCGGTGGGTTTATTCTCTCTAGCCAGACTTTTGAATGCGTTATTGACAAAATGTGTAGTCCTCGCTGGTGCTGGGGGCGTGATCACCAGCGCAGTCGATATGGTGAGTATTTGTTTCTCTCTGCGGCGCTGTTTTCGGTATATGATGTTGGCTTTAGGCGATTTGGCTCCAAACTCTTTTGCTTGACGGCGTTAAGCCGGGAACGAACGAGTCGGTGATCCCTCCTGGGGCTTTGCGCAAGGCTGCAACTGCTATCAGTGTGCAAACTGGGCGACCGTAAGTGCCACGTCATACTTACAGGACGCAAATCCCTTAATAGTATTCGGTCGCGCTAGAGATTGGCCTGAAACTTCCCTTTATGCCTACGGCGCTGCGCAGCTCCAAATCACATACAGGGGCCACTGTAGGTCGCGTCTCAGAGTCTTCGTGTAGCCACAGTGCTAATCTTATAACAGTGATCATTGAACACGGTGGATTCATTCGAGGTAAGTCGTCATCCGCATTCTCCGGTATCTACTCAGTTCTAAAGCATGATGCTAGGATTCAATACCCAGATCAGCCGTCTGCCCAATGACAACTTCGGTGTCTCCGTCCTCACCAACGATAACGAGTACGGCAAAGTCATCGGAGAGATCATCAAGAACCGAATCATCGACAAGGCCCTTGAGCTTGAACCTATTGACTGGAGCAGCAGGTCAGCATGTTCACTCAATTTCATGCGCTATGCACAGAGGCTAAACAGTAGATGGACCGTCAGGTACAAGGCCCAGAAATCTATTCCCCCGCCACGAGCCACTCCCCGCCCCGACAATTCGGAGCCCCCTACTGTTAACTTCACACAAATTGCTGGAATATACAATAATGACGGCTACGGGATGATCGAACTCTGTCTGATCACGCCAGAGAATCCCTCCCCTCCTGCGACTGCGACTTGCGCGGAGTTCGCCTCCAACCTTACTACAATTCTGCCAAACGCTATCAGGCCAGGTATCCCCATGCTCATGGGTGCCGTCAACAGCCCCTGGTTCTCTCACATCCGAGTTGAGCATTTCAACGGCGACCTCTTCAACGTCAGCCTTCTGATCAGCACTGTAAGTTTCTGTTGTACGATGTGGAATCCTGAATCCTGATGCCACTGCTGCCAGCCCGCGAATGATACTGGAAAGCCCTTCTGGACCTTCAACGACAAGAGTTCCAGTGACAACGGTATGATCGCGGAATTGAACGTGGAGGGAGACCATATTGGGCTTGGCATGGCTGGCTTTTGGGCTGGCTTGTGGGATGGTGCGGAAGCAGGTGTCCCAAAGCCTCTTGGAGATACGGTTCGCGAGCGTGCAGAGGTATACTGGGATAAGCTTTGAAACTCGCGTTCAAGCAAAAACAAAGAATAAATTAGAAATGTAATCTCTTACTTCTATTTTCGTTGCATCTACATGTCTTTTCCCTTACTTTGGCAATTATAATAAAGACATGGAAAACAATTGTGCCCCGCCAATATTTTCCATCCTCAAGACATTCTTAGGTCACGTAGAGAACACTAAGAATGAATCAAGCCACAGCGACCTGCTTCAACCGACATGGTGTTTCGAAATAAGAGAACGGTCGTATCATCGTGGCTCATACAAAGCGATGGGGTTTGAGCATTTAAGTGATCGGTTAGTAATTGTGAACAGAAAAGGAGTGTTCGCAAAATAAAGCGGATGCGAGGTCGACAATATTGCACGCGGGCTTGCTTCGAGTTTCGACAGCTTGTTCGTCTATACCAGGACTCCGCCAGGCTTGTTCATCTATACCAGGACTCCGACAGGAGAACAATCGTTCGACCTAGCTACATTCGAGTCCCCCGTGACAGTGTCGCAGTCAATATATGTATGTCTACGCCGAAGTAGAAGTGCCCCAGTCATCGCAAGATGAACCATTAATCTTCCAACTCATCTTCTTCCGGCTCCTCCTCATCGCCATCAGTAAGCGATTCTGGAGCATCAACTGTGCCCATCATATCCTCCTCCACCATGCCGACCACCATATCAATGACAGCACGATTCATCCGACGAGGCATTGCACCTGGGCGCAGAAGCGGGTGATTTTCCTCCTTGAGCTCTTCCTCCTCCCCACTCTCTTGTCCCTCTCCTTCGCTCTCCTCGGCATCTTTCTCACTCCCACCCCCCTCTTCCTCATCTGAAGTGTTGCTAGAAGATTCGGATCCATCCAGATCCTCGTCCGAATCCATCTCGAAGTCCTCATCCTCCTCATCCGACTCGTCCTCATCCGCCCCGACGATCTTCCCCTCGCCCACAACCTTCTTCCCAAACAGGGCCCGGAACGTCCTCACCCACGCATCAATCCCCGTCCTCTCCTTCGCATCGACCATCCCAAACTCAGTCTCCACCCCCATATCCTCCTCACCCTCCGCCACCTCCTCCCCACTCTTCCGCGTCAGCACAACAGTGCACGTCCGCCCGGTCGCACCTACAACGCGCAGGCCCTCGCTCTTCCCGATCAGATCCTCGAGCGCCCAGAATTCGCACGGCTTGCTCTCGCCCCATAAGATCCCCGCACGCGTGAACCACAGGCTGCCCGGCTTGGCGCCGCGGTAGGCTTCAATCCCGGGCACGCCCTCCTCGTTCGCGCTGACCCCGCTCGCGATGCCCGTGCACACGCTCTTAAACACGTCGGGGGTCGGCTCGATAAAGGGCGTGCCCAGGCGGGAGAGGAAGTCGAGGAGGGTGGGGCGCGTGGGGCTGCCTTTCGCGACGACGCTGGGGGTCTTGGCCGATCGGTCGAATATTGTGAAGGAGAGAGGAGTGGAGGTGACGGCGTCGATGCCGAAGATGACTTGGGGGTTTGAGGCTGTGGTGTTTGCGGGTTTACCGCGGTCTGGGGTGTCGGATGAGAGGAGGACGATGGTCCAGTGCGCTTTTTGCTTGCCACGCGTTGGGAGGAGAAAGGCACGTGTTAAAGCCGAGAGGGGGATGGTAGCTTCATTTGCATGTGTCGTGGGGTGGGAGATGGTGAGCGTGGTTTTGTGGATAGTGATGTCGACCTTTTTGCGGACGGGAGATGTGGCAGATACGGAATGAATCGTGAACAATGGCTCATCTGATGTAGCCTGAGATGTCGATGATGACGCAGAATCCTGCGCGGATGATCGCTGGCGTTTGGATGCCTTCGAGTCAGTTTCAGACTCGTCTTCCTCCCTCGGTCGTTTTGTTTCTGGTGTTGGTCGACGTGTCATCCCAGTCAGGATTTGTGTAGCGGCCTGCTGTTTCTCATTCCAATGTGTGCGTGCCGCATCTGTCGTAGCATCTGGTGGACATTCCGCACCACTTATGAACCTAATCAGAGTGTCGAGTATATACTCAGATTCAGATGTTGAACCGCATAGTGTTCTGACTTTTTTGGCAACGTCACTGGGAAGAGAGGGGAGTATCGCACGAAGAAATGGGGTTTCAGAAGCCATCTGGCAATGATTTCAGGAGATTAGACTCAGGATATAACGAGGAATAAAGACCAAGAGTGTTGCTTCGACAATTGTGGCCGTTCAAAATATAGGAAGTACTATTCTGACTTGGTTTTGGTCGGCGTCTGTGTGTGATATTATTATCTTGCGAGTGAAGTTGCAGGCCTGATTCCCAGTGGAACGAATAGTAGGAGGCGGTCTAGAGGATGAATTTCTTTAGCAGTGATGACGGTCGGGGTGACTCGAGACCTATTTGGCCAACAAAGAATTGGTTCCGTATTTGGACGTCCGGAGTCCGGACCGACGTCACCGAGTTTCCCAACCTACGAAAAGCCACGACTGTTCCATCAGCGCTCAGCAATGGACTGTGACAATGCCAGTTGCACGGCTCGGTTTCGAATCTCATAAAGGGGATTATCCCGATCATCTCAGGTATCAAATCTCAATCTGCGCGTCCACAAGGACTGGGCTCATGATTAGCTTGTCAGGATGCGAAACACGACATACGATCCTAGATGAACGAAGTGGCATTTTGGCGATAATTTGGATGAGTGACGGCTAGTGTGGAGGCCTACCAAAGGACCATGCATATCGGCGCAGTGTGTAAATTTCTTCGTTAAATATTGATAGGACAATTGAGACTCAAACGCATCATCTAGGACGACGATGATGAACCCTGCGTTCAGTATCTTCCACGCGAGAATGCTGATAGACTCTGGCACGAGACACCGGCAGCAAAGTTACACATTGAAGGGCGGCGAACTATCATGATACGTCGATTTTAATCCTTGTCGGTTGTGCACTCTCCTTTCGCCAGACTGCACGCCTTTTCAACATTTGGCTGCCCAGCCATCTTCTAGACGCGTGCCAACCACCCAGCGACAACACTCCACCCTAGTCCCTGATGCTCGAAGTGGAGCATACGAGGACGAGAATCATAGCATTCCCGACGGACAACCGGCCTAGAATACACCTAACGGGAACGGATGAACAGTTTCCATGGAACGCCGATGTCGGGAACGCCGCTAGCAGGGACGCTAATGGCACTGACGGACGATTTTTGGCGGGGAAGACTGGTGGGAGTTACCTCACGATCCCTGCGTGGCACTTGCAGCTCGACCAGCTTCCGAAGCCGTACACGTCGGAGACCTTGGAACGGGACTTCGATCTGCACCAAAGATGTCAAGGCATATCGGAACTTGCTCTCTAGAAGATTTCTTGTGCCGGGACGAATGAGAGTAAAGGGCTGATAGCCTTGACCCGTTGAGCGTCATAGAGTCGCCGCGGCTCATAGCCTTCCCAATGCCGCCTGACATGCCATTCTTTTTTTGAAGTTCTTTCTCACCATGCACCATCACATGGCGGACGCATGAGACCCGCGGATATGGGCCATGCGCTCCCTGCCAGAATTATGGTGGTCTGCCGTTCCCTTGCACCATATCAGTCTCGACCTGACTTCTTCTGCACATGTCATGCCGAGGGCGTCTTGATTTAGATGCTGAGCAGAAGGTAACGGGTGCACAACCTCTTGTCAACTCCACCGCTCCGCTGGAATTACTCGCATGCCACTCCAACGAGTCGAATTCCGTCTCGCTTTCCGTTAGGCCCCAGGTAGATACTTTCTCCCACCAGCATAAAACCACCGAGGCCTATCAACCTCGTCTGCGTCTATAAGGTGGAGGGGCAGTAGAAGTTCTTGCCAAGCCATTAGGCATTAGCTATGAGGAGTCGACCTTTTACCACGACAACATTTACGCTAGGTTTCCTGTGTCTTCTGCATATCACTACGGCAAGGAAGTGGCGGGACAGCGGCACTGGATCGATCGCTCTCGAGGAGGCTTGGACGATTCCGGAACTTTTAAACACCGTCTCGTTCGTCATAAGCTATCCTCTTACTTGGGCGACTGACTAACTCACGTTTATCCAGGAAGACACCCCCGCTCGGTTCATCTACTTTGATTGAGGCTTAAGCTCAACCGAATGACATTTGCCCTTAGGACTTACCGTCGATGAATTCACGGCGAGATTCACTGATGTCCATGGTCGTCGCTTGGATCTTATGAATGAGTACAACATTGACTATGTACGGATGCATAATCTATTACTTCTCTCGACTGTCTTGACTCAGATCTAGATGGTACTGTCCTGTGCAAATCCTTGTGTTCAAGGGATCTCGGATCCCGCTGCTGCTGCTGCGATGGCGATCAATGTAAACAATCAGCTTGCTGCTGTCATATCCAACAACACGGAACGCTTCGGAGGTTTTGCCTCTCTCGCGATGCACAACGCGACCGAGGCTGCGCGGGAGCTTCGACGTGCTGTGAAAGAGTTGGGCTTTTTAGGTAGGCTCAGTGGCAGTGATATTTAAAAATGGGAGACTTAAAATTGAATCCAGGTGCTTTAGTGAATGATTATCAGCAGTCTGGCCTCGATAATTGTGAAGCAGATGCCCTCCTCATTTACTCATATTTAACTGTTCGTTGTAGCAACACTCCTATTCTATGACCAACCGGAGTACGATGTCTTTTGGCAAGCTGTAACTGACTTAGACGTTCCCATCTATTTCCATCCCCGCGGGAACGTCGCGCCCATCTCGACATTGATGTACACACATGCACCATTCCTCAAGGGGCCTGCGGAGGAGTTTGCGGTGACGCTTTCAAATCACATTCTTGGGTGCCTTTATCCTCTATCTATTGATTCTATAGGCGATCAAATCACTCACTGAGGATATGTTCTCTAGACTTTGCACAAACGGTGTTTTTGAGTATGTACTTATGATCACTTCCTCTAGTCTGTGATGCGACATCTAATGTCGTCCCTATCTGACTTCATCAGCCGGTTCCCCGCGTTGAAGATTATAGTTGGACACCTGGGCGAGCGACTCACCTCCGACCTTTTCAGGATCGACGAGCGTGAGTTTCTAAAGAATAGGATCCCGCGCATTTTGCCGACATGATTTCTCCAAGAGCTGAGAAGGTCAAAACCTTTTGGGCTAGTTATGCAGCGTAATGTATCAGACTACTGGCGTACGAATTTGTACGAAACAACGTCAGGCAATTTCGCCACGTCGCTCCTCAAATTCCACATGGGCGAGATCGGACTTGACCGTATCATGTACTCCGTTGACTACCCATTTGTATGTTTCAACTTCTCTGTCTCTCCTGGAAATGATGTTAATTCATTCTTTCGAACGAAGGTTCTGATTTCGGAGGGCGAGGCTTGGATTCAAAGCTTGTCGAAAGTCCTTAGCAAAAGTGACTTGCAATCGTTGACAAGAGGAGTTGCGATCAAATTGCTGAATTTGGATGACTAGTGTTTCTTCCTTATATCTTCTCGAATGGACAGCAGTGATTCCATGATCTTGAGAATCCTCTCCTCCGGGGTCTAGGAATCTTTTAGCCATCGATAGAAGACAATATTGGATAAAACAGAACATGCCTTCATATGCTCAGTGTGTGGGACATTTGTACCATGGGTTTCCGCCAAAAATAAGTCAAGACTGCTAGTCATTCGCATCCTATTTATGTTCACTTCAGTCTTCCAGAACGTGAGTCGTTCCAACCGTTCTCGATTTAGGTGCTGAAAGCATTTTCAGACTCTGCCGTTCCGCTGCAATATGCACATGCCACGCCAACTGTTCGAATTCCGTCTCGGCTTCCGTCAAGTTCCAGGCAGACACATTTTCTCACCTAGATAAATGCACCGCGGTTTATTTATGTCTTCGGGTCTATAAAGCGTTCCCCGAACTGAAAGGTTGGATGAAGTCGATATCATGAAGGCTCGAATCTTGGGTGCCACGATTCTTTTATTCCAATTTCTTGCCCTTTTGAAGGGTGTCAATGCGAGGGAGTGGCGTGACAGCGGCACTGGTACGATTGTCCTTGAAGAAGCTTGGACAGTTCCCGAACTCGTCGACCTTATAACGTTAGTCACCAACTTCATACATGCCAGTGAATGTCTAATTCCAACATTTCCCAGAGCCACGCCTCCTATAGGTCTGAACATTCCCAAAGCTGCAACTTGTTCATCGACTAACGACCATGATTCTCGTCCAGGAGAATCATTCACAGACTTCAAAGCGAGGTTTCTTGATGTCCATGGTAGTCGCCTAGATCTCATGAACCAGAACAACGTCGACTTTGTATGTGAATAAATTCTCATTCTCTTGATGCGCCGGACTAAATCAGTCGCAGATGGTTCTGTCCTGTGCAACGCCTTGTATCCAAGGTATCTCGGATCCAACTGCTGCTGCTGAGATGGCCATCAACGTGAACAACCAACTCGCCGCTGCCATCTCTAATAACACCGCTCGTTTCGGAGGGTTCGCCTCGCTTTCCATGCATAATGCAACGGAGGCAGTACAGGAGCTTCAGCGCGCTGTGAAAGAGCTGGGCTTTCTAGGTTAGTTGTTCAGTAATGATGAAGGCGGATTATCAACCCACGACAATCATACAGGAGCACTGCTGAACGACTATCAGCAATCTGGTTCCGACAACAGTGAGCTGCATTCAGCTACCTTCTTCTCATTTCTCACTAACCAGCAACACAATCTAGCGACACTTCTATTCTACGATCAACCAGAGTATGATGTATTCTGGCAGGCCGTAACGGACCTCGATGTTCCCGTATACTTCCATCCCAGACCAAATATCGCGCAGATCGAGAAATTGATGTACGCACATGCACCCTTTATCATGGGTCCATCCGAGGAGTACGCTGTGACGCTTGCAAATCACATCCTTGGGTGAGTTAATAATTCTTGACTGTAGGTCAGGTTCATGACATTCTATTTAACGATAGACTCTGCACCAATGGAGTATTCGAGTGAGATTCCTTCTGGGTTTAAATTTATGCTCATGGCTTGAACTATACTCTCTTTCCTTTTGACCAGTCGATTTCCGAAGTTGGAGATCATTGTTGGGCACTTGGGCGAGAGGCTGCCATCTGACCTTTTCCGAATCGATGAGCGTGAGCCAGAAAAATCTCTGTCCTTGTCTAATCATTAATTGTTTTGGTAAGAACTTCTGAGGTCGAAGCCAAACGGCCTTGTAATACAGCGCAATGCCTCATCCTATTGGAGGACGAATCTGTACGAGACAACCTCAGGTAATTTCGCCACGTCGCTCCTGAAGTTCCACATCGGCGAGATTGGGCTCGGTCGTATACTGTATTCCGTTGACTACCCATTTGTGCGTTTTCTATTTCTTTTTTTCAATCCCTGAAAACTTACTTAGCATGTTTATCTGGTGCAGGTACCGATTTCTGAGGGAGAGGCTTGGGTCCAAAGCCTGTCACGCCTGATGAGCAAAAATGACTTGAACTCATTGAAAAGAGGAGTGGCGATCAAATTGTTGCGCTTGGATGGCTAGTCACACGAATTAAACGGTTATTTACTTGTAGCATGATGAATAGGTATTTCGAGCGGTCTTCAGGAGTCTAGATGATAAAGTATCTGGGTTTGTATCTTGACGTGTTGTTTGGCAACTGAGGACGCGTTGTTTGACGCCGTGTTGCTTGATCACGAGACGAACGTTGACATCCACGTTTTTCGACGACTCGGACGGCACACCACCAGCATGAGCTCTCGCATTCTGCGACGGGCAAGAAACTCAGCAGGCGCTCTAAAACAGGTGATTTATCGCGATCGAGGGGTTATCGTTCTGCAGAAGCCACCTGGACTTGTATGCCAGCTCAATAATCTGGAGCAACCTGTGAGTTTGGCACGTCCCTGCCATGATAGGTGAACTCAACATTTGAGGACCGCAGAGAGCGACGGCCAAGCCGGAGAAGAATTTTAATGCACTGCTGGATGGTAAGAGCCCCCCAAGACGCGTCGCACTGGAAGTTGACAGAGTATCTCAGGACTTGGAAAGACGTTGGGCCACCGACCTTTTCCAGTTCATCGGCTGGACAAGGTGAGCAAGTCAACATGAGAAACAGAGCTCGATTCATTCCTTGTCTTACCCAGGGAACGACTGGCGCGTTAGCTCTGGCTTCTTCGTTAACGCAAGCACGCAAGCTTTCCCAGCAATTTCGAAATCGAACTGTGGTAAAAACATACCTTGCACTTGTGCGGGGGGGAACGAAATCTTTTCACTCAAGTTCTGGCGAAATCCGTGCGGCTATACAATACGAGGACGGTCGTGCATCGCTTGATCCTTCTCCCTTGGGCGAACCCTCGTTTACGGAGTGGGAGTTGGTAGCATCTTCGGTGAGTCGCATTCAAAGGCATCGACTCACACGACTCATTGGGCAATAACCGCTGAAGTCGACGGTTCCGTTAAGTCTTCTTCGGCTCAAGCTTCACACTGGTCATAAGCACCAGCTTCGAGTACATTTGGCTCAATGCTTGAACAGTACGTTTAGCGACTTCAGGCACTTATCTTACCTGATATGAATCATGTCATAGCCCCAATTCTTGGAGATACCCTATACTCGAAGAAGCCGCCCTCTGAAGCAATCCGTGGTGTCACCATAGTGCCAGCGGATCGCATATTTCTTCACGCCTCCCACCTGTCTTTCTTCGTAAGTTTATCTAAAAGATGAATTAAGAATGGTTCTAACTTGGTGCAATAGCAATATAGGGTCACTGGACCCAAGAAACGGTTTCGTCTCGGCATCTCCGCACCTTTACCTGCAGATTTTCTCAAGATCTGCCAAGACTCTGGAATAAAGGTCGACCCCGCAGAAGTTAATGGAGGCGTTTTCATTGACGGGGCAAGAGTCGACGATGGAAAAGTACCGGAGTTGGAAGGTAGCTGGATGCCTGAGTTGGACGGGTTCGGAACAAAATAATTAGCGTGCGTAGAAGTGCAGTATATGGAGGCTGAATGGTATGTGTCTATAACTTAAAACTAATATTTATTCTACTAACGTCTACGTGGATAGACCATGCCCGAATCGCATTTGCCCAGTGCCCTTGGCGCTTCAATGTACCCTAGTCGGCGCCTGCACCTCGTGCCCACTCGAATTCTTCACGGAGGAACCCAGCGCCTGGCCGAGTCCTACTGCGATGGCACCGATGGCATGCGCTGCTCCCGAGGCTAACACGGCACCACCAGCGCCAGCACTAATAACAGGGAGGGCCGGAATCGACCCGGCGGTGATCAGGATAGCACTGATGATGCTCATGGTTTTGGGATGTTCGCTCGTAATGAATTCCAGCGCGTTGCACGCGTTCAAGAGCCAAACGGGTGCCTGGGTGATCGTGGTGACTGCTGCAACACGGCCTTCAGTCAGTAAGTGGTTCGGACAACGGAAGATGGAAATGGCATGCCTGAATCGGCTGTATTGGATCTTGAAGGCGTCGGAGGCTTGGGTGTTGCCCGTGCAGTTACTATTGCTGTGTCGGAGGAGGATTTTGGTGGGGAAGGGCGTTTGGTCGATGAAGAGGACGCCTCTGTGACCTCATCCTTGGAGTTCCTCCTTACCGGCCAAAAGTCCGATCCCGATCTCGTAAGCGCCTTTCGGACGGGTGCGGGTGCTGGTTCTTCCTCGTCCTCGGTGCTCTTTTTCGGATTCCAAAACAATGAATTGGAACGTGAAGGTGGCGGGCGCTGAGGGGTATCAGTTGTCGCTACTGACTCTGAGCTGTCTTTCTTCTTCAGCGTCCACCACGAGCCAGTTGCCTTCGAAACCTTGATAGTCTCCGTTTGGGTCTTATCGATTCCCCCTGTATCCAATGTGAGCTAGCGAGGAGGTGTTTTGAAACGGACGTTACTAACATCCCATGCTCTGCATAGCAATCCTAAACTTCTTCCACGACCAGCGATACTTGCCTCCGTGCACCTGCACGATGACAGCTTTCAATTCATCGAGTCTAGAAGCAATAGTTCAACCTCGTCATCCGCACTTAGAGGATCATGGACGTACCTGGCTTTCGCCTTGGGCCCCAAGAAGTGCTGGGCGACTTTATACCAATACTCTTCAGGAATCTTCCTCTCCCTGCATCCCGCCTCGATCTTGTCCAGCCATTCGTCGACAGGCATATCCTTCTTCGCACTGCCCTTGAATATCGGGCCGTCGGTCCAGTTGGCGTACACTGTCTCCAAGTCATAGGGTTTGATTTTGAAGGCGTCAAGCATGTTGTATGGCGAAATGATATGGCGTTGGTGGGTGAAGGTGCGAATATGAAGATGTTCCAGGAGGTCTTCGTGCAGTATTTATGTGTGACGCCTCGTTGGAACCTTGAGGACCAAAGTATCTCGCCTGTATGCGTACACGGTCCGACGTGAAACTCGGAACAGGAATTGCAGCTGGGAAGATGGTCGAGCTCACAATGTGTCCGACAACACGTTGCCAGTGACAGGCACGATTCAGTGTATACAACAACACGTTCCGAGGTGAAGATTTTCATCACTATAAGCAGGAATGAAACGCAGAATTGGCTCTCATCCATGGAAGCACTAATGGAAGCCAGATGACCAGGTGGGATCGGTGGAGCCTGGGTCAGAGGGGTCGGAGGTGTCGATACGATATACCGGAACCAAACACAGAAAGAGGAAACGCTCATGCACAGAAGTCAGCAGGGACCATGACGCACAGGCTCTCGGTGTTGCTGCATAAGGGCCTCGAGGCGGATACCAACCTTAAAACAGTTGATGGGGTTGATGGGGGCGGTGTCGAAGCGGGGTGAACTCAGAACCCTATCAATAACTCGTTTTATCAAAACAGTGGGCGAGCATAGGCGAGCATCCTGTCGGCTGCCATCCATGCATGCACCTCTGGCGACGGGATGAAACTGCATAAGTCAGAACCGCAGACACAAGAAACGAAGCTGTACAAATCATTGCTAACTGCAAGGTAGATGTAACTTACCATCCAGTCACCAACTCGCCACCATCGAGTCAACCCGTTTTTGTGCTTCATGAGCTCCACATTTCTCCGCTAACCATCCACTACGCCATTCACCCTACAAGCTTGGAAGTTGGAGATGCTGACACAGAATCGACACAGAATCTCTACCACATTGACAGTTTCCGCAATTTTCCAAAGGAGGAGTTATGTGGCGAATCCTATGACGCTCTGTGTGCCGCTACTACTCGTTCGTGCTGAAGGGCAGGGAAAATCTTGGACCTGCTCATCTGGCTTGTTCTTTGCTATTGACAGGTCGCCCTAGTTCGGTCCCTTACAGTAACCGAAGTTGCTGCCATTCGCAGCAAGGCTAGTAACCCTTGACTGCAGCACGACTGGCGAGGCATGGCAGGAGGATGGCTGCACCTGTAATGAAAACCATTGCAAATCCTTGAAAGGCGTTCACCATTCGCAGACAATGACGCAGGTCTGACGCGAGTCAGGAACGAGTCTATCGCGAGTGGTGCTGCGCACCGCATATTTATGATCGTTGCTGCTTAATGCGCGGCGGCGCTTCAGCAGCTTCTCGACGGTCTTAAAATATTGAAACACAGTAGAACGTAGCTGAGGGACATTTACACAAGCAAAGGCATAATGAGATCCCTAGGATGTCAGGTGAAAGAAAGCCTGTAATGCGGAAAGCTCCATGAGTACTGCGTCTCCTAGTTGTAGCAGTGAGTTCGAGGGGATGCCACATCCTTCAGGCATTGTTGCAGTAAAAAGAGCTGGCGAGGTCGTTAAAGTCGCCAAGATCGTTATGGTGCTCGGCGAAGTCGAAGTGGTTACCATTGCAACCTTGGTCCCTAGGATCCACACACGTCAGTTAGGGCTCGAATATTAAGCAAGTCCGAGCTCACTCGAAGAGGTAGCACTTATGGCCATCCGCACGCTGCGGACCTTATCTTCAAGGCCGGAGCCGAGCTCGATGCACTCATTGTTGAGGTAGCTGAGGGTGACGCAGTGGCCGACGAGGTTGCGCTTGGTGCATAACTTCAGATCGCCTCCAGCCGCCTGTACGGAAATTTGTCGATGAGATGGTCAGCAATGCGATGCGAGCAACGAGGACTTACAACAAGGGACGCGCTGACGATGGTGATGGCGACAATGGAGAGGAGCCTGGAGAGGAGACTGAACATATTCGCTTGGATGAGAGAATTCAAGAGTGCTTGCGAGGACTTTATAAGTAGAGGAATAGCTGTGACTTGGTAGTTGGGCTGAGATTTGACGGCTCAGAATGCCACCGCCTTTATACAAATTGTGCTTGGGCGGTGACAGTGAATATAAGATATCTACTGGACGTATGCCTGGGCACTAGAATTAATTCGACAAGTGTTCGACTTCACCTTGACATCGCTCTAATAGTATGAATTGCTTGGTGGAGGCCAAGTGAACCATAGAGTATGCCGATAATGGGTAGATACGGGATACGCACTGGTGGAGTTTCTGTTTGGAGCCTAGGAGAGGAAGGTTTGAAAGTTTTCAAGACAGCCGAGGGCGATAGGGCGCAATTGGGAAGCATCTGGCATAGCTTGACATCCATGAAACAGTTCTAACCTCGACGTAGAATCTTTGGTATGTTTGAAGATCCCAGCATCCCGTCCGTTCAAAACAGAATGATTAGCAAAGCAGCTTCGTCGTTTACGATCCCAAGAAAAAAAGACGTGCGGGCTGTCTCCTCGTTCACGTGAACGCCCATCCTGATCGTGGCGCTGATTCCTGCAGCTAAAAGCTAAGGGCGTAGATCATATCTGTCCAGGTTTACCGGGTTGAACCCAACTGTTGAAAAGGTGATATAGAGATTCTTTCTGGCTTCGGTAGAGTGCACGGAAACTTTGAATCATATTTCGGTCAAGGTGAGGACGAAAAGCTCGGGGGTGTGATAAAAGTCGAAGTTTTGCACAGCAATGGTGTTGATCATGTACATTTGGCGAGTGCTCGACGCGACACGGCAGGCAAAATAGAAGTGTGAGACCCTCGTAGGGTCAATGGAAGGGCTGAGACGCTTCTCGTATGTCCTAGTCCACGTAAATGCATATTCTCCGATCGTGGCGTCGGGTCAGATGACCCCGGTTCAAAGAAAATGGCTGGGCTACCTGTTCGAAGCAACGGATTAGGTAGTAGGCCAAGAGATCGCTCACTAGCATCCTCGTCGACAGTATGGGCACAGCATAACACATGGTTTTTTCCACATCATACATATGGCAGACGGCGAGGAAAGAACGGATATTCGACGGCTACCACGCCAAGTTCGATGGATGCCGCCTCTCAATGTTCCTCGGTTCGGTGGACTGGGTAGATCTGGAAGGTTGACATAGTCGGATCAGTGATAGTGCTCCGGCAGGGTGTCATATGGACGTCTGCTATGCGAGGCGATGTCTAGAACTCTTTGCTGGGTAGAGGACGGCCTTCGGGCTGAAAGGAAGCGGAAATTCCTCATGAGGCAGGGCTCGGTCAGAAAAAGAAGTCGATTTGCTTGCAAGGTGGGGAGAGAAACATGAGTTCGAAGGATTTGATATTGAATCAGCTGCACGAAGTTGACAGACGACGATTGGCGAATGGCAATTTCCTACCGCTAGGAGCGTTGCAGAGGGTGGGACATCGAATTTGTGCAAGTGTGCCTCAAGGATGGTGGGGGTTGTTGGCCAATCGGAACTCGGACTCCCGAGCAACTACCGAGAAAAGTCGCGAAACGCGTTGGTCGGTGTTTGGCGCATGGCACGAGAACAAACACGTTCTCTTTGCTTTGACCAGTGACTAAGTGACCTCCACCTCCGCGGCCTCCCGCTCTCTCGCTCTCTCGCTTTGCCAATCGTACTATGTATTGAACGATCCTAGAGGTACAGTAGTAGACATATGCAACAGGGTCTCACAATCGTTTCAACCTACCGACCAGCTACCGACTCCGAGTCCGATCGAAATATTTACCACAAGTTTTCATTGACTGGCGTTTGGTCGCACTGTGACTCTGACTCGGGGACATGCCGTCGACTTACACATTATAACCGATGCGCTCGTTACTTTGGCTGGCTTCAATCGCTCACATGGGAGGACGACGATGACCCTGGCACACTTGCCATGTCGAGGAACCCAGTGCCTAGAACAAGCCTGACATGGTCCTAGATTAGGGTGTGTGGAAATATGGCTTTTGGCTGGTGTGCAGTGGCCATGACCTGGGCTGGCTTTTGTCGCAGGACGCGTTGTCATTTTGATGTGAAATTTACACGTGTATCCTTGGCTGGCTACGGGACTCGAAGAGAGCGCTGTCTTCCTAGGGAACCATCTCGAACTGTGTGTGTCGCAGTACTTGTACCACTGGTCGGCAATATCTTCAAATTTGGATCTCGAAACAATTCATCGTTGAAAAATTGATTATCGGGCTCCTTCACAGCAAAGAACGAGCAAGTGCCCCACGTCCGTACCACAATGGCCCAACGCAAGCAACGAACCTCCTTCCGCACTTCAATGCTTTCTATGCTCGCCTTCGACGAGCGATCGGACCTCGGGGACGTGGATAACATACACAGGATGTGCGTCAGCCCCAGCCCCAGTGTCAGCCACTCAAGCTTCTGGTATAAATATCGACCTCTACCGACTCGATCTTCTTTCTTCATAACCACAATGATCTTCGCATTCATGATACTTCTAGCGCTGGGCGCTCTCCCCTCCGTCGGTCCAATGGGTCGCCATCTCGCTCCACGACCCTCTGCCCGTCCCACACACCCCATCACCCCCTTCCATCTCTTCGTCGCTACTACCAACTCAACCGCCGTGGAGAATCTCAAAAATATGACCAGTGTGATCTCCTCCACCGCCCCCAACAGCGTTATGCCCCTCCTCAAGCCCAATTCGGTAATGGCGGCCGCCACTTCAAAGGGTTTAACCTCGGCGGGCGACTTCACCGATCTCATCTCGGTCGCTCATCACTCGGTCAGCCTCCAGCCTCACAAGTCAGACCTCTTCCACACTCGCCCAACACCGGTTCCTATCGCGCTGGCGCCTATTCTCTACCTTTTCCCTGTCGAACTGGCAGGCCTCGCCATCAATTCCCAGAACATCACGGCCACTTTCGCCCCCATTGCCGCCGCTTTGGTAACTCCTCTGTCCGCCAAGCCTCTGCCTACCTCTACTATGTTCGCCGGCCATAGTTTCGGCTTCTACATCTTGGTCATCACCGTCTTCGCCGCTGCGCTTTGCTATTGGGCAAATATGCCAGTACGTGTCCTCCCTCTTCTCAATCGTTCTCAACCTTATGATATCCGACAGCTTGGTTGGATGACCATCGGTCGGCGCCTGCCATACTTGGCCGTCGTTGGCGATGCCGCAACTAAGGACATCATCGTGAGTTATTTCTTTCTTGCCGATGCGATACTTCTCACTCACATCGCATCGTATCAGGATAACAATCCCACCGTCGTCGCTGCTCTAGATGCCATCGACAACGTTATGGCTCGTGAAGCGGCCATCATCGTGCGTTATTCTTCCGTCGCAACTAAGGACATCGTCGTGAGTTACTTCTTCCTTTGAGATGCAACAATTCTCACTCACATCGCATCGTATCAGGATGTCAATCCCATCGTCGTCGCTGCTCCAGATGCCATGGACAACGTCATGGCTCTTGAAGCGGCCATTATCGTGCGTTACCCTTCCTTACTAGCTTTTACATCTATTGATCATCATCCCCTTAGGCCAACGAGTCTCCTCTCCAGGCATCTTTATCAACAAGGGGCACTGCAACGCTTCACCCATCAACTCGTAGACACATCACGACTTCAGGGAGACGCTTCAATCGTTTACCATGGAGGCGGGTCGTTGACTAGACGCGTCCACGACCTTGGCCTACAAAACTCGAAAACCAAAAAACCACAAAAAAAGTATGAAAACCTGAAAAAATTAAAAAGAGAGTCATCGGATCGACATCACTACCCATTCCTAGTCCGACACCATGCACCCTGCATTCTACTTTCCTCAGCGCTGGCGCATATACCCTGTCCATCTCAACATGTTCATGGACACCACCATCCTCTGCCACCCGAACGTTGACGTGAACGCACCCGTCAAAACCCTTCCGAGAATCACGAACGATCCCCACCCATAGTACCTGTCGACTCGGACGCGAGCTCGATGGGGAACCGGGGCTGGATATCGTCTTTGACGGCCGACCCTAGTACCACGGTGACTTGGACGCAGGTTCGCTGTGAGCACGCGGTCGGTTCCTCGGATTGGTGACCCCGTAGTACCATGTCGTCTTGGACGCGCGTCCAATGACGGAACGGGGTCGGGATTTGTCATTCGGGACTCTAGATCTGGATCCGGATGTGGACCTTTGACCTTTCCGTGCTACCTGCTTCGTGACTCTTGGACTATTTGCTTCTGACTCGCTACTGCCTTGCTGGATCTGCTTCGACTCGTGAATATAAAAGAAATAGACAGAGCTTGGCTTGGATCTTTAGACGGACATCGACGCCGAATGGATATTTACATAGAATATTGCGAGATCCAGTTTTGTTTCTTTTATTTAAATTATGGTTTAAATTATCCAAAGATGCCTCCGACGTGGGATAGAATGCGAATGGATGCTCCTTGATCGTGTACTTTACATCTCATTTTTTGCTGAAAGATTGGATCACGGAATGCCACATATAAAAGCATGGGACTTGTCTGTTCGAATACAATCTTGTCTCTTTTGACTTCATCTCTCGTCGTGTCAAGAATTCCATGCCTGAGATTAGATCGCGAGTGGAAGGAACGATTGAATTCCATGTCGGGACTTCTGCCCCATCACACAGCAGAAGTGCTCCTGATAGCTAGCTTTAATGATCAGTGAAATGTATAGATACACGGCTAATGGCTTATTATTGCCATACTAGAATGTAGCGTCCAAACATCGTAGAGTCCGAACATGTCGAAAAACCGCATGAAAACTGTATACTCAGCCAACGTAAGATGTCCGATTCTTCTGCTCAACTCGTGATCGTGAAAGTCGATGAAAAACTTGCCGAGTCGCCGAACACTACACCGCCGTGTCAGCTCAGGAAATGAGGAACATTATGATTCGTGAGCATTGGACTTACAAACGACCGAATAATCGTTGCCGTCAACTACCGAGGGAACTGTCACTTCGATCCTACCGAGGAGAATCGAAAAACCGTTGGCCAAGACGACTGCGAATTGGTTTAAATAAAAGCTGAGGGAGATATCAAGAATCTGGTCAACGCACAAGGAGACATTATATTTCCCTTTCTTAACAAGATGACTCCAACCTGATTCGTGATATTGACAGGAGCGTTCGACGTGTCCCTTAATCTCTACTCAGTACGATATGGACCCGCATCGAGTGGATCGACGCACCAGGTGATATTTTGACGCTGCCTGACTTTCCACACTGTTCCGGTATGTGGGTAGGTTACGGGTGGTACGTATACATCTCTGGACGAGAGTAGACGCGACGGAGCGGCATGGGTGAAAGCAAAGATGGAAACCAGAAAAACCGCGACGAGTGCTCGTAACATCGTGAACTGCATTATCGTCGCGAGAGGCAAACTCGAAGGCGCGCTGCTCTTTCAGCGGGGATTCTGGCTCCTTATATATATGGTGAAATCAAGAAAGGGGCCAGAGAAGAATCTCAAGAATGACACAAAGACCGCATCCGCGGTCTTCTGACTGTGAAGTGCCGCGGAATGTAGATGGCAGGGTTCTTGCCTGCCTAGTCGAGAAGTTCGGAGAAGTCTGCACCCTCCGGACCAAGCTGCTGCAAGCATGAAGCATGTGCAGACGTGACTGGTCCTAATCAGGAATTCTGTCTTCCACTTTTCCGGTGATGTTGGTCTGGGTGTCTGCGTGCAGAGTTCAAGGTTGCCTCTGGCAGCCTTTTGATGGCTGCTCATCGATCAGTGCGTGCTTAACGACCCGTGGGATGAGAGAGACGTATGATCAGTGAGGCGCTTGCAATGACGATGATATAACTTGAGACGAGTTTAAGGGGTTGGTGCGTTGAAGAAGTTCCGGTGTTCCAGAATTCAGAGTATACGCTTAGCTCAGTGGGGCCAGTGCAGCTGATTTCAGGCAACCTGCGGTAGGTCTGCGGCCGAGTGAAAGAAAGATTGAGGATGAGTGCAGAAACGTTGATGTAGATGTTCAAGATTGAAGAGGCCCTGGGGAACTTGGAAGTATGAACCAGAAAAGTTTACGCCTCCGCGATTATTTGGCATAGGGGACGAGAACAAATACTTCCTCAGGTGTGTGCCTTGATCACAGATGGAGGTATCATTGATGGCGCATCACCGAACATATCGCTATGCGAAGCGTAACCTTTCTGAACCTATACCACCACCCGTCTCCTTCTCCATCTCCAACGCTCCGATGCTTTACTTGCTCGCTGTCGGCGGCGGACCTGGAAGATGCCTCCGCAACGTGTCACATGCACACGACGCGACGCGTACGCGACAGCTTGTCAGCCATTCAACAAGCTTTTTGTATAAATAGAGCCCACTGGGTCGATGGTCTTTCTCCAGTTAACCATCATGGTCGCCCCACTCTTCCTCATCGTATTAGCCCTCGCTGCCCTACCCTCTGTCGGTCCTGTGGGTGCCATCGTTGCCCCACGGCCCGTCGCTGCTCCCTTCATCCCCAACCCCGCTCAGGTTCCCCTCGACGCCGTTGCAAATGCAGCCGCGGCCGAGCTTCTAGTGAACGAGACTCGCCGCTGTGCGGCGGTCTCCTTCCTCAACGAAGGCGCTGTTCTCTCTCGCAAGTGCAGTCCGCTCACGGCGACTGGCACTTCGAAGAGATTAACCTCTACTGTCACCTCTACCTCTCTCATCCCAGTCCCTCACTCCTCGGTCAGCCTCCACCCTCCTCCCCGCCATTCCTCGACCACATCATCCGCACCAACTGCAACAGTGTCTGCTCTTCTCTCGTCCTCAGCCATTCCCATCGCCTCCCTTCCCGTGACTGTTCTTCACATCGCCCAGCCTCAAACTACGGCAACCTCCGATGCGTGTCGCGAACCATTCTATAACATTGGTTCCTTCAACGGTACGGACCACCTCATCCCTCCCGGGCCAATCTGCGGCATAAGCAACCGACCCGTACAGCCCACCGCCATGGTCGCCATTATCCCGCCAAAGACTACCGTCGCTGTGGTCTTCGACGGTCCAAGTACCGACCTCACCATTTTTGCCATCGACGCACTAGCCGCAACAGCCAATGCCACTGTCACCGCGCGTGTCGCTAACAGACCAACGGCGACCCCTACCCTGATCGACGACGACAATATCAAGTTCCGCGACGTGGTAAGCTTCACCACGGGACTCTTCGCCGCCGCTCTTAACTCCTGGTGGACCGTGGCGGGTGTGATCGTGCGTCTTTTACTTCCTCTTCTCCATCTCACCCAACCTCATGACGTTTCATAGCTTGCCTTCATCACCTTCGGCAAGCGCTTCCCATTCTGGGCCGTCGTGGGCCATGTCGAAACCAAGGCCATCACCGTAAATCGCTTCCTTTACTTGACACATCCTGCCTCTCACTGACATCGTGCCACGTCAGGATGAGAGGCCCCCCGTTGTTGATATCGGCAACGCCGTGGTCGATAGAGGACCTATTGTATGCTTCCACCTTCACTTACTTTGTCCCTCGCTCATCGTCTTTTCTCTAGGTCAAGGATGGTGTACCCCTTGCCGGCGTAGATATCGTCGAGGACCCTGTGGCCGATGAAAGAGTCATCATCGTGCGTTACATTCTCTTATCACCTCTTCAGCCCGCTGATTCCTTCTCCTGTAGGTCGACAAGCCTTCTGCGGGGGGATCTCTATCGATGCCAAGCCCTTCAGTCTTACGCCGCTCCCCTCCCGCTCGCATAGTCTCCGGCAGGCGCTACAACAAACCCAGACCCCGCTCACCCCCGAAGGTGACCTCCGCAACACTTGCGGAGGTGTGCTCCGGGAATTGAGCTCGTCGACGGTTATCAACAATCATCAGGGCATAGACATCTATTCTGTTTCTCCCGGCGCGGGCGCCTTACGCATATACCCACATAGACCCCCGTCCCAACCTCATTCCCCTTCCACCACATCCCACCTCATTCCCATTCCACCGAAGGTGACCTCCGCAACGCTTGCGAAGGTGCGCTTCGGATACCCCTACACCAACCTTATTCTCCTTCCACCACATCCTCTTCCACAACTATAGACGTCACCTCAATCTGTCCTCCCGGCGCGGGCGCCCTCACACATATACCCCTATCCCGACCTCATTCCCCTTCCACCACATCCTCTTCCACCCGACCATCGACATCAACTCAATCCACATCCTTCCGAGAACCGTCCGCGATCCCCACCCATAGTACCCATTGACTCGGACGCGAGTTGATGGCGAACCGGGGCTGGATATCGTCTTTGACGGCCGACCCTTAGTACCACGGTGACTTGGACGCAAGTCGCTGTGAGAACAGGGTCGGACTAACGGTTGGCGGCCCTTAGTACCATGTCATCTCGGACGCGAGTTCGATGTGTGAACGGGGTCAGGATTCGTCGTTCGGGACTCAAGATCTGGATATGGATGTGGACGGTCGACCTTTCACCCCTACCTGCCCCATGACTGTCGGATTCTTTGCTTAGACTCGAGACTGCTTGCTGGATCTGTTTGAACATAAAGAAGATATAAGCGCCCTTGGCATGGATTCTCGCACCGGAACCGAATGGATGGAACACATATTGCTGGACCCGTTTCGTTACATAAATTATCATATAAATTTTCTCTAGATGCTTCGGACATGGACATGGACTTGGATACAAACGGATACTGCTGGATCTTGCCTCGGACTTTTTTACCTTATTTATCTTATTATTCTCCTGCCTTTGTAACGACCATATAGATATAGCATCGGGATTATCTGGATCGAACACAATCTATCCCTTTCTTTTAGTCTCTTGTCGCACAAGTCCACGATTAGTTCGACCTTCCAAAACCCAGGCACATGCGAGACAACCGGTGAGAACACTTGAGGCATCGTGAGGTGGTCCTTAGGTTGGTTGAGGCGGCGCGGCGGGAGTCGATGAAGGAGGCGAGGCGTGAGCAGGCAATCCCAGTAAGATAATGTGATGGTGATAAAAGTTCGTCGATTAAGATAAGGCTATGAGTATGAGACATTACAAGTAGGTGATATACATACGATCGCGAAGTGAGCCCACGAGGAGGATACCGAGACTTCGGTATATAATAAATACAGTATGGTATCGAGCAAGAAAGTAAGAGGGTTCCATGTAGTGCGATGGGGGGAAGGGGGAAGCCAATGCGGACTCACGTCTGAGGCTGCGTCGATGTAAGCTGGGCACGGTGGAGTCGCATCTTGAAGCCATGTTCGGGTTGCACGCTTGATATTCCCGAATCAGTGCTCAAGCGGCCCCAAGTCCTGCGAGCAGGTCGCGATTTTCGGCAAGAATATCCCATCGCCATGATCTTAAAGTGCAGGAAGAAGTATCTCGCTAAGTGCGGAAGTGAAAAAGGCGTGGGTGGCTTGCTTACCGGAAGTCTCGCTCTACCACCTTTATCTTCGTTGGGCTCTACCGCACGGTCTCCTCCCTCATCTTCATCGTCGTCTTCGTCGTCGTCTCCATCTTCGTCTTCGCTGCTTCCTTCAGGAATCACATTCCCCGGCCCCTTCTTCCTGTAGTAGGTCAAGGTTCTTTTGGCCTTTGACATGGGAGATACATCTCGTTAGGCGATTGGAGGCGAGAAGCGACGACAGACGACATACTTTGCGCTTTTCGCCAGTCTGTTCGGTATCTTCCGCGGACGCCACATCTTTTCCTTCATCCTTGTCGCGTTTGGCCTGCAGCACGTCATTCCTGTGGTTGGTCAAAGCCGAGCGAGAAGAGTGTAGAGCCTCCAAGGTGTTTTTCAGCGGCTTGAGCTTTGAGCGGAAGAAACGTCTCGTTTAAGTGAATGCAGCGGAAGGGGTGAGGACAAGCTACCTTGGGCTTCGGGCGAGGAGAAGAGGCTGAAGCTTTGAGGGCGTATTTCACGGGCTTCGGCTTTGAGCGGAAGAAACATCTCGTCAAGTGATTGCAGCGGAAGGGGTGAGGACAAGCTACCTTTGACTTCGCGACGGCCTCCTTAGTGCCGTTTACGGATTCCATAACATTGGTTTCCTTTTTAGCATGCTGAGCCATCAACGCGGCGTTGTACTTCTCTGCCAGTCCCAAACGAGCAAGCAGTATTGCACCATTCGCTTTAACCTGATCGAGCTCAGCCTGCACCTCAGCAACGCGCCGTATGATTTCAGCGTTAAAACCTGGATGGAAGGCGAGGGCGTGGGACACGACCTCCTTCAGAATCATATCCCTCTGGAGTTGCCCCGCATTTGCCTGTTTGATCTTTTCGGGCTGAGAAACGCTCAGTAGATTTTTTTTCGCGGTGGCCACGTCTGAATTCCTGCGTGGTTTTGCAGATATATCTGCGGTTGATTCTGGCCAGGGCAGGTGATCCATGTGATGTTCCGTAGTACCTGCGGTCTCTCCATTAGCCTGTGCCGTTGCAGGTACTTCGTCAACATCCATTTCCTGGAGCAGAGGGCCATGTGAGCGCCAGCCTTATGCAGGTTTTATGCAGGTTCAGATCCCATACCTCATCCGGTGCGTGCATCTGGAGGAGCGCATTGGAGATGTGCGAGGGTGCGCTGGGTCCAGCAAGGAACGTGAACAGTGGCTGATAGGCTGGCGTTTAGCTCACGAAAGTGACTAGATATGCATAGAATTACCTGCGGCGCCTTGCGTCCCATCTCGCTATCCTCTTTGCTACCTCCCGCCAATCCCCCATCCGCTGCTGCATCTGGCGGTTCATAGCTCTTCGGAACCAGGATTGGAAGGGGCTGTGAGAGCTGTGGTATCGACATCATAGCTAATTCCTGCCTTGTTGGCGGCTGGTGGCGCGCTGGAGTTGAGATTGGGGGAGAGGGCTTAGGAGAAATAGGTTCTCGCTGAGTTGGAGAAGATAACAAGGCATCCTTGGGCTGTTCCCCTTCGCTGTCCTCTTCACTACCTCCCGAAGATCCCTCTTTGTCCTCTGAGGCTGTAGGGCGGTCATCATTGTCCGGAACCTGGAGTGCCGCTGTAAGTGTCCATTACTTATATTCGGACAAGAGTCAATACCCTATAGCGCCGAGGCCTCGCGGCCAAACCACCAGCGGCTGCTACTTGTCCTCTCCGTATCGCCCACTTGGATTTGTTGAGTGGATGAAAATGATAGAATATGGTGAATTACCTTCATCTGCCGAAGTGGCTCCTTATCTTTCCCCTTCTGCTCCTCCCCAACTTCCATTTGTGGTGCCTCCCCGCGTGCCTTGTCTCGCGCGTCCCTTTCTACAGAATTATTCTGCCAAGTTCCCTCCTGGCTAGCTCCCGTAGACTCCACATCGTCGTCCGTGTCTGTGGAATCCTCTTCGCTGCTCGAATCGCTCGTGTCCTGCAGAAACGAAAGGCAAAAAGGAGTGTTAGTGATCGCGAGAATCGTATTTATATCGAGATATGATTCATACTTGACTTGATTCGGACGACCTCGAGGCTGTTCTCGCTCGCCCCTTTCCTTTCATAGTACGACGCCGCGGGGGACTAAACAATGCTTTTAATGTGTAGGGCACGCGTTTTTCAAATGTGGGTGCAGGTTTTGGGGTTTGTTCGTCGCCATCCTATAAAAACCATATTCGGGTGAGCGTGAAAGTGATGATCCCTCGTCGACAGACAGACCCCTGTTTTCTCCTCGCGAATGGGCTCCTCCTCGTCACCCACTTCTTCTTCCTTCGTAGCGTCCGCTTTCTGTGGAGATAAGGGTAAGAGAGTGCTTGCGTGCCTTGCCCTACACAATAGACCAGTATACCTTCGTGGGATACATGCTACGAGGAGTTTCCAGCAGCTCGTCGTCACCACCACTTGTCGTTTCGCCATCGTCCTACAGGTCAGAATAAGAAAATCGTTGTTTCATGGTGAATGTAGAGCGATATACATCCGTGGATCCCAATGGTTTGTCATCATCGCCGCTAGACGACTCGACTATCGTAGCTCTAGATTTCTGTTAAGAGAGAATGGCAATGAATAAGACTGATAGACGTTCAATGCTTCGAACAGACCTTGTATATTCTCCGACCCCTAACTTTCCGCTTCTCTTTCTCTCCTTTTGTCATTTTGTCTATAGCGTTTCCCTGAACGTCAGGTTCCGTGATCTGGCTGCTCTCCCAGGCCATATCTAGCCTCTTTCTGTCCTCTGAATTAATCTCAGAGTAACCATCGAGTTCCGAGGTTGCATTGATGACAGTCTGCACCCTCCGAATGAACTCCGGGACGACGCATCGCCAATGTCGCCACACACTGGTAACAAAGTGATTAGGATATATCAGGACGGCAGAGAACGTCATACAACATTCTTACAAGCGCACAGTGTCACCATGTCCGACAGTATAGCCGATACGCAGATCTCCTACTCTAATTCGAGGGCCTGTTCCAAACACGTCAAATAAGGTATGCAAACTTGGAGCGCTACACTATACCAACCTTCGCACGGAGGAGCTGTGAAAAATCGCGTCAGTGACCATTCCACCTACGCTCGACACGAACGCCTTCATTCGTCCGAAGTTTAAGCTAGGAAGGCTCCTCACCATGACACTTTGCCCACCTAGTCGGGGCATACTCCACACGATATGCCGGAACTTTCGTCTTGGCCTCAGGCATAGTTGTAGGCAAGGTTCTCGGGAAGAAAATAGATGATATTTGCTGGGACTTCAATTATTTCGCTTTCGTAACGGAAAGCATGGTGTTAGCCATGTGTTAGCCGCTGAAGAAGTCACTTAACTGTGACAATCATGTGACACATCGTGACAACCCTTTCTCGTCCACTGAGTATTACTGTAAACGGCTGCACGCTAGAGCTGCACCATGGACGCTCCCAAAGCTATCAAGTACGTCCTTGAATATATGTCTATGACGATGATATCTCACTTCTAGCTATCCAGGAAGCGCAAACTTACCGACAAAGCCATCCCCAATGTCATCCTACAGAACCCTGAGTTTGCGCAGGACTCACGGATGTACCAAGACCTACTGGAGATGGAGCGGAAGTTGGACTGGACGATGATGAGGAAGAAGGTTGAGATACAGGACGCGCTGGCAAGGAACCCAACGGTATGTCCTCGTGCGGACGCAATGCACATCAGACGCGTTAAACACGTATTTCCAGACGACGCGGACGTTGCGGCTATTCCTAAGCCACACGGTCTCGGGACAACTGTGGCAGACGGGGGGAGATCTCAACGCCAACTTTGAAACGGGAGAGGGTATCCCTGCCTGGGCGTTCAAGATCGAGGGTCGGTTGTTGGAGGTGCGTCTTTTACTCTACCCGTTTGAACGCTCGTCTGAAATATTTCGGAAGCTGCCCAATCAACGAACTCGAGACAAGACACCGCAGCGCAAGTTCTCAACGATGATAAAACGCATGGTGATTGAGCTGGACCGCGATCCCGCACTTTATCCAGAAGGGAACATAGTCGAGGTTGGTTTATGTTGACCCAACGTTCGACTCTTTTATTAACCGGACTTATAGTGGCCACGAGCCCCGGGTCACCATAACCCATCACTTGACGGATTCAGCATCAGACGCACAGGCGACGCACCAACAAAACTCAGAGTAGTTATGTACCTGGATCACTTCCCTGAACAGTTCAAGGTCCTGGGTGAACTGGGTGCGTTATCTTGGTTACAAGCTAGTCTTTCAAACAACTGATTCGTTATCTCTATTTCAGGTGCTGTGCTGGGGATCAAAGAGGAGAGCCGGATTGGGGTCATACAGGCGCTCTGGAACTACATCAAAATACAAGGCCTTCAAGACAAGGCCGATCGACGAATGGTGCGCGCTGATGACGCTCTGAGACCTGTACGCATCTCGTTTTCGTCAACACCATCCTTTGACCAATAGCATCATTGTCAAATAGGTATTTGGTGGCGACAGCATCGTGTTCCAGAAACTCCCGGAAGTCGTCAATCGATATCTTGCCGCTCCCGACCCCATCGTTTTACATTACACAATTAACCCCTCAATCCCTCCTCCGGAACGGCCTTCCGCATGGGACGTGGAGATCAAAATGGAGGATGCCTCGCTGAAGAGTCGGATGACTGTCATGGTTAACCAGAATAAGGAGAGTGCTCAGACATTAGGGAAGATGGACGAAGAGGTATGGGTGCCGTAGCTCTATGGCATTCCTATGACTGATCGACCGCCCTTAGATTGCTCTGCTTGCTCAATCGTTGCACAACTCCCATCTGAAACGGACATTCCTGCAGTCTTTCGCCAATGACCCAGCCGAGTTCATCCAAACATGGCTGGAGTCGCAGTCGCGTGACCTAGAGAGTGTACTCGGTAGCGGCCCGAGTGAAGGTATGACCGTCCGGCAGGAGGAGCTCAAGCGTAGTGAATTCTTCCAGCTACCTTGGGTTGAAGAAGTGAGTCTATTGTCTTTTCATCACGGTCATAAATTCTCATGATATCTTCCAGGCTGTGGCTATCCAAGAAGGCATGCGCTTAGCTTCAAAGGGTATGCAGTGAGGTCTTTATACGTGTTGCCGCTTCTTTCTGCTGTCATTTTATTTTACTGTTGTACTTTTGTTCACGTTAATTTTATCGTCGTATGTAAAAGTCTTAGGATCATCACCGTTTGCATCGCCTTGTCCGCCGATCACCGTATTATGGTCAGTATAGGACACATGATGTCAAGACCTAAAAAAAAATTGCAGGTCTGCTGCGTATACGAACGAACCCTGCAACGATAAGCGCCGCCAAGCTGTTGTTCTATTCTCGTGCCCGATTCGATCTCTCCCCGATCACAGTTGCATTTGTCGGCACTATCCGACAGAACTACTTTAACGCGTACCACAACCGTCGCTGCCTACTCCCCATGGCCAGCAAACAGGTAAACCCCCTAATAACTCTTCATGAAAATCACCCAATGCTAACTTTGCGCTTTCTAGTTAGGTAAACTACGACAAGTACGCCACGTCGCGCTCGGTACCGCTACCAATGCTGATCAGGCCACTTTTGGTCGTATAGTGGGCAGGTGAAGTCATCTCGTCGCGGGACAAGACGACGCTTTCAGAGGAGTTCCAGGACCTGGAGAAGGACATTGAGCTGCGGCGAGAAGGTGCTGCGAAGTATGTGTCCTACTTGACTCGTGGTTGTTCTACCCCGGCTCCGGTGACCCGAGCTAATTTGGTCGCGTAGGCTGCTGGCAGCTTCTGAGGCGTACCAGCACGCCCTGTCCAAGAAGAAGAAGAATGAGGCGTTTGAAGATGCGGAGAAGCTGCTCCCTATTGATATGCTCGGCATTGTCATGGTGGTCCACGGAGAGGAGTTCGGGGACGATTCGGCGTTTGGTAAGTCTCGTGAGGATTTGAAGTGAGGTGGGCCTGACCAAGGAATAGGGACTTCGCTGGTGAAGCTAGGGCGCGCACATTGCAAGGCGGCCACGCTTCAGGAGGCGTATGCTTTAACGTTCAAGGACACATTCTTGGCATCTGTGGAGAAATTCACGGAAGAGATCAAAGAGTATGACACTCAGAGAAAGAAATTGGACAGTCGAAGGTCGGTGTTCCTTTACTGGTTGGAGGAGTAACGTCGTTCATCAGTGGCACAGATTAAGCTACGACGCCGCTGTCGCTAAATTCGAGAAGCTAAAGGGTGGAAAGAAGGAAAAGGAGAAACACGAAGCGGAGGAAGAAATGGAGAGGGCTAGGCAACGCTAGTCAGTTTTTGAAACATCGTCTGTCTATGTTCTGCCTGACTCTTTGCCTGGTCTAGCGATGAGACTTCGGACGAGGTTCAGTCCCAGATGCATGGGATCCAGGAGAAAGAGGTTGTACAGCTCCGTGAACTAACGAGTTTCCTTGATTTGGAGATCAGCTACGTCGAACAATACCTCAACGTCCTCAAGGATGTCAAGGAAGACTGGTATGAGGAGTACGTTTTCTCAACCCATATCAAAATCTAGCAAATGCTAATCATTGCTTCCTCAAGGTCATCCGTCGTGCAGGTTCCGCATCGCCGGTCAGGTGTACCTCCCCACATGATTCCACGGCCCAACTCTGTGCAGTCAAGGACGTCGACGTCAAATCGCTCGAATGTCAGAGACCCCTCAGACTCGGACGACGAGCCCGTTTCGCCTCCACCCAGGAGTCGTAGACTATCCAAGAGGTCAGACTCTATCTCCAGCAAGCCTCCATCACGGCCGAGCTCCCGCGCTTCAAGAAAGCGAGCGGATAGCGCCGCCACTATTGGCGATAAGGAGGACAAGGAGAAGATCTCGAAGAGGCTGAGCGTTGCCGGTTGGGCGTCAAGTGCAGTGGAAACCGTCACAGGCAGAAATAAGAAGAACAAGGATAAGGACAAGTTCTCCACCCTCCACGATGACGATCCGCCCGAGCGCGGAGCCGACGAAGATGGCAGGCAGAGCCCGTCGAAGAAGTCGAGTAGTTTCCATTCGCTGACGCGGAAGCTATCACGAGACAAGTCGAAGGAGGCATCACCTAAGCCCGCCGCCAAGATCCTGAAGCCGCCGTCCTTGCAGGAGAGGAAGCTCGTCCGTGCCCGGCACAGCTTTTCTGGGTCAGCGGATGAGCTATCGTTCATTGCTGGTGACGAGATCGTCGTGATCAACGAGGTCCTGGATGGCTGGTGGATGGGTGAATTGAATGGGAAGACGGGGCTGTTCCCGACCACATATGTGGAGCCTGTGACTCCCAAGCTATCACAGCCGCGACGCACCGGAGACTCGAGTAAGAAGGCTGCCGGCTATCCTTTCTCGCCAGATGCATCCAGGCAGAGGGTCCCGGATGACGGTGATTCCGAGTCTTATCTGTCCACGGATCTGGACGATGATCCTGATTTTGGGAAACAACCGTTATCAGCACACCACACCAGCTCATTCTTCAGCGGCCCATCTGATGCTGCAAGCATCACCAGTAGCCTCGTTGAAGAAGAAGATGACAAGCTCCTCACTGGCAAGCCATTCTCGCGCAATAGTGACTTTGATAAAGGTTTTGATGCAGGGAATGATGAGTATTTCCGTTCAGTACCGGTCAGCAGGTCAACCTCCGAGAGAAAGGTCCTGCACTCGCTGAACACCTTGCCGCCACCGTCGCTCCCTCGGCGTGCGACGACAAGAGAGACGTCCTCTGCTACAGCGACGCCTACTAAGAAGGCGCCGCCTCCCCCGCCGCCACGGCGGGCTACCAACACGCTTGGGCCAACTCCACCCATTCCTGAGCGCCCATATAGACTCCAGTCGCAGTCATCTTCTGGACAGCTGGGGGTTCCGACACCAGCGTCATCGGCCAGCAGCGACAGCTACGATCGATCGCCCTTTGAGAGCGCAACGGAGTTGTCGACATCAGGCACGACGAATGGGGGGTGCGTCAACTTCAAGCAGAACCCTTTCCAGGCGAAGGGGATGTGCAGCAATTGCTTCCAGTTCCACGGGTAGGAGATAGGGCTCCGGTGTTCCACATGGTTTATCTGTCGGGGTCTCGATCTTTCTCAATTACGTTTGTACTTAATGTGTGTATGTATGTGTACCTATCCTTATCTTGCTTTCCTCGCTCTCGCTACGTACCTCTAGTTTCCTTCTGCTGAACTGGGACTTGTTCGAGCCCAGCGGCTTGCCTCCTCGAAATCCGACCATATGGCCCAGTTTGGAAGACTGTCACGTGCAAGGCTGGGGAGCCAATCAGATCGTAGATATTGGGCCTCCTATCCAACGCGGCAGGCTCTTGTATTTCTTCGATCCACTTCTATTCTTTTGCAATGTCCGGGGACAGCCTCAAGAGAAGGAAGATCGCAGTTTTGGGCTCCCGTTCAGTCGGTCAGTATACTCTCATCACCTTCCCTCTTCGAGCATCATCCCAACGCCCCGCTCCAACAGGGAAGTCCTCGCTCGTGAAACAGTTTATAGAGGTATGTATCGCCCTGCCCTTGGAAGCTCTGGCGCTAAAAATGACTCTTAGAATCACTTTGTGGACGCCTACTATCCAACTATTGAGTCTACGTTTTCCAAGACCGTCAACTACAAGGGAGTGGAATATGATTGTCACATAATCGATACTGCCGGACAGGTGAGAGACCCGTGCCTGTTTAAATTCTTTTTCCTAAGATTCATGTTTGAAACAGGATGAATACTCGCCAGTTAATGCTCAGCATGCCATAGGAATCCATGGCTACGTTTTGGTCTACTCAATCACCTCCAGGACTTCCTTCGACATGATTCAAATTGTATACGACAAGATCGTCGATTTTTGTGGAGTTACAGATATTCCGTGCGTCATTGTAGGCTCTAAGAGCGATCTGCATCAAAAGTTCGGCGTCTTTACTTCTGCTCTCCCTGCTCGCGTGCTGAATTTTGAACCCCCCATAGCCGTCAAGTCCAGTCGAACGAGGGCCAGAAGTTAGGCCAGGCTAACGGAGCAGCATGGATCGAGACGAGCGCGAAGAACAACGTGAATGTAGGTAAGTACAAGATCCGTTGCTGCAGAATGATACTGGTCCTCCATCGTATCCCATTTTCTAGGAAAGGTCTTCGAGCTTTGCCTTGGAGAGATTGAGAGGCGGACGTCGCCTAACCAGGCCGAGCCTCAGGTCAGCCGCTGTATCGTCATGTAGAGTTCGTTCCCGTCAGTTATGCTCCCTTGTTTTGCTCCGTGTTATTTGCCTCTTTTCCCCTCCTAATCCTTAATATGCCGTCAAATGAAATGTAGATACCATCCGGTGGAATGCCTAGACGACTCATTATAGACACACCGAATCCGCACCATCATTTCACTTCGGCGCATAGACTGTAAAGCGTAGTATGTACTCATATGACAGATATGTTACTTTTTATTTCTAGCCTCATTGATTATACTTATCACGGACCTATATACACATGTTATCATTGGAAAGTAGTAAATCGCTTTAGGAGTTGCTCTACTTTGGAAGGACCATTTGATTAGATTCCAGCCTGGTAACGAAGTTGACGTAAGGAATTTGAAGGCATCACCGGGCACGATGCATGATGCATGATGCATTGACCACACATAACTGCGTCGCGTCGCAAATTGTTTTCGCAAGGTATCTTCCAGATCATCATCATCGACGGGATATCATCAACTCTAAAAATGCCGAGCACCAGTGACATGTCGCGAATGTCCCTCATGACGAGGCTCTCATCAAGTACACCCGGGTCCTTGCCATACTAAGCTATGGCATTGATTTCGATATGTAACTTGAAGGTTCGCCCAATGGGTTCATCGATACTCCCAGCGTGTCATCATGATAATTAACTCTCAATCTCGCAAGCCCGAGTATGGCCTCGGACCAGTTCAAAAAAGCATCAACTTCGACACCGCCGGATACACCTACCAGCTCAGACCACACAGCACCACAGCCTCATCGAAAAGACCTTGGCATATGTTGCATGCGATCAACACTGCCGCCTTTTCGCTTCCTTGACGTAAACGCTTCCTTTTACTGCAAATTACCGATCGAGTCGTAAGTATAAAGTGATTTCAGAGACATCTCCCCATCGATGCCCTCCCACCCATCTCCCCCCATGAACGCTGGACTGATTACCTGGTTCCTAGTGCAAAGAGTGGGAAGCACATACGCGTTACCCCTTTTATCGCGCGATCAATCCGAAGGTACCTCCCCGTGCACCGACCTCGGACACTGCAGAAGCGTTTCAGACATCGTATGGAGCTGCCTGGGTACCATTTTTGTCTGCACGTGGGTTGCTGTTCACCCTAACGTCCCCTCGGCGCCCGAAAGTTTTGTAGCACGTCGCGCAAAAATATTTTTTATCGCGTTGATAGCGCCTGAGGTCATCGTCTTATGGGCATTTCGTCAGTGGTTGGCGTCACGTAGATTAACCCGGAAATATAAAGATGAAGGCTAGTTGGTTTACTTCCATGTGGATTCTTTGCAACTAATCATCCCCCTTCACAGTTTCTGGATGGACCAAAACACATAGTTTCTTTGCGCTTATGGGAGGTTTTGTGATTCACGACGATACTCATCCGGAAAAGTTACCACACGCTCCAAACCCATACGCATTTCTTTACTACTTACGAAACTTAAACCGCAAGAGCGATATCACGGAGAAGGAAATACAGGACAAGAGCAAAGGAGATATATTGACCAAATTCCTGGTCCTGCTCCAGGTTGCATGGTTCATACTCCAGTTCCTGGCGCGAGCCATCCAACACCTCCCAATCACGGAGTTGGAGATCGTTACGTTGGCCTTTGCTCTCTTGAACTTCATGATATATTTCTGCTGGTGGAGTAAACCACTTGACGTCCAATGCCCTCTTACAGTCCTCGTTCGCACCGCTAGACCTTTCGATGCAAACGACGCCACTGTCATGTCCGAGCTCGAAGATTGCAGCTTCGATATAACAAACGCGAGTGTTCTTTCCAAAATCCTCTTTGCCTCTTCCATTGCCGACCAGTTGTCTTCACGGACCCCCGGGGATACGACCACAGAAAAAGAAGTTTATGATTCCAGCGACACCCGCGAAGACATTAATCCGACCAACACATCCATTCCTACGGAGGGTTTCTCCAGTGGCCGCACAGAGAGCATGGACAGCGGGATCGAGTACGGTCCTACCCCAGTCGTTCCCACCTTATCCCTTCCCATGCCTCTGCCCTGTCCGCGCGGGACCAGTGTGGCAGACCATACCGTTGAATTGGTTGGCTGTGTTGGTTTCCCGGCTCGACCCACCCCCCCAGAACCGATCACGCGTGGTAATAGCCATGATGTCGACAATGGCGCCCTAAGGTATACAACTCGCCTCCCCAACCTTTGACCCAAAAAACCGACAGAAAGGATATTCGCTGCCCCCATTTGTGCACGAGGCGTAGAGCGTCAAAGCTGTCTGAATCTACGAAGGCTGGGACAGAGTCTCACGCAGAATGCTGTACATACCTGGAGGCATTTACCCTCAATATGGGATACTACCAGATCCATTCAATTGGTCGTCAGGAGCGAGCATGGAGATGGTATCCCTTCCGACACATTTTATTCCGGATACCTAGACCACAAGGAACAACTCCTGGCTTACATGCTTGCGTGCGGTACTGCGGCCCTGTTCGGGGCCATTCACTGCATAGCGTGGTCCTTTCAGTTTCCCTCCGATGCGGAGAAGCTCTTATGGCGGGCTTCGTCGATCACGATGACAGCGTTGCCAGTGTGCGGTTTTCTTTTAAGCCGTTACGTTTCGCGAGCAATTGCTTGTTTCTTGAATCCGGCCCGACCACTTGGCCAGTATCCCCTACGGTTCCGATTCATCCTCGGCCATGCCTTACCGTTCACGGCGATCACTTACTGGCCTGCAGTTCTCGCCTACGTATCTGCTCGCCTCATACTGTTGACCCAAATGTTTACGCTTCTGAGGATACCTAACACAGGTATATACCAAACCGTTGAGTGGACAACTTTTATACCCCACATCTAGCGGCGTTCCGACTACATGATAAAGATACAGCCCAAAACCTCCTTTGTTAGACCTCAGCTCGACGGAGTTCAAGTCATTGTAATTTGATTGGACTAAGATCTCCATACTCCGTCTGCATTACTTAGTGTTTCTGTATTTCTAGCTCCATCCGAGGGTGAAATCTAGTTGAGGCCATCAACCGGAAAGAGTGACGAGAGGTGAATAAACACTTGGGAGTCCGGAGTATGTACTAAGTAGTGGTCCGAGTGAAACGCGCGTAAAGCACAGATAGTCGCTGAATTTAAATTGTTGCGCAAAGCCTCTGCGCGACAACCACAAACATCACATACAATCAACCCCCAACTTCAGCTCAGTCTTTAATAGACCAGGATGGACACGGCGTTCCGTAAAATCGACATCGACCAATACGACGAGGACATCCTCCAAGAGTCCGAGCTTTACGATGCAGATCCGCGAGACCCCGCCCAGGTTCTCGACGAGTCAAAGCAGCGGCAAGCAGCAGTCAGGACATCATTAGCGAAGTAGGTCATGAGCCTATATCACCCACCTGAACGGCCTAATCTCGTATACGGGAGCGTAGGGGTGACGTAGTGGGTGCGCTTTCGACGATCTTGGAGAACACGCCATACGGACCGGATGTCGATCAGGCAAAGGTATGCACACTGCGCAGGACATCTATTGTCTCCGTTGAACCGCAGCTCACCCAAAGCTTCGCAGGAAATAACGCTGCAGACCCTTCTTACGATCCTCAACACGACGAAATCGACCGAGATACCTGCTGTGATCAAGTCGCTGTCGCAGGACTCGCAGGACACGCTCATGAAGTATTTGTACAAGGGTATGGCTATGCCAGGGTGGGGAGATATCAGTGGAAGTGTACTTCTGGGATGGCACGAGAAGGTGAGCCCGCGTCATGGTCTCGGATGGCTAGTGAACGCGTGTATCTGATGATTTGGGCTTGCAGCTGACAGAAATCGCGGGCACGGGATGTATTGTACGAACGATGACGGACCGACGGCTTGTATAATCGGGGAACCCCCACTAATCGGATCATAACTTGTACCACATACATGGATACCTATGGATACTAAGCCTCGCTCGAGGCAGGCAGGACGGTCATACGGCGGACTTATGCTGGACTACCTAGCCGTGCAGAAGGTCGCACAAACGCACCGCATATCAGATAGTCACGACTGAACACACCTCATAAGCACATCCTCCGATTATTACATAGGGCCGCTCTTGCATTCAGCAGTGTCAGCTCCGCGACATATAAACATAAATCGCGTCCCGTACTAGACGAAAGACAAGAACATGAACATACGAAGGCACAATTCTATAGAAAGACCCGGTCATAAAAATGTATAATCCATAAGACTTGTATCAGGCGAAAGAACTAAACCATAACCACCCTCATTTCACAGAACCTCTCCCCGGCTCCTCGCCTCCGCAAGACTCAACTCCAGCGCAAACTTCAGCTCATCATCCATAGCATCATCACCCTCCAGCCCCAGAGAGAACGACGAGACGGACGACGACGCCGAAATCGACGCGGAAGGACTGCGCGTCGCAGCAGCGGGGATCTGCAGCGGAACACTCCATGCCGACGCCGATCTGACCGACTTGACTGACTGTGGGCTCCCAGAGACGGAGCCTCCAGCGTGGCTACTATCCGTGCTCCTACTCCCACTAGCCCTCGATGCCGGTGCGGGTGAGGGGCCGACAGAGGTACTCCCTAGGCGTGTGTGGCTTAAGATAGGAGGAGTAGAGTCGGAGCTGGGACTGATGGGTGGAAAATGGGTCTCGTCTGCTGATTGGGGTGACAGGGGCGGCAGACTAGGGGAGGACTCGTATCCAGCTTCCATCGGCTCTGGTCTAAGGCGCGGAGAGATGCGTATTTTCCCCTTCGAGGTAGACGAGGAGATACGCGGAATGAGCTGGCCGACCTTTGGGGTGCTCACACCGGAGTGGAAAGGCGAATTGCCAGAAGGGTTGAATGCAGTACTGCTGGAGCTTGCAACGGGGTCGCTTGGGTTGATAGATCCTTCGTCGAAGTCGAAGTCACCTCCGAAAACGCCTTCATCCATTTCTACCGAGAAATTTTCCATCTCGCGCTGCAAGGCCTCATCTCGACTGAGCATCAGAAGATACTCGACAGCCTCGACTTCATCGAGGCCCATGCTCTCAAGCCGCGCCTGTTGCGCCCTTGCTCTTCCATTCGCCTTGTGTACGAATTCAGACTCCTGCTTGAGCAAGCTCTTCGATTCCGAGATCGTTTGATGGAGCTCCACTTGTTCTATACGAACACAAAACATGTTAGGTCCAGCAGGCATGGCAAGCGGAATTAAAACTTACGAAGGTACTTCGCCGTCCCATTTCGGTCCTTTTTCTTCTTCCCTACAGCGCCAGAAGCATGTCTTCCTCTAACACCACCAGCACTCGTCCTAGGGACGGGGCCTGCCTTCCACGCCAACACTCTATCTCCCACGCTGACCAAAAGTAATTCTTTCTCCGGCCCAATCAGAATTTGCCTAACAGGCTCCCGCTCGCTGGCGCCAGTATTAGTACCAGGTCCGCGATGGCGCATGCGCGGCGTAGGCGACGGGAATGATCGGAGATGCTCGAACGTCAGCCCGTCCCATATATGCGTAGTCCCCCGCGCGGAACCAGTGACCAAGGTGATACTGTTCCATGTGAGGGCGGTGACGCTCGCGCCATCTTCGTGTGCTTCGAACTTCCTCACGCAGTGGATAGAGCCCGTAGGTCTAGATGGCGTGCTCCAGTCGTACACGCTGACGCACCCGATGTGGTCTCCTGTGAGTATGAAGGTCGATTCTGGCGAAAAGGTAGGGGTAAGGATAGAGATGGGTCCGAAGGAAGCGTTACCGAAGGGGGTCGTTTCGATGATGCCAGAGTTAGCAACACGAAGACGATAGAAATGAGGATCTTTCTCGTAGGCTACGAGGATGGTTGGGACGGCGGCGTATGAATCAATGTAGAGAGACGAAACGATGTGAGGAGCTTCGATTGTTGACTCCGTAGTCGTCGAAATAGGCACGACCGGGCAAGGAATTCGAACTTCTTTGAGTGAGGCCGTGGAAAAGGCATCCAAGGACTGCAATTCCAGGCCCATCCATAAGACAACCTCTCCACTTCTAGTGACAGTAGAGATTATCCCTTGTGTGACGGAAATAGCGACTTTCAAGCATGCGTCGGGGACCAGAGATCCCTCTCTACGTCCAAAAGTCCATAGACAACGCACGGTCTTCGAATCCCAGATCTTGATTGTACCATCGGCTCCGGCGGTGACGATGATGGCACCGGATGCGTCATCCCATACGGCATCTAGCACGGCGCCAACATGTTCCTCGTTGACATCGCATCTGACCATGTCAGTCGCAGGCCGTCTAGCAGCATCGATCGCTCGGGGAGCCGTCATTACGCCGACCTCACCATGCCTAAACCCCCAAAGGACCTTCGCAGTGCCACCGTCGGATATGAGAGCACAGGCAGAGACGTCTGGACTGAACTCCGCGTTAGGATTGCCTACGCCCAGACCTAGATGAAGGCCGGATGCGTCGAGATATCCTGGAAGTATTTTGCCGGTGAGGGGCAGGGAGCGGGAGACGATCCCGTATCGTGTAGATGACGCTAATAGAGCACCACCTGGCATCAGATGCATGCTAGAAATTTCGGAGTGGACTGGTATATGTGCAACGGTTGCATTACGGGACCTTTCCCAGCGTCTAAGTGAAGTTTAAAAAGATGGGATTAGGAGCCGAGAGAAAATAAAGTTGACGAGGTATACCTCCTGAGCCTGTAACGCATGATGAATTCATTGCGCCATGTATTTTCGGAGCGTCTCAACATAAGGCTCTTGACGTCGTCATGGATCTCACTTTCAGGTCCGATGTTTAGGAATTGGCAGACGAACGCCCTATGCCAAGTGCTGTCGTTTTTTACGTGTGAATTAAGTCGACCATGCACTCTCGCAAGAGAGAACAGGGATGGGGGGTCGAGATAAGAGGTGATCCCGGTGAGGGTTTCGGATGGAACACCGAGGAGGATACGATTGTCTGGTAGTCCATGCTGGTTGGCTTGATTCTGGTTAAACTTGGTGGGTTTCAGGTAAGGAGATTCGTTAGATGGTAGATGTGTTTGCCTATTGAGCATAAAACTGGGGGCAGTTGGGCTGTCGAGAGTTCTGAACGCAGGCAATGCTGTCTGCGATGGTGATGGAAGTGAAGAGAGCGCGGTTCGGAGTCAAGGTTTTGTTTATTCCGCTGGCTCCGGCAATACGCGGACCTTCTGCCTCCAACGTTCGTCACGACCGCTTCTGCAGCCTGTATTGGATCGCTGATGCTCCGTGATAGTCTGTGGTAGCGATGTTATGAATGGATGGAAAACTACGACTGCTAGCAGTGAGTCTTGAATAACGAAATAGAACAGATGAATTCAACTCTCATGCGCAATTGTAGTAGGGTCTTTTCAGCCAGATGCAATGAGCGGTATCACGCTCGGGTACTTATCATTGTCTAGTCTCTAATCTTTGTCTGGAGGCTGCAGGCTGGAGGCTTGTGCGCGCCGAAAGGCCGAATTTGCGGCCCTAGCTTGGTCAACGATCCTTGTCGATCGGTGTCGGTATAGCTGGTGGCGTCGGTCATCAACATTTTGCGTCCATAATCTCAGGAGCATGCACAATTTGATCCGGGAGGAGGCTCTCCACCGTCCGCCCGACATATCGTTCAACCCAGTCTGATCTCATAGCGAACTCGGCAGGCCCCATCCAACTCTCCGAGTATCGTGACAGCCACTATCGCCGTTCCGTAAGGAGGACAACATATGGAGATCCTTGAAATTTACTACCATCTCCATATTAGAATGACTCTTCACGTTGATTGACCCCAAGGTAGTGAAGTGCGTTGACTTCCGTCCTTATCCTTGAACAGCCGAACTGACTACCTCGCAGCCCCTCCGAAAGACTCCTAACCGAACTGCGAAGTTTATTTTCAATCACTGTATAACCATCGGCAACCTGGAGCATCTGAGAGGTTGATGACATGGAATATTGTGTCATGCGAATCTTCGGACATTGGTTGTACGGTCACCGAACTTGTCCTCGACAGTTTCCGTCGGCGCCCCGCAGTTTCATCACTGCCTCGCTTAATCGATGTCGACTTCCTAAGATCATCCGCAAACATCACTCCGCTGCATCTCGCCAATATCCAGGCACCACGACGATCCCACCGTCGCAAGCATCGGCACCGCCCATCCAACTGGATATGGACGCCACGCACACAACCGAATCCCACTTGATGAGCTCCCGTATAAAACCTGGTCGAAGAAAGCCTCAGTTCTCCACAGCCTGACACTCCTTCTCCTTCAAGATGCTTCTTCAGTCTCTCATCAAGCTTGTTCCCTTCTATGTCCTCTACAGTTCCATTCTCGGACTGCCACAGGCATTCGCTCAAATGTCCTCAGAAAAGATCCTCGACGATGAGACGGAGAAGTTCGTCAACCAGATATTGATGGACTGGAAGTCACCCGGAGGTCTTTCCATCGCATTTGTGAAGAAGAATGAGCAGGGCGATTGGATCAACATCGAGACCAAAGGGTATGGTCGCGCCAACGCGGCAGGGGCAAAGGTGACGGAAAACACCCTGTTCAACATGGCCTCCAATTCGAAGGTGCGTTTTCTCACCGCTCTCGCCGCGAACATTGAAACTGAAACCGTTGTAGCTTTTTACCGTGATAGCGACTGGCCTTCTCATCAATAACGAGACGATCACTCCGCCATTCAACTGGGACTCCAAAATCTCTGATCTCATACCAGAGTTCAACGTGACCGACCCCGTCGCAGCCAAGGAGGCGTGTATCATCGATCTGCTCTCCCACCGCACCGGCTACCCACGTCACGAGTTCGCCTACAGGTACAACGACACCGTTCCCGACGTCGTAAGTGCCCTTCCACTCACCCTGGCCCCTGACTTCATCTAACGTCATTCTTCAGATCAATAAAATGCAGTACTGGCGCCAATCCACCGAGTTCCGCGACATCTGGCAGTACAACAACAACATGTACACACTCATGTCGCAGCTGCCTCCCCAGCTGCTCAACGGGACACCTCTTGCACGATATGTCAAGGAAAACGTCTTTGATCGCCTCAGCATGAACTCGACGACGTACTCTTACGAAATCGCTGAGGCGAGCGGGCACCGTGCGGACGGGATGTGCAGGAAAGATTGGGATTTGTATACAGATGTTTTCGCTGGGACGCCTGCTGCAGCCAAGTGGTGGTCTGGAACATCTGGCGGAGAGGATGGCAACGGTAAGCTCATCCACTGCGCAATATGATTCCTTGCTGATCGTCTTGCTCAGTTTTGGCCGGCGCTGGTGGTGTTATTTCTAACGCGATTGATATTGTGAGCAAGGGATATGACCAAGTCTCTCTGTCGCTAAACCCATCCACAGGCTACTTGGCTCCGAACTCTTTTGTCCGAGGGCAGAAACCCGGTCACGAACGAAACTGTCATTCCTAATAGTGTCCTCACGAAGGCAGCCACGGCCGTTATTCCTCAATCTCTCCGACCGTGAGTTTCTGAGGAGCATTGCGGAACATGCAACTTATGTGCCGCTTTTTCAGTGAATTCCCCGAAGTCTCCCTGATTGCTTACGGTGCTGCGCAAGTCCAAATTTCCTACAGGAATCACCGTTAGTCCCCTCTTCTATGGTCTAATCCCCATCGCTCACAATCCAACTGCAGTGATCATCGAGCATCCTGGTTTCGTTCGGGGTACGTACCCAAGCAGATCTCGAATGCACTGATTTTGATGATACCATCACGACTAGGCTTCAACTCCCAAATCAGCCGCCTACCCAACGACGGTGTCGGTGTCGCAGTCCTCACGAACGATCACGAATACGGCAAACTCATCTCGCAACTCGTCAAATACTACATCATGGACCGTGCCCTTGGCCTCGAACCCATTGACTGGAGTACCAGGTGCCTATTCCTCTCTTAGCCAACCTCCTCACATTGCCTCTGACTTGTTACCCTCCTAAACAGACTCATGGCACAGAAGACCACCCCTCCCCCACGTGCAACCCCGCGTCCAAAGAACGCCATCCTGCCCTCCGCGAACTATACCACCTACGCTGGCAAGTACAAAAACGACGGCTACGGCACCTTCGAGCTCTGCCTTGCCACCCCCACGAACCCCTTCGCCACCGGCACCTGCAACGACCTCCTCAAGTCCCTTCCCACCATCCTCCCCAACGCCACCCGCCCCGGCATCCCAACATACTTTGCCGCCATCGACAGCCCCTGGTTCTCCCACATGCGCGTCGAGCACTTCAACCGCGACCTCTTCAACGTCAGCTACCTCATCAGCACTGTACGTTCTCCCCTTTGCCCTTCTCACCCCATAGACTAATCTCGAATCTTCATGCAGGCCCAAAACAACACTGAAGAGCCCTACTGGACCTTCAACGACCGCAGCGCGAGCGACAACGGCGTCATCGCGGAGACCGAGGTCAAGAACGGCCGCGTCGGCCTTGGCACAGCCGGCAGTTGGTTCGGTCTCTGGGAGCCCAACGTCCCGCCTGCGACACCCAAGCCCAAGGGCAACACCGTCCGCGAGCGCGCAGAGGTGTACTGGGAGAAGCTCGAGATCCAGTACCAGTAAAACAGCCAAACCGTTTTCGTTTGCTGCTTTCAGAACATACTTAGTTGGGTTGGAACGGTGGGTGGAGCCAGCGAGGGGAGCCGTTCCGCCCTCAGAAATCAATTGACAGATGTACAGTACAATGCAAAGGCGGCATAGTTAGACTTAGATAGCATGCTTCCACTACATAATTAGAAGGTCATATAAATCTCGGATTCGAATAGTAACAAGGACTTTTCATATCTTCATCGCGAGTTGATTCAGTTGCAAGCTTGAGTCTTAATATTAGGGAGAAGTTATGATTGGGCCGGCTTATGTGATCGAAGTTCAACCATCTGTGTCGCCTTCTTTGCAATCGACCACAGTTTGAAGCTTTTCTTCAGTACAGCATATAAGACCCACCTAGTCGGAGAAGTATGGCAACATATCGAAAATGTCCCTCCCTACTCTCTCATACTCATCACGAAGGTCGTCCAGTCTGAAGATGGCCATGCACGAACATCTACCCTGAAGCATGCGGTGGTCATTCCAAACCTGCCGTCGTCTTCGTACATGGCCTAGCCTGCGCATCTATATACCGCGGTCGACATGATATTCTCTCTTCCCATGGTTCAGAAAAAAATCTATCTAGTGACTCGCCGAGTCTCCGACGCTGCGCATGCTCGAGTTACCTGATCAACATGCTAATGCCATAATGCCATCCTCTTTCAGGTACGGTACATGGCCACAACAAGATGATGCAAGGGATGATGGTCTCACAACCGAAGAAGCGTAGGAAGTAGTTGGAAAGCAGCTCCGCCAGGGGGCGTCCGCTAACGCGAAACGTGTACTACCATCATCAATTCACGTTTCGCGTTAGCGGACGCCCCCTGAGCTCCGCGCTCGCTGTGTGGGGGACTTTGATGCCGTTTGCAACGTAAGCTATTCCGCGTTGCATCGTCTGTTCTCATTATGACTTTATCTCGACTTCTCACATACAACAGATATCTAGTTAGAATGCAACCTACATGATGAAATCCATGCTGAATGCGGATAATGATTTCGATGTTTTGGAGGTTGTCTGGAAGGGAGCTGCTGGGGGCCTGGGGCGGCAGTCGGGGCTACTACGAGCAACCAAGCAATCGACATTTTTGGTCCTCCACGCTTTGTACTAAATCATTCTTTCACCACGCCCCATCCAAGGTAAAGCTCCCAGTGACTTCCTATTGAACCCACTCACAAATCTCATAATATGGGTACTTCGACCTTACCCTGGGTCATTCTCCCAGAGCCGAACTTCATCATAGTCAACTGCTCCAAAAAAATTCTGACTAGCATGGGGGCCCTGTCCGGGTCGTTTGACAGAAACATGTCGGTGTCGCGTCAATCCGGCAACCGATACTTGATGCGGATATCATCTAGCGGAGGTAAGTGTATACGTCGACGACCATCATCTTCTCACTAGGCCTCTGTTGACCGGACAAAAACAAATATGTTTCCCAGGAATTGCTGACTGCACTTTTTTAAGCAAGGCTTTGTAACGCATTCTTGTACCAGTGCCTTTGACGCGATCAAGGTGTCGGAGGAACATTTCTCTCAGCGAGCTCTCAGTACCTAATCGTTCCGAAGATGCGCTTCTTCCTACTCGCCGCGCAGCTGCTCATTCCTCTTGTTCTCACTCGCGCTGACGACCTTAGTGCTAATGCCATTAGCACCAACGATGTCAGTGCGACTGTAATCTTCCATCACAGCAGTTTCACCAAGGACTTCACCTCAAGAGATGGTACGAAAGTCCATGCACAGGCTATCGGAAATCCGCACGGTCCCCATGTCATCTTCGCTCACGGTCTGACGTGCACGATGGCTGCTTTCGACCCTCTATTCGAAGATAAAGCGCTGCTTGCGACCCTCTACTTGGCATGCTTAACTTCTACTGCTCCGAGCCTTCATCTGATACATATCCGCAGGTTCGATACGACACGCGTGGTCATGGTCTCTCCGGGAAACCGCTGACGCCTGATTTCTACACGTCTGATCGATATGCCGATGATCTCAAGGCTGTCATCAACGGTTTCAAGCTCCAGAAGCCATTCTTCGTTGGATGGCAAGTCTGACTCTGCATATACATTTCTAGATGAATAACCACGTAATCACAGGAGTCATGCAGGTATCATCGCGGCAGACATCGCAGCGAACTTCCCACATCCCCTTCCTTTTTCTGGCCTCGTCTGGCTTGCAGGTCTCCCGTACCTCGGCGATATTCTTCCCCTTGTTGCTCTACCCACGGTTTTGGGCTTCCTCCCCGGACTGCAGAACACCGAGGACGCGACCTTGGCTATGCAAACCAGGATCGACTTGGTTGAAACTTTTTCTGCGAACACCAATTCCGTTCCTTACGCCACGAAGCTCGGATGGGTCGGAAGTACGGCGTACCTTGAACCTGCCGTTGCCTCTCTTATACTTGGTCGATCTCAAGACCCTACACGGCTTCTTGCAGAGGGTGCTGCAGGTTGGCCCGTGTTGATTTTGTGCGGTACCGCCGACAGGCACATCAACGGCACCGCACTCATCAGCAACGTGGCCCCCAAGTTCAAGAATGTAGAGAGCCATCTGATCAAGGGCGCCGGTCATATCCTGTTCTATGACGACGAGCCTACTGTTTCTCGTTACCTCCTTTCCTTCATTGCACGTATCAAGGCTACAAAACCTTACCCGTAAGCTGAGTTCTTGCACACATGCTTCTTTAAGATATTTACGGTATCTTCTGTAGTGTCAAACATTAAAACAGACCGGCGTTCAGTCATGACGATCTCTCGAACGCGCCCACTCTTTATATAGTCTCTCAGCCGCGGTAATTGTCAGTCTCAGGAACATACGCTACTCCAGTACCTTCTGTGCATACCATCATCATCTAGTTATCAATTTAGCTCCCTAGTACAATTCGAGTCCTTTGCTTATACGTGCTCAAATACGCTCGCGAAGGTTGGGCTTCGAACTCATCAACCTGCAACAGTGCCTCGGGTACTTCGCTGTATGTGGAAAAATAACGCTAACTGTCTGCGTAGTGTCTAATCTTGGACGCAGGCAGCACCTCGACACATCAGCTTAAATTAACCAACTGGTCATGACGCGACCTCACATTTTCGCGAGCAAAATACGGGTGCTGATTCGAATGATTCAAGAGGTATGATTCAAGAGGTATGTAGATTATTGTGGCCAGAGAGGCGCCATGATACTATATATGCATTCAACGGTGATATAGGTAGTTGTACAAAGAACAAGAAATGATCGATGAGATCCAGCAAGGTTCGTTCATATCCAAGTCCAAGTCCGAGGCATCCAAACATAATTTATATGATAAAATAAAATAAACGGTCTCAGCAATATTGCATCCATTTCGTTTCGGTTCCGAGGCCCAATCCAAGTAGCAGTTGATTTTCTTTTCGTCGCAGAGTCCAAGCAGTTCCAGGCTCCAGCAAGCAGTCGCGAGTCGTAACCAAAAAATCCCATGGTCTGAAGCACGAGGCACGAATAACGAAAGGGTCGACGGTCCACATCCCTATATACAAAATCTTGAGTCCCGAATATGATCATCCAATCGACGAATCCTGGCCCTGTTCGCACGTCCAACTCGCGTCCAACTAGTCGTGTAATCGTGCGACAAGAGAACAAAAGAAAGGGATAGATTGTGTTCGATCCAGATAATCCCGATGCTATATCTATGCGTTACAAAGGCAGGAGACTTATGAGATAAATAAGGTAAAGAAGTCCGAAGCAAGATCCAGCAGTATCCGTTTACATCCAAGTCCATGTCCGAAGCATCTAGAGATAATTTATATGATAATTTATGTAACAAAACGGGTCCAGCAATATTCCATCCATTCGGTTCCGGTGCGAGAGTCCATGCCAAGGGCGCTTATATCTTCTTTACGTTTATGATTCCGAGTCCAAACAGATCCAGCAAGCAGTCCCGAGTCTAAGCAAAGAATCCAACAGTCATGGGGCAGGTAGAGGTGAAAGGTCGACCGTCCGCATCCAGATCCAGATCTTGAGTCCCGAACGACGAATCCTGACCCCGTTCACACATCGAACTCGCGTCCGAGATGACATGGTACTAAGGGGCCCCAACCGAGAGTCCGACCCGGTTCTCACAGCGAACTTGCGTCCAAGTCACCGTGGTACTAAGGGTCGGCCGTCAAAGGCGATATCCAGCCCCGGTTCGCCATCAACTCGCGTCCGAGTCAACAGGTACTATGGGTGGGGATCGCGGACGGTTCTCGGAAGGATATGGATTGAGTTGACGTCGATAGTCGGGTGGAAGAGGATGTGGTGGAAGGGGGATGAGGTTGGGATAGGGGTATATGCGTGAGGGCGCCCGCGCCGGGAGGACAGATTGAGGTGACGTCCATAGTTGTGGAAGAGGATGTGGTGGAAGGAGAATAAGGTTGGTGTAGGGGTATCCGAAGCGCACCTTCGCAAGCGTTGCGGAGGTCACCTTCGGTGGAATGGGAATGAGGTGGGATGTGGTGGAAGGGGAATGAGGTTGGGACGGGGGTCTATGTGGGTATATGCGTAAGGCGCCCGCGCCGGGAGAAACAGAATAGATGTCTATGCCCTGATGATCGTTGATAACCGTCGACGAGGTCAATTCCCGGAGCACACCTCCGTAAGTGTTGCGGAGGTCACCTTCGGGAGTGAGCGGGGTCTGGGTTTGTTGTAGCGCCTGCCGCAGACTATGCGAGCGGGAGGGGAGCGGCGTAAGACTGAAGGGCTTGGCATCGATAGAGATCCCCCCGCAGAAGGCTTGTCGACCTACAGGAGAAGGAATCAGCGGGCTGAAGAGGTGATAAGAGAATGTAACGCACGATGACGACTGTTTCAACGGCCACAGGATCCTCAACGATATTTACGCCAGTGGGTGGTACACCATCCTTAGCCTAGAGAAAAGATAATTAGCGAGGGACGAAGAAGTAAGTGAAGGTGGAAGCATACAATAGGCCCTCTATCCACCACGGCGTTGCCAATATCGACCACGGGGGGCTTGTTATTCTGACGTGGCACGATGTCAGTGAGAGGCAGGATGTGTCAAGTAAAGGAAGCGATTTACGGTGATGGCCTTGGTTTCGACATCGCCCACGACGGCCCAGAATGGGAAGCGGCTGCCAAAGGTGATAAAGGCGAGCTATTGAATCTCGTGAGGTTGGGCGAGATGGAGAAGAGGAAGTGAGAGACGCACCATCACGCCCGCCACGGTCCACCAGGAGTGAAGAACGGCGGCGAAGAGTCCCGTGGCCAAGCTTACCACGTCGCGGAACTTGAAGTTGTTGTCCACGACTAGGGTAGAGGTCGCCGTAGGCCTGTTGACGACAGGCATAGGAAGCGTGGCATTGGCTGTTGCAGCTAGATTGTCGATGGCAAAGATGGTGAGGTCGGTAGTTGTACCGTCGAAGACCACAGTGACGGTAGTCTTTGGCGGGATGATGGCGACCATGGCGGTGGGCTGTACGGGTCGGTTGCTTATGCCGCAGATTGGGCCGGGAGGCATGAGGTTATCCGTACCGTTGAAGGAACCATTGGTATAGAATGGTTCGCGACACGCATCGGACTCGGTTGCCGTAGTTTGAGGCTGGGCGATGTCAAGGACAGTCACTGGTTGAAGGGAGGCGATGGGAATGGCTGAGGATGAGAGAAGAACAGACACTGTTGCAATTGGGGCGGATGATGTGATCGAGGAATGGCGGGGAGGAGGGTGGAGGCTGACAGAGGAGCGAGGGACTGGGATGAGAGAGGTAGAGGTGACAGTAGAGGTTAATCTCTTCGAAGTGCCAGTCGCCGTGAGCGGACTGCACTTGCGAGAGATAACAGCGCCTTCGTTGAGGAAGGAGACCGCCGCACAGCGGCGAGTCCCCTTCGCTAGAAGCTCGGCCGCAGCTGCATTTGCAACGGCGTCGAGGGGGATCTGAGCGGGATTGGGGATGAAGGGAGCATCGACGGGCTGCGGGGCAACGATGGCACCCGCAGGACCGACAGAGGGCAGGGCAGCGAGGGCTAATACGATGAGGAAGAGTGGGGCGACCATGGTGGTTAACTGGAGAAAGACGATCGAGGTAGTGGGCTCTATTTATACAAAAAGCTTGTTGAATGGCTGACAACTTGTCGCGTACGCGTCGCGTCGTGTGCATGTGACACGTTGCGGAGGCATCTTCCAGGTCCGCCGCCGACAGCGAGCAAGGAAAGCATTGGAGGGTTGGAGAGAAATAGGGAGATGGAGGTGGTATAGGTTCAGAAAGGTAACTTCGCTTAAGAATGAAATGTTCGGTGATGCGCCATCAATGATACCTCCATTCGTCAAGGCACACACCCGAGAAACTATTTGTTCTCGTGCCCTTATGCTAAATAATTGCGGAGGCGTCAACTTTTCTGATCCAAGATCCCTAGGGCCTCTTGAACACATCCACAACAACGTTTCTACCCTCATCCTCAGTCTTCATTCCGCTCGGCCTCAGAGGATGCCTGAAACCAGCTGTACTGTCCACTAAATTAACATATTTATGGAACGCCGATGTCTGCCAAACGTGGTTTTTCTCAAGTTTGGCATGCCTACTCACTCATGTCTTGACTTCGTCCGCCAATCGTCCTCCGAGACCGTTTTCTAGTTCCCCTTCGTCTTCGATGCTCCTGTGACAGGACCCAAAACCCCCTCAGGCAACCTTGGGACATCCTCCTGGCTCACGGGCCACATTCCCCCGGGCCAACGTATCTACGAACACCGATTCTCATCGAATGATAAAACATTTTAAGCTGGCACCTGCTCACACTACGGTCCCCCAAATCAGACCCTGCACATTTGCCTGTATCGATGGATGATATGTAGGTACCATATATCGGTAACCGTTACGCCTTGCTTATTTGACACGAAGAAACTTGATATCTTGCCCAGATGACCATGCATCGATTCTCTATTATATACCACGAACGCGCCATGTCGGTTACTACGACTGGGTACAGATTCGCAAGTATGTAGCGCAGTCTCATTAGTCAAACTGAGAACCCCGTATTGGAGGTTGGGAAAAGACATTGTATTCGAAACGACTAGAACTCAACGCGGGTGCTGGAAAGAGGTGTTGGTCTTTGGATGCGACATGTCGCAGTGGCACGGCAGTGCAACATAGATGTCGCGTCTAACAAAGAACGGGCTGCGGAATGTGGAGAGGCGTCTACGATCCATGTGCAGAATAAGTGTGTACCTGGTGAGGCTGGTCCTTATCGCAGGCGTCTAGGCAGGTCTCGTCAGAAAAAATGATCAAAGACAAGAGATGAGTCGTACAGGTACATGACTTCGCCGTCTGCCTCTGCTGCCCCGGCTCTCAAGGGTTTCCATTTCCACATGGGAAGACAAGCTATCCCTCTCGTAATGGAGGAATCTGTAGTCCATGTCCTTTCAACTTGCAGAGCGCAAAATCCACGCGTCGGTGAAGAAAAATTGCAGAGCAAACGCGAAATGACACGCAAAACGCGTCGATTCAGGTCATATAGTACTGTGAAATTAGATCCTTCGACTATTAGCGACGTTAGTTTCGACAAAGACGCGTCCTGGAGGCCGGAAATTGAGACAAGTGGAATCGGTACTAAGTAGTAGCGCTCTGTAGCGCTCCAGCAGCATGAGATAATGATGAGGAAGCTGCGTAGTCCCTGTTGCTTGGATCAGGAGGTGGAGCAAGGTAGAGCTTCTCAGATAACTTGTGGAGACGGGACGGCATAACCTTCTAGTAAGAAAACGGCTGCAGGAGGAGTTGCTGGGACTGGGTTCCGAGCGAAGCGGATAAATCATAAATGGATGATTTGGGTGACCAAGCCAAGTGATCAACCTATTTCCTGCCATTCACATCCTCTCCTGACCACACACTTACCAGCATTGACCGTCACCTCTCGCACTCTGCAGAAAACTCCAGAAATTATTTGCAATTCATTCGCATGTGTACCTTCCAGATCATGACGTCAAAGTGGGAAAGTGCTAGACATGAGACTGTCCTAACTTTAGCTAGGGCACCGCTGTAGCGGACGCGATCTCAATTCAGGTCTAAATTTACTCTTGCTAGTCTCAACTCGTGGCAGGGAGGTACGTTGAGATAGTTAATTGCTGCATACCTATTGACGAGCGTGAACCAAGCTGGAGGGAGACTGATGCTGAACCTAATCCTTACAAAGGACGGGGCGAAGTGGGACAGGTTTTACGAGGACGATGGTACTGTGAACATTTGACGTAGGTCCCGCATAATCTCAGACATTCGTACTACTTAAATTTGTATAAAAGATCAACGGGCATCCGAGTGGTTCTTTCAAATCCTCAATCGCACACCAGCCTCTACCATCCGAACGATCCAACCCCGCAATGAAACTTTCCATATTCACCTCCGCCGGCTCATTTCTCGTTGCGGCTCTCGCCGTTTCAGCTGCCGACCAGGCAATTCCAGGGTACGCACATCTATCCCATTTCGCAATCGAGACGAAGCTCACGAGCATTTTCTAGCTCGAGTGCTCTTTCCTCTATGGCATCCTCAGCCGCCAACTCCGCCACTAGCTCGAGCATGAGCTCATCCACCCCTAGCTCATCCTCTATGTCGTCGTCCTCCGATTCCTCCATGACCAGCTCTTCCTCTTCGACCGATTCCACAGCGTCGTCTTCATCGATGTCCTCTAGCAGCAGCAGCACCAGCCAGCCCCCAACTAGCACCTCTTCCTCCTCCTCCACTTCTTCCACTGGTAACTCGGGAGCGGCAGGCCTGAAGGCAGAGGGCGCCTTTATCGGCGCTGTTGCGGGCATCATGGCTGTCTTGCTCTGATCGAATAAAAGAAGCACCTACGCCTCGCCCACCGTGGCAACTACTGAAGTGGTGCGTAATGATCTATTCGGCGAATCCCTTTACTACATCCTAACTTAACATCTTTCCCCAGGTTTTGCGTTTTCGCAGGGCATACAAGTTGAGGCCTGGGTAGTATTTATATAGTCCATAGAATTTACACGAGTACATGAGGTACATTTCCGTGGGGTTCCTACTTATCAGTTTCTCCTCGCCACAGTCGATAGATTTATTTAATTTGGACTTGATTTGGTAACGACTATCTTGCGATGATAAACGTGCAACCAACTTGGTGAGGATTCGAGCAAAGTTTATTTCTTCAACGATGACGGAGAGGCACGATAACGATGTCTGGGACAATGTATTACATGTAAGATGATCACAGCTATGGTAGGTAGCCTTAGGGTTGTCAGACGGCAAATGTCGAAACGAGGTCTCTGCCGGAGAGAACAGCCACCTAGATGTCGCGAACACAGGGTGCGACCGCAGTTGAGATGCTGGTTAAGAGACATATCGCATCTTGTGAGCCATGGCTAGACCGCCTCATCGAGCTGGGCTTTATCATTGAGACTCCCATGTTCGACGCCAAACGATTTACAGAGATGGGACAAGGAACATGTGATGACATCATCTTCAACTCTTCACCTGGTCGTAGTCGTCGTCATCATCTAACTTGAGGTGGCGGGCTCGTCAGCGTGCTTCGTTCTCCACGAAACGTCGGTATCCATCAACATTAGGCCCTATGATAGGTTCGTCGACCACCTTCTCAGCCATACGCTACCATCTTTTAAATCTGGAATGGTAGCGGGTTATCTGGTAGTTCCAGCTGTGTTCCAAAGACGTTCCAGGGCCGAAGCCCATTCTAGATACAGAAGACCTTGGAGTGGCGAGTGGGGTATCGAGGGACACAGTGTTGACCCCTTCATCTCTGTGTATGTTCAGAAGTTAGCATTAGTGTATTTACAGCATGTGCCGAGGAGCGGGGGGTCACCTCGAAGTCAGCGGGGTACCGCACATGCATGACCCCTACGACCACCCAGGGTTTTTCGGCAGAATCTCGGTCGCTGTCCGCCTGGAATGTGACGCGGATGTCGATTGAGGCCACGAATGGGTACGTGTCGTCGTCCGTTCTATCGTCGAGGATGCGAGCCTGCCGAGCCTTCTTACAAGAGAGGGCAGCAGATCAACGCCACCCAGAGGACGGCGGGTGGTGCTGGGGAAGTAGTCAAGCGTTAGTATCTTTTTGACTCCTCGAGCTTTTTTCTGAGGATTATCAGGTACAGACTGTGGCGTGGGTCGATGACTGCATCTGCAGATTCGGATTGATAGCTTACGGCAGATTCAGTCGGCCTGTGAGGCACTGTACCTGTAGATAACTCGAAGATAGCTCTGAGAGGTTGCTCGTTTCAATCATAACTCAGAAGAGTCACTGCCAAGGGGGAGTGGTCGTTAACTATTGAACTCACAGTTTTTCCCCTGAGCTGTCGCTCAAAGGAGCCACGGATGTTATTGCATCCCGCGTGGCAAAATGCTGCATGTTTTCCTACTAGTACGACATGGGTGAGAGGGATCCTTCGTGCAATGGAGCCTTATGTATCGCCGGTTTAAGTTGAATCGTAGTCGTATAAGAACGCTGAGGCTCGAGGCCTGATGGGACAGATTCCTGATGCGGAAGAAAGCATCATGTCCAAATCATGTCACTGCAACTCAGGTCAACTCCGAACTAACTCCGAACCATCCGAGTTTTGTTAAGGACACTCTTCAGCACTCTTCCCTCAAGGCGCCGTTGCTTATTGCGCATGAAGCTTCACATTGTGCTTCACGATAGTGTCCGCGATCTTGTCGATGACAACGTCCACAGCCAGGTCTGAGCTGAGCATGCCCCAACCGCATCGGCGCTCTGATGCTGGCAGGGCTCTTTGTCGTCACCCGTAGAAAGGGTACATCACGGAAATCTAGAAACAGTCCATAGGCACATCCTATGCTTGGGTCCGCTCTGGCCGCGTGTCTTACAGGTGCCCTGGTCCCCCTTGAACCCACTGCTAGAACTTGCTGGAAGGCACCGCGTCCTGGCCGCTAATGACTCCATGATGATTTTCGGCATTGGTCCATTCCCGGATGCATCGCATGCGACGAAGTACCGACTCCAATTGAACCATTCAGGCAACGTTGAGGCCCAGGGCTTTTGTCTCGACAGGTGCGATGGTCGAAATCCAGGGCGGTTTCTCGTCGAACAGAAATTCTTCTGATCAAGAGTGCTAGTACTCGCAAGTTAGCAGTGCGTACTTCCTTACGGCGCGCTATAAAGGCTGACCGAGGTCTGACGAATACTCTATACGCTGACTCTTGCTAGCCACTTCTCAGCAATACAGAATTATCTGAACCAAACGACCTTTGAACGGCAAGTCGATGCAACTGTATATCACTCCCCATGCTCACACGGGAAATTTACTTAGAAATGACTACCGCTACCGACTTGAATGTCTTCCAGAAAGTCTTCGCTCTTTCCCTCGCCTCAAACGCCGTGATGAAGCGCACGGGCACCCAAAGTGTACTGCAGGCCGCCTTAGAAAAGGTTCTCCCTGGACGCCTACTTGACGCGGGAGAGAACTGGGAGGTCGTCTGGGGCCCTGTCGTGTGGAAGCAGAATCCAGACGCCGCAGCGACAGGCCCAGCCAATTCGTGGTTTGTCGCACGCAACCCTAGCGTGGAATTTCCGGATGGTACCCTGAGCGAGATATATGTCGTCGCCATAGCTGGCACCGCGAATATCTACGATGCGCTTTACGAGGATTTAGGAGTGAACCAAGTCGTCGACTTGGACAAGTGGGTCACATCGGGACTGCTGACCACGCCCGTGGCGGCAACGTCTATCGTTGATACGGCTACCTACGTCGCATTTGGTACGGCGTCAGCTGTCAACATCCTTCTCTCGCAGTCTCCTCCCTCCACTGCAGCCAGCCCTGGCATCTCGCTCTATCACTACATCGACAGCCTAGCTATCACGGACACGGCTGGCTCAGCGAAAATCGTTTTCACCGGACACAGCCTCGGGGGTGCATTATCGCCTACGATGGGCCTCGGCTTCGTGCTGGCAGGCGTACTTCCAGGCCCCTCGTCGAACGTATTAGCCTATCCTACCGCTGGACCGACTCCTGGCAATTCGAACTTCGCGAAGCAATATTCCGCGAGGTTCATAAGTCAATCAACAAGCCCGAGCGGGTATCAGGACTGGAATCTAAACATAGTAAACACTCTAGATATCGTGCCGCAGGCATGGTGTGTAGAGCCCACATCGCCTCTCAATCTCACGAAGATCCGCGTCATATACGGCCCTCTCAACCCACTACTCAACCTCAGGATAGAGACCGCCGTCTCAGTCATGATAAATCGCGCCAACAATTCAGGAATCATCTACGAACCTATCCCTTGCAGCTTCTTCTCCTGCGCTCTTCCACAGACACCTCATAATATGAAGCAGTTCTTAGCGGACGCCCTCGCGCAACATACAACCCAATACAAGAGCATCATCCTGCCGTCGCCAAGTCCGACTGAATCAGTCCAGGATGACACAGAGGCCGCGTCTGACGAAGAAACCTACTTAGCCCTCCCCGTTCTCGGCACAATCGTTCGCGTGTCCAAGAGTGCGGAACAAGGACCAGCTGTGATTGAATGAACAGATTGCTTCACGTATTACACTCCCAGAACCCTAGCCTCTGTCATATACTGCTTCTTGTACACACTGTGTCACCATCTATTATTCATTTTCTTTCCCCGTCCATTCGAGACCGCACCCATACTCTGCTATTGCTTTGCTTCTCAGCGTCTGTGCGTAGTTCAGGTTCTTGACTTTTGGGTGTCAAGTGAGGACAGCATGATGGGCTGGCGGCCATAACACTGACATTGGGCCTAGTAACTCTGACAGGAATCGGTGTGGAAGGTGGACATGCGTGTCGGAGCATTGTGAGGGAGGATGCCTTGAACTTTCGAGGACAATGGGGCGACGTGGCATTGGGGACGTCGCCGTGACATATCATTAGTAGTACATAGATTGGCACTAGCTCACCTCAGGAGTTTATGTTCCTCCTCAACCTCTGACACGCGACCACCGTTGCCTACATCTATGCGTTCCATATGACGACCTCTTCGTCCCACGACTTCCCCGACTGAGTTTGAGTTGCCAATGTCGCCCTCACTGAGATTCGGGTATGGCGTGAAGTGTGGTGGCGATGACCGGCGGACACAAAGGAATCCAGTCCTATCCAGTCACTTGGATGTCAAAGCTTGATCAGCTTGCTTCGAAATGCGATGGGAGGTCTTGATGCAGGAGGCCTCGCGCTAGTTCTTGAACCGTAGTAATGTCAAAATTCCAAGACGACACGACGCAGTACAGAGCGGCAGTACGAACCAGACATCGACAACAGCCATCAAGCTTAACAAGACAAGTTCTTAACATACAAGGCACCGTCAAGCCCCCTCACTCTCCCTCAACGCATTCAAAGACATCCAAGTCTCGTCGACAACCTCGTCCCTCACTGCCCACTGTTCCGGCTTTACGCTGTGCTCCTCGATTATGCTCGCGATTTTGTTGATGACGGCATCTGCATCAAGATGGCTGAACACGCCCCAGCCATCTGCCCATGCCGTAATGCTGGCATGAACGGGCGCCTTGCGGGTCTTATATATCTGGAGGGCGCGGTTGATGAGGCTTATTTTCATAGGTATTTGGCCTCGAGCGAGCACAAGGTAAAAGAGCGTGTCCATTGTCAGTGTGAGGTCGACGAGGAACCCCACTAGGCAGCGGACAGAGCTTTTACTAGGACAGACACGATCATCAGAGTGACCACGATAGCAGCAGGGGAGACAAGGTACTGACGTCTTCTTGTATGTTCCTCGTACCCACTCGGCGAATAGAACAACAATTGCTGTGGGGCCAGTGACAATGATGGAAGAGGGGTGTTCAATGATTGCTGTTACAGCTGCTCCAGTTAGAGAATATGTTCCCCTGTATGAGTTCAGTTTAGAATTAGCACAGAGCGGCGGAAACACTACAGACCTGCTCTCATCGGAGAGATCCTCCACCAACACCGATAACAACGCAAGGAACTCTGGCTTTTTCAGATGCTAATCCACCGACGATGATAAATGATAGGCTTCTGTGGATGGGAACGATCACTTACGTTTTCGGGATCCTCCATCTGCCATACGTTCACAATATCCGTTTGCAAGACTTGCAGCAATGCCTTTATCGTCACGCCTATGAGTATATCGGAGAAAACACCCCGCCAATACTCTATTCGGAGCGTCAGAACATGGACCTGATGTGATTTAGAAGGCTCCTACTTCTCCTGCCAATGCTAATGGTGATTCAACAGCCATAAGCCTACTGACCACGTCGCAGGATGAGTAAGATCTTACCGGATGGACGCGTCAGTGCTGACTTTGGCAGAAGACCGTTGCGCAATGGCCATTGTAATCCAAACTTCTTCGATTTTGGTCAGGTCGAGCGCGAGCTGGACCAACTCCGTGACTTTCTTCTGGAAACCTGGTTTATCTGATCAATTGTACAGTGTGAGCAGTGAAGGGTCAATTGATAATTCGAAGTGGATACGCACCTGATGTTGCAATCCACCGGTATTTTGGGGTACTCGTGCCAGTGAGAGTGCATAAGGGCTCGACGCAAAGGATTTGCACAGCCTCATTGACGATGGCTTCGACTCTGGACTCAAATTCCTCATCAGTCAAGTCCTCGTCACTTTGTTCTAGCTCCTTCTCCAGTTTTGCTGCACGATGTTCATGTAGGATGTCAAGTTTGGTAAAGACGACGATGATGGGAACAGAAGCATCCTCTGGACATTTTTTCAAAAGTAGTTCGACGCCCTTCTCAAACAGTCTGCCGCCTGCGAACGGGATTTCTGCGCAAACCCTATTGCAAGACTTAGGGGACGATCGATCAAATGGGGGGCCTGCTGAAACTCACCAAATCGCATGTAATTGATCACGAAGCGCTGGCATCGTGGATCGACGTTTAATGAAGTCCAGGACTTTCTGTAAGTTCGCTTCTTCTCCTGACTCGAATCCTTTGGAATCGTGGATGATGATACGATCATTTTCTGGAAACTTGAGCGCTTTTTCGATGTCATGCACTCCAGGTGTTCTGTGAGATACGGACTTGGTGAGAGATGAGCATACAGATGGGTGGTGTTTGAAAGGGTTAGCTGGTCACCGTCGCGTGGAGGCCGAAAACTGCATTAATCAATGCGGACTTCCCAGCACCAGACTTGCGATTGAGTTAACGAACAAGTAGATTGGACGACACGCAGCACGCACCTTTCCCACCACAAGAATGCGAATACTCGGAGGTTATAAGCCAAGCGAAGTATGGTCGAGGACCGTGGTTTGCACTTACGGAGGGCACTCTTGGCGCAGGACGTCGGTGTAGGGTACAAGAACTGGACTGACTTCGCTAGACATGGGTAATGTTGAGAGAACTGGGATGGACAGACCGATAGAAGGAACTGATGCCCTGCTGCATCACGCGCATACTGGCGCCTATCGACAGCAGCCAAATATATCACACAGGACTTGAAGTGACTTGCTTCCGTACTTCATCACTGCCTCCCTTACCTTCGATGGATAATAGTGCCGCTACCGACGTGCCCTCCAACGACGAGGCCGTGGATGAGGATTTCTTGTCCTTCTTCAAAGATCGGCGCTTGGAATTCCAAATCCTTATCTTGGGCCGAGCAAATGCCGGGAAGACGACAATCCTTGAGAGGCTTACAGGCGCCTCCATAGATAAAGCAGAGGTCCGGCGAGATGGAGAGCTATTGGATGGCCAGGTGCGTCATGGTCGGATGCTTGAACTGTACTTGATAACCGAACCAACCCGTAGACCATCAAAGGCCAGAGCGATGTAGGTTTCTCACGTTCTTGACTCACGGCCGCTGGGTGCTCACTTGTCTACGATGCTGGCAGCGGGGTTTGCACAACGTCGAGGATGAGATTCGCTTTCAGGCCCCGGGAAGCTCCCCTATAGGTTTGCTCGGGAAATCACCCAAAAATGCGCCTGAAATACGGTATATTTTGGGCGTCAAATACAAGGGTGCACCGGCAACGAAAAATAAGACCTAGGGTCGTTTTTATTTATTTCGAGCCTCTGGTTCACCCTACCACCCTCTGTTACTAAATATAGTAATTTACGTAATCCACACGTGGCTCCGATCATACCCCGCACTTGTCCTCAACCCAACCTCAACCTCGTCGCTTCCCTCCCCGCGCTGGTCCAGAGTACTCACAAGCCTCGCAGATATAACTCCGGGGCATGATTTCCAACATTGTACATGCGAGATGGTACTGCCAGATCAAGCATAAGTGTGAGCTGTCTCCACTAATGAACTTTACTTACCCATTTTGTTTCACAGGCTTCCCTACGACACTCGACGGCAGCCCCACCAGCTCTCTGCTCCGCAGACACAGTCTCTCCGCACAGACACTGCGAGAGGTCCCCAACATCGCGAACTTTCCGCTTCCTGCGCGGAGGAAGACCTGCTTCATGGGCGTTCTCTGTTGGTGCCGGATCCAACTCGACCCGGGTGTTCGGTCGGCCTGCCTCTGCTGATACGGAGACACCAGCGGACATCGATCGTGGCGAGGTGGCTGGGGCACTATTTGCTGTAGGGGTTGGTTCTGGGAAGAGGAGATCAGCATCGAGTCGTTCAGTCTCTGGGTTTGGCAAACCCGGAGACTCGGCCTACATCAGGTAAGTCAGTACCAGATCCTTCAATTGGCATGGGGACTTACCGCAATTCGACTGGAAAGGTCTTCGTCATGACCTTCAGTGGATGGTGATCGAGTAGCGGCTAGCGAGGTCACTGCGAGTTCCGGCAGGTCGTCGTCAGAATCATTCTCGCGGCCAATGTCTGGCTCCTCCTCGGACGAATCAGATGTCTGCGAATTGGCGATTTCATTCTCGGTAGGGACTCTGTGTACATGTCAGCCTCTAATACCATTTGGAGAATATACTTAATGACAACGTACATCAACGCGATTCGCGAGCTGTGAGCCTGCGAAACGACGAGAGCGGGTTCTTTGCCCTTCTTCGTCCGCTTACTCGCAACCCCGTACTTTCTACGTGCTAACCAGATTTTGTTCATTTCTTGTTCCTCGAAGCGCGTAAGCTTCCACAATCCCTGGTACTTCGAGCGCTCAGCAGAAGGATGCACGACAGAGAAGTGGTGCTGGAGGTTGTATCTCCATACAGCGGGCTCGGTTTTCGGGCATAGCGGACATAGGAGGGGGACGTTCGAGCAAGGCGACGAGGCAGTAGAGTTTTCGGCGGATTTGTAGCTAAAGGTAAGCATGTTTGTGCACCCCGTCGATGCATCACGATTAATCTTCAAACTTGCCTTCGCGCCCTTTCCCTTTTTCACGAAGAAACGGCACATGGGGTAGGGGCGAAGACATAGACCGCATGGTAGATCTGAACGGTTGACGTGAGTCTTGTCATGAAGGATGTGCGCGCCGAGGTGAGCTAAGACACGCTGTGGGGAGGTCGAATCAAGGAAAACGGTTGGTGGGCATTTGGGGCACATAATGGACTCCCCATCTTCTACCTCCCCGAGGTTGTCGTCGGACTCGCAAACGAAGCATGCTTCACCTGTAGCATGGACGGAGGATCTGTCAGAGTCATTCAGCAACTTAAGAAGGATAAGAATACCTGAAGCTTCGCGATACGGAAGTTCGCGTGAGGCGGAGACTGTCGGAATCGCCTTTACATGCTTGAGAGCAAGCTGCTCAAATAGGCTAGCGGCCAGCGCGACCAGGACACCACTCTTGAAGAGATAGAATATTTTGTTGCCGATATGAGCTGATACGGCGGGGTTGATGGGCTGAATGAGCCGTCCCGGTACTGAGAACGTCCGCTCTCGATTCATAAGGCATGAACGCCAGTCATGATCGAGGCTGGCATCATCTGCACTTGTTGCAGGGACCAGTCCAATCACTTGATAAGATATACGCACCGTGTCCTCGACGAGGATATCGAGTCCAACATGCTCGAAGGATTGCCCATCGACTTTGATGTCATTTACCTCGCCAAGGCATAGAAAGAGTTTCTTCTCGCAGCGGATTAGCGAGGCAATCGGTTCTTGAAGCAACAGGCACGGTCCACCAAATGCAGAATCGTACTGAGAGACATCTTGCCCAGTCGTGAACCTAGGACCGTAGCGCTCAACTTCTTGGACACGTTTCAAACGGTCGGTCGAGCTCGTAGTCTTGCTATATTTGCTCCGTAATGCAAGCGCTCGGGATTTTGACAACTTTTTGCCACCAATGATGACGAAGTTCTCGAATGAGCGAACTTGAGGGGCTGGCGTGGTTGGGCCTGGACTCGAAGAAGACGCTGTGGGGACTGCTGCATCCAGATGTGCATCCAGATCCTCTGGATCCGCAGTCACGTCGCCCGTGACCGCATTGTCGTCCGCGACGGCATCGTCGATGTCAGTTGTGCGGATGACCAAACCATCCGAGTCAGAAGCAGGTGGATGGGAGTTTGTTGGTACTATGGTTTCGTCTTCGTCTTCATTATCGTCTGGTGCAAGGGGAAGATCAATAATGAGGGCACCAGTGGGGGAGAGGATGTCGATTGCCGAATTAGCCTCTAGGTAGAGGAGTTCTTCTTTCGCAAATGTGTACTCATCTTCTACCATGCGACGACCTCGCCTCCAGCATGTAATAAGAGTAACATTCTTGACAGCAACATTGCCTCGCCATGACGCCGGTTTGATATGATCTGACTTGTCCGGAAGCTCTTGAGAGTCCCGAGTAATTGCAGGGAGCTTCAAACGTCTAGGCGCCCGGTCCCAGTGCGGATATTTGGAGAGAATGTTTGAGACCTCTGTGGTACCGGAGAGACGACATACAAGTTGGTACATGTCGAGGTTTGCGTCGTTTCCAATCATAGTGCGAAGAATACCAAACAATTCTTCGAGCCGATCTGTCCCCAGCAAAATGAGCCAAAAGGATCCCTCGGGATCATCTACTTTCGCTTTTGCAACACAAAAGAAAGCGTTCTTGATCATGATCATGAGGTCTGTATAAAGCAGCGTCGGTATGAAGTCCTTTCCGGATTTGCGATATAGAACAAGAAGTAGGTGGGCGGCGGCCGAGAGGTGCTCGAGCTGCTCCGAGAGGGAGAGGTCGACACAAAGATATGGAAATAGAACATGATGAAGGAGCTTTCCGAGCGTTCGCAACGCTTGCCGTGCATTCGAAAATCCGGGTCTTAAATCGTCGTGTGCAGGGGGAAGAGACCAGATATCTTTAAGCATGTCAAAAGCCAGCTTGACGTCTTGCTTGTCTTCAGGATTGAACACAGAGTTAATGTGGACACTGGTCAACCCTGATGATTGTAAATGAGCGCGAATGATAGATGGTGTGATCCTCATCCCGTTTATAACGACCCCACGATCGCGAAGTAAGAGGTTGCGGAAGCGCTTGAAGACATGCTTCCAATCCTTATCACATGTGAGGTCGTCATCTCCGACATAGAAGTCCATGAAGCGCAGTGGAGATAGCAGTGGGTAGATGTTGGAAGTTGTTGGAAGTTTCTGCTTGAACGTCAGATGCACGAACGCAGTACCACGCCTCGTTTCACCATCAGAGGCAACGGAGACGACTCGAAGATGCGTTGAGGATTTCTTACTGTCGACTGCCTCGAGGATTGTTCTGATCAAGGTTGCGTGTTCCTGGCCAGTCTCGCGTTTGCAGTCACCAGAAATCAGGATTGGCCTTGCTGCATATAAACGAGTGTCCTTGCTCAGCAAGCCAAGAGCGCCAATGGTTGCCTGATAAGATGATCCAGATTAGATAGAACGTGAGACTTCAACAATGTTTTGATTGCACACCTCTGCAGCGTAGTGCACGTCACCATCAGCCAGAGTCTGAAACACCTCTTCAAGATCGTCTTCGGTGTTAAACTCGAGGCTGACATTCTTCGCATGCTCCCTACACAATCCCAGAAACCGGTTCGTCAAGTGATCCCACCTGAGCCGTTTCTCCGTCGCCAGCTCATCTAGCATCAAGATCTGATGGACAACCTTCGCACCCTGCAGAACTTCGTGAATGCTCTTGAAGCATGCGTCAATGTTCTTCTGGATTTCAAAGGTAGTCGGGGTTCCATGTGAAGGGATGATAGGAGGCATGGTAGAGCGGTTCCGAAGAGTTGTGATTCCAGGGAGTCCCAATGCACGGTGAGCAATTTGCGCTATTCTGTTTCCACCCATCTTCCACAGAAGCAGACCCCGCATGTCGTCTTCCTCCGTGTAGCTCTTAGGCTGATATATACCCATTGCCGCAGAGTGGTACAGCCGAATGATTCCTCGAATGCCCCGCTTCTGCCCCAACGCAACACGCACAAGGCGATCAACTCGTTCGTACTTCCCACTAGCAATTGCCACCACAAATCGCTTATGATCCGAAAGGGAAGCAGCCTGCCCTATCAGTCGCCTAGCATTGTTCAAGCCGCGAAGACGCAACACCTCGATCTGCGAGTTCTTCCGCTGCAGGATCTCAACCAGCGCACCAAAACCGTGGTAAGCATGGTTCGCATTTTCGTGCACGCCCTCGATTGCCCTCCGCTGAATCCCCTGCAGCGTCGTGTTCTGTCGCAAATCTTGACATGCCCCACAACACTCTCGGCCGGTAATCACATCTTCGCAGGACCGTGCATGTAGTCTCAGCACACCGTCAATCAACGAGTAGTCCCATGGGATGTTTATCTTGTCATGGAGAGCGAATGGGTACAACTTTGAGGGAGTCTGGCCCACTGGTACGTCGAATATATATCCTATACATCGCTTTCGGCGTTTCTGACTTGGGTTTCGTACAGTGTCCTGCTCCAATGCATCCACATCAATTGGCTGGTACAGGGTACGCGCTCCCTGTTCTGCAGAACTGTCGTCAACGCGTGAAATAGTCGAGGTTGCTGCTTTGATTCTGGGAGGTGAAACAGCAATGGAAGCTGGCTCGATTTCAATAGGAGTACTTGTCGGTGGGAGGCCGGCTTCGTTCAAGCTACATGGAGTCTGAGTAAGTCACTTTTCGCGTTGTGAGCTAGACCGAACTGACATTCTATCAACCTCCTCCATCAGGTGATTAAGCTTCCCATCAAACAGTTCCCAATCGACACCCTGCTCAAGCACGAAGTACTCGACAAATCTCATGAGTGCTGCGAGTCCAAGATCACCGCGCCGCACAAGGTGAGCTGCAGGGATACTGTTATCCCATCCGAGATTAGACTTCATAAATGAGTTCAGGAATTCCTCCCAGAGGTCAGCCGACTTCGTTTTCGGATCGAAAACTGTGGTCGGATCTCTTGCGAAGCCAGACAATGGGTCACCTTCAACAGCCTCAGGTACGGACTCTGGAATTCGATGCACAGCTGCTCGAAGTCGGCTAACAATGTGCGCTGGGGACAGGATTGTCAGCGCCGTGGCGGGAGCATCATCTGCTTGGGAATAGGAAGGGCCCGAGGTCGCTGGACGTTGATCAAGAGTTTGTGAGGAGGGGGAACCGATTTCGAGGCTTGATGAGGCTTGAACGAGAGGTGGTGCCGAGACGAGGGATGGTACAGGCTTCGGTTTTTTATGCATGAACGACATGATAGAACCATCTTTCTTCCTGGTCCTTTCCTTATCTAGTTTAGCTTTACCTTCACGGCAACGCTTCGACCCTACGTGGGTCTTGTGGAAGTTTTGAATACCTCCTGGCCCGCAATTAAAATTCACTTGACACTCGGGACACACAACATGGCCTGTAGCGTCAGGCACAAGTGTCTGGGACATCTTATCAGCATTTTTCGATGACAACTTCAACAAGACAAGCCGTATGTTGATTGGCGTACCTGTGATTCCATCATTACTGAGAGGCAAGCGAGGATACGAGATGGATTGTTATCTGCACCCAAAAATTCTCTCTCGAGTTTCTCGAATGTTTCTGACGCTTTTTTTGCCTCACAATGACTGAAGACTAGATATATTCGGTGCAACTGAGACTATAAATGGCCATTTGGGTCAAAATTTTGGTCCAAATTTTGGGGGTCAAAAAAAAAAAATCAGCCTGCCGGCTCGACCCTACCTACTACCCTCGGGTATCGGATCATTATTCCGGTGCACCCTTGGTCAAATACGGTATCTCGAACAAGGATATAGCACATGGGAAAGCTTACGTAATTTATCGAGGTTGTAAAAATAGCACTGAGCATGCGCAAAAAGGTTAATTTTCGCCCGGACCCATTTCCACGCTGAAAAACCGTCTGGGTTCCTGATATATTGAAATTTTACGATATAGCCTGATGAAAAGTATAAAAAGTTGTCGCCCCGATCCCCTCAAATACGGTATATGTGGACAGGGATTTCCCAAATTTGGCTTGAAATTTGGCTGAAATAGCCTGAAATACGGTATTTTCGGACAGGGAAATCGCCATTTTGGCGCCCTAAAATACGGTATTTTCCGAGCAAACCTCTAGGGGAGCTTCCCGGGGCCTTCGCTTTCCTTCTCGCCCCGGATTTGTGTTTCACGACTCACGGGGGTTTGAAGCTGGGTCGTCCAAAGAGCTTTCCACGGTACAACAGTTTGTAGAGTATCGTTCGTCTAAAGCGAAGGTCGTCGAAGAACAGCTGCATGCTATATGGTACGACACTTGCCTGCCATCCGCTCCGTGCGGGCCTGACACATCATTGCTCAGGATGTGCCTCCCACTCGATGATTCCCGTGAATTGTTTGAGGTGGAAAAGGAACCATTTCGCTGGTTGAGAGGAGACAGTGAGTAGCCCACCACGAATAAAATAATATCACTCTTGAATGTCCCCCAGCTCCATTGGTTATTATCTTTACAAAGCGCGATGGTGCTATTTCAAAGGCCACACAAAACATCATAGGGGCGCAGGCTTCATTCAACAACAGCCGAGCGTCTAGGAAGCAAGCCCGCATCAAAGCAGAGACAGAAGTTACAGAACACGTGAAAAAACGTCAGGAGGAGCTGAAACAATTGAGCGGGTCAAAGGCTGCCCTAGTGTTTATCACTACAAGTGGTATGGCTAACCAATTTGGCACAATTAATCACTGATTTGACAATGTATAGACATGCAAGAAAATACTCATAAGACCACTACACTATGCGATGATCTAATCAAGATAACAGAGCAGGGTCTGAGCGGGCCAAGGCTCAAGACATTGCTCTCCATCGTATGGCACCGCAATATCCTGCAAAGTGGATTTTGGTCATTTTATTGGTATGAGAGGTGCTTTACATGAGTATTACACACAGACACATTCTTTTCTCATTAATAGGACCTTCAGAACCAACACAAGTAAGTCATGGTTTTGATGGTGGAGATCCTTGCATAGGCGATTGATCTTGTAGCAGAAAAAACTATGCTGGGCTCAAGTTCTCCATCGCTACATGCGATGGCCACTATAGGCTCAATTACGGTGAGCCATTTAGAAGGTGAACTAGTACCAAGCAGACCACTAACATATATCCTGATGTTTTGTAGTTGGTAAGCGAAGATTATGATGTCAAATTTGACATCTCCACTACCTTGCTTTGCCTGCTAATGCATTGTTGTTAGTTTGTGAGTGTATGAATCCTCCATCTGTGTTCTCCGTCTGCTGATATCCTGGATGCTGTTCCTGTGCAGTTGGTGAGTCTCTGCATCGTTCATCTGAATCCTTGACTGACTGATCTCCTGGGCGCTGTTCCTGTGTAGGATGTGAGTCTCTGCATCCTCCATCTGAATTCTTCACTAGCTGATGTCCTGAATGCTATTCCTGTGTAGCGTGTGAGTCTGTACATCCTCGGTCTAAATTCTTCACCAGCTGATCTCTTGGGTGCTGTTCCTGTGCAGTCGGTGAGTCTGTGCATCCTTCATCTGAATTTTTCACTAGCTGATGTACTGGGTGCTGTTCTTGTGTAGTGGGTGAGTCTGTACATCCTCCATTTGAAATCTTCACCAGCTGATACTCTAGGTGCTATTCCTGTGTAGTTGGTGAGTCTTTGCATACTCCATCTGAATTCCTCACTAGCTGATGTCCTGAATGCTGTTCCTGTATAGTTGGTGAGTCTCTGCATGGTTCATCTGAATCCTTGACTGACTGATCTCCTGGGTGCTGTTTCTGTGTAGGATGTGAGTCCCTGCATCCTGCATCTCAATTCTTCACTACCTGATGTCCTGAATGCTGTTCTCGTGTAGCGTGTGAGTCTGTGCATCCTCCATTTGAATTCTTCACTAGCTGATATCCTGGGTACTGTTGCTGTGTAGCGTGTGAGTCTGTGCATTTTCCATCTGAATTCTTTACTAGCTGATGTCCTGAGTACTGTTCCTATGTAGTCGGTGAGTCTCTGCATTTTCCATCTGAAATTTTCACTGACTGATGTCCTGGGGGCTGTTTCTGTGTAGCGTGTGAGTCTCTGCATCCTCCATTTGAATTCTTCACTAGCTGATGTCCTGGGTGCTGTTGCTGTATAGGATGTGAGTCTCTGCATCCTCGGTCTGAATTCTTCACCAGCTGATCTCCTGGGTGCTGTTGCTGTGTAGGATGTGAGTCTGTGCATCCTTCATCTGAATTTTTTACTAGCTGATGTCCTGAATGCTGTTCTTGTGTAGCATGTGAGTCCGTGCATCCTCCATCTGAATTCTTTACTAGCTGATGTCCTGGGTACTATTCCTGTGTAGTCGGTGAGTCTGTGCATTCTCCATCTGAAATTGTCACCAGCTGATGTTCTGGGTGCTGTTCTTGTGTAGGATGTGAGTCTCGGCATCCTCCATTCGAGTTCTTCACTAGCTGATGTCCTGGATGCTGTTCCTGTCTAGTGGGTGAGTTTGTGCATTCTCCATCTGAAAATTTCACCAACTGATGTCTTGGGCACTGTTCCTGTGTAGGATGTGAGTCTGTACATCCTCCATCTGAATTCTTCACTAGCTGATGTCATGGGTGCTGTTCCTGTGTAGGATGTGAGTCTCTGCATCCTCCATCTGAATTCTTCACTAGCTGATGTCCTGGGTGCTGTTCCTGTGTAGGATGTGAGTCTCGGCATCCTCCATTCGAGTTCTTCACTAGCTGATGTCCTGGGTGCTGTTCCTGTGTAGGATGTGAGTCTCGGCATCCTCCATTCGAGTTCTTCACTAGCTGATGTCCTGGGTGCTGTTCCTGTGTAGTGGGTGAGTCTGTGCATTCTCCATCTGAATTCTTCACTAGCTGATGTCCTGGGTGCTGTTTCTGTGTAGCGTGTAAGTCTGTACATCCTCCATCTGAATTCTTCACTAGCTGATGTCCTGGGTGCTGTTCCTGTGTAGCGTGTGAGTCTCTGCATCCCCCATCTGAGTTCTTCACTAGCTGATGTCCTGGATGCTGTTCCTGTGTAGTGGGTGAGTTTGTGCATTCTCCATCTGAAAATTTCACCAACTGATGTCTTGGGCACTGTTTCTGTGTAGGATGTGAGTCTGTACATCCTCCATCTGAATTCTTCACTAGCTGATGTCATGGGTGCTGTTCCTGTGTAGGATGTGAGTCTCTGCATCCTCCATCTGAATTCTTCACTAGCTGATGTCCTGGGTGCTGTTCCTGTGTAGGATGTGAGTCTCGGCATCCTCCATTCAAGTTCTTCACTAGCTGATGTCCTGGGTGCTGTTCCTGTGTAGGATGTGAGTCTCGGCATCCTCCATTCGAGTTCTTCACTAGCTGATGTCCTGGGTGCTGTTCTTGTGTAGTGGGTGAGTCTGTACATCCTCCATTTGAAATCTTCACCAGCTGATACTCTAGGTGCTATTCCTGTGTAGTTGGTGAGTCTTTGCATCCTCCATCTGAATTCCTCACTAGCTAATATCCTGGGTGCTGTTCCTGTGTAGCGTGTGAGTCTCTGCATCCCCCATCTGAATTCTTCACTAGCTGATATCCTGGATGCTGTTCCTGTGTAGTGGGTGAGTCTGTGCATTCTCCATCTGAAATTTTCACCAACTGATGTCGTGGGTGCTGTTCCTGTGTAGGATGTGAGTCTGTGCATCCTCCATCTGAATTCTTCACTAGCTGATGTCGTGGGTGCTGTTCCTGTGTAGTGGGTGAGTCTGTGCATTTTGCCATCCGAAATCTCAGCGACTGATGTCCTGGGCGCTGTTCCTGTGTAGGATGTGAGTCTGTGCATCATCCTCGATCACTAGCTGATGTCCTGGATGCTGTTCCTGTGTAGGATGTGAGTCTCGGCATCCTCCATCTGACTTCCTCACTAGCTGATGTCCTGAATGCTGTTCCTATGGTTATATTTAGCTAGTATGCCCAAAACTCTTCTCAGACATTTAACCCCTTATCAACTTTGTATTGCTATCCTTTCCAGGGAACAGAGGATAAAGTGTGTTCTTGTCTTGATGTTCTATTCTTACAATCACTTATATACTAGCAAAGATCGCCTTCACTTGTCTCATGTCAAATCTCATTCATGGGTCTGATGTCCATGTCCAGGATTTCCTTATTTCACCAAGAAATAGGCAGCCAACTAACGCCATAAAGACATTGACAGACACGGACATCTTGACATGTGCCGTTGGTATGTTTCCTGGATATATGATTCTTTTCTTTTCATTCATGATGTGCTCAGTAGTTCTGGTATCAATGCATGGCATCAGTGCAAAAACCCTTTCCAAGGACATTGAAATAAAGACAGAAGACTGGATTTTGGCCATTTCGTCCTTTCTCACGGAGCACCATGACCTTGTGCAGACAAAGGTTCCCACCATAAGGGCTCAGGTGGAAGGCATTGTAAAGGAGATTAAAAATCACAAGATCGCAAACAGACTGGGGAGATGGAGGTTTTCTGATAAGGAGGCAGAAATATTTGCAGGAAAGTTGTTAGGATGTGTGGAGAGTAATCTCTTGTAGTTGGCCTGGAGCATCAAATAGTTTCTCTCCTCCGTGATTCAATTCATTTCCGAACCCATGCATTTTGTCAGTATATATGGCCTGCTTCACAAAATAGAGGACCAGGTGGAGATGAAGAAACCCTAAAGCGCAAGGCATGAAACCGGAAAGACCGATGAACACGACCAGGTGCTGACCAAACATAGGATCTCGAGGTCAACCAAGCAGAAAGGAATAAATTATGTACAGCGCCCATATCACACACACAGAAATCCCTGCGTGTATAAGGTGACACATGCAGCCCTCGCAGTCGCAATTGAGATACTCCACCATGAAACTGAGACAATTGAAGAACAAGAAATGGAAACCGTACATCAGAACCATGTAAGTAGGCAAAAACGAGAGAGGAATATAGAGAGGGTAGAAAGAGAAGGATTCGACGTAGGCAACGACAGATGAGACACCGAAGAGTCACTTTTAAGAGAAAGGAAGTAAGAAGTGCAGTGGCGATTAGGGTATGCGAGCAGGTAAGTACTACGTATGAGAGAAAGAAGAGTGAGGATAGTAAGCCTAGCGTAACAAGACCATTCGGCGCCGAATCATGAACAGAAAGAAAAGAGAGAGAAAAGGAAAGAGGTGGAAGAGAGGAAGAGATATCATGGGCAACGTGAAATATATGCGGGTAGGTATAAGCGTGTGGGAGGGATAGCCGATATCTTAGTTGGCCAAGAGAGGTGCATTTCGCACCCGTGTGGTGCAATGCGGTGTTTACCACGACCCAGATATATGAATCAGGGCGTGGCGTCGAAGGTTCCTTGGTAAATGCGTCATCTACCGCTGCAAATCCGCACGGCTAAACATGCAAGCAAGCAAATCAGCCCCTCCACACCCAGACGAAAGCCATAACAAGAAAAGACTCACTCCCGCAGAGTATCATACAAAAACTTGTAACTCCTCAAATTTCCCTTCATCCTCCTGATATCCAGACTGAACGTATCCGTCAATCGGTCGATCCGCGTGAGTTCCACCGAGAATTTGACTTCATCGCCTGCGTCCTGCGCTGGGTCCCCGTATGTCGTAGCTCCAAGAATGACTCCCGGTTCCGTCGCGAGCGGCGAGGGAATATCATCGTCCAGCGGCGATGCGAGGCCTGTCGAGGAGACCTGCGAGGATTGCCGTCGCATGAGGAGACCGCGGAGCATGCCGCCGGGTGCTGAGAACGATGAGGGCGAGGGCAGGGGCAGACCTCGTTTGTCCACCTAGCACATTTGATCAGCCAAAGCCCTTCAAAAAAGGGAAAGAGAGAAAGAAACCTACCCCGTTGCTCGCCGCACTCCCAACCATCGTCACAGCCGCCAAGCTCCCCCCAGCCCCCACAGCTGCCCCCACATTCCCCAACGCACCAGGCGGCGGCGTCGATGCCCCGCCCATGATCATCGACCCCTTCCGCCGCTTCGCCCGCAAACACCTATACTTGTACTCGCTCTCCACCTGGATCTCAACGCCCATCCCCTCGAGCACCGCGCGCACGTGCCGGATGACCTCTGGTGGCGGCTTCGTCGTGATCGTAGACTGGTCCACTGCACCGTGGTGTGTGCGCAGGGCGCCCCAGGGATGCTGGGGCACCGGAGGAGCTGAGACGGCACTGGTGTGGTGGTGATGCGCGTCCCGGTCCCTGTCCCGATCACGGTCGCGCCCGCCGATGGTAACAGAATTACGGAACCGCGTGACGAGGCTCGGCGCCCCCAACGTCGTAGCAGTGAACGACGTATCCGCCGTGGCCGTCGACGGCGTCCGCTTCGGGTGATTATACGACGACGCCGACGACGGCATACGAGTGGTACTCGCCGTAGGAGTAGTAACGACCACATGCACGGGGAGCGTATCCCCCCTCTTCTTCTCCCCCATCCCCTCCTCCCCTCTCCCCGCATACGCCGCCTGAGTCGGCGTCGAACTCCTCTGCCCCGTCTTGGGCTCCTCCTCCTCATCCGCACTCACACTACCAGCACCATCCCTTACCCTGCTTCGGCCTCTGAACCACGCCATCACCTTCCTCGCCTTACTCGTCGACGCCTGCATCCCCATCCCCGCTCCTCCGCCCTCGTGACCAATCTCCCCCGTGGCCCCAGCGAACGACTGTGCCGGCCCCGCGCTAGTTTTCTCCCCACCGCTCCTCACTAGCGCACTATGCGGGGGCTGCAACGCCTTCGCCGCGGGCTTCTCCTTCCCATCAGGCGTAACAGCCCCAGACGCCTCCCCACTACCCGGCGCCCTTCCCTTCGCGCTCCTCCCCCTGATCGTCGACCTAAACGGCTCCACCATCACAGTAAGCGTATTTCTCCTACTCTTCTTCCCCTCCTCCTTCTTCCCCTCCTTCCCTCCCTTTTCTTTCTTCTCCGCAGGCGGACTCAACAAAACACTCGACCGCGAACCCGATCTCCCCGACCTCCCACTCTCGCTCGGCACCCGCCCAGGACTGCTATCACCAGTGGCGGCAGTGGCGGTAGACGCGGCACTGGAGGATCCCCCGCTGAGCATCTTTCCAAGCCCCACCAATTTATCGAGCGACGCGCGGCCGGCTTTCTGGCTCCTGCTCCCAGTCCCGGTCCCGCTGCTGGGAACGCGGTCTTCGACCTCGATGTCGCCGGAGGCGTCGGGCGAGGAGAATATGATGGGTGTGCTGGGCGGGCTGGCGGCGGCCACGCTGATGTTGGGTGTAGTGGAGGTCGGTGTGGAAGCGACGGGCGTGGACGGCGTACGCGCGTGGCTGGACCTGGTTGAGGCGCGCGTGGGGGTGGCACTGGGAATTTTCGGGGACGTTTGAGTCGTCGTGGGTGTGGATGGGGTGGGGAGCCCGCGGTAGGAAGACGGTATGGTGCCGTTGGCTGTTGCAGATGCAGAGGGTGGTGGGGAGGGAAGAGGTTTCGTAGGTGACACCTTGATGCTACCCTGCGATGGCCGCCTTTCCTTCGGAACGGGCGATACCACAGGCGGAACTCCGTTCTGCCTTTGAGGAGTCTGCTGCTGCTGCTGTGGGTCGCGGTGGCTCTGCTGAGGCTGCTGCTCATGACGGCCTTCGCGGTCCTCACTCCTCCTCCCACCCGTACTCTGTCCCTGACTCCCGCTCCTCCCATGCGTCCGGGGCTCATCGTACTCCACCTGGATCGTATGTCTAAACCCTCCCCCACTCCCACTCCCTCCCCCATTAACCTTGTGTCCCTTGGGCGACTGCGCCACATCGGCTGCGAGCATCGCCGCCTTGCCAGCCGACGCACTCGGCGGCGGCCCGAACGGATCATCGTCCCCGCCCGCGATGGCGCTGGGCCCTGCATGCCGTCTGGAAGCAGGAGAAGCGTTGATAGAGAGGTCCACGGACGAATCGTACAAGAACTCGGGCTGCGTGGACTGGCTCCTCCCACCAGGCGACGGGCCTTCCGTGGCAGCTTGACGATGCCCGCTCCCGCTGCCGCCCGTAGGGATGTGGTGGCTCTGGGTGCGCCCCACGGGGGCTGCGACGGCTTGTTGTTGCTGTGCACCTTGTGTGGAAGTCGCACGCATTTGGCGCTGGTACGCGAGGCGACGCTGTTGGTGCTGGTCCAGTGCGGCGCGTTCGAGTTGATCGACCGAACGACCGAACGCGATTGGGACGCCTGGGGCGGGGGGCGGGAGGGAAGTATCTTTAGGCATGGCGTATCCGGAGAGCCAGGGGTGGCGCATGACGGCGTCGAGGCTACTGCGGCGCGTGGGGTCTGGGACGAGCATCATGCCGAGTAGATCGCGGGCCTCGGCTGATATGTATTCAGGGAAGGAGAGCGGGGTATTGACGATGTATTTGTACAAAAGGTTGATGTTATCGCCATCTGGGTTGGCGGGGTCGTCGTCGAAGGGGAGGTACCCTGCAAGCATGGCGTAGAGGATGACGCCGCAGGACCAGATGTCGACGGCGCTGCCGACATACAGGCCTTCACTGATCACAAGCTCAGGGGCGGCGTAGCAAGGGGAGCCGCACGAGGTCTGCATGAGGTCGTCGGAGCGATGCTCGAAGCGGTTGGCGAAGCCAAAGTCAGTGATGATGACGTTGCGGTGGCGGTCGAGGAGCAGGTTCTCGAGCTTGAGGTCGCGGTGGACGATCTTCTTCTGATGGATATACCAGACTCCGGAGATGAGCTGGGAGAAGAGTTTGGCGGCGTCGCGCTCGCGGAGATAGCGGTGCGCGAGAATGTGGTCAAAGAGCTCGCCCCCTGAGGCGTACTCGAGGATGATGCCGATGTATTTATCGGTCTCGATCACATCGTAGAGGCGGACGATGTTGGGGTGCTTTAGGGTCTGGATGGAGTTGTTAGTAGAAGTACGGCGAGACGGATCTGTCACTCACTCTTAGAACTTCGATTTCCCGCTCAACCTTTGACATGCGGACACTATTATCCACGTTTCCGCGTCTGATAAGCTTGACAGCGACCTCCTCGCCCCATTGGCTGTGCAGACCGAGTTTGACCTTTCCAAACTCGCCCTCACCAAGGGTTTGTAGTAGCAGATATGGCCCAAATTTGGGAATGGTTCGACGTGGATGAGCCGTGGCATAGGCTACGGCTGCTGGGTGAGAATAAACATCGGTATAAGCTGGTGTATCGTCTCTCGACGATCCCCCATGGTGAGCAGACTGTCCTCCGGAAACTACAGTATGAGATGCCCGCTGTTGGCGACGAGACGACGATGGGGGCGGTGGGCTGGGCTGAACAGCAGCTGAGACGGGTCTGGGACCGCCTGGAGAGTCCTGCGATGGGATTTGTAGGCTCGCAGAGGATATCATGGTTGTGCCAGCGATGTGGCCGACGAACGGAGGAGTTCGCTGCTGTGTGTGTTTTCGTTGGTTGAGGTTTCAACAAAGCCGGGCTTGGTCAACAAAGCGCGTGTGAATTTGATCAAATCCTTCATTCTGTACTCCATTCTCATTTGCTCTTTACTCGTATCCTACTCCTTCCCATGCAAGCCCAGGACATGATTTTGGTAGAATAAAAAAGAGTCCGTATACCACTCCGGTTCAACCATGAACCGTACGTTATCGGGAGAAATCCCAACTATCCCGACGCCCACGTGCAGCGGGGTAGCACCCACGTTGAGGATGAGCCCGCTCCGACGCGCATCAGCATTTTACCGACGACGATGAGCTCAGACCTGAGACGATCGCGATGAACCATGCACGTGGCATCTACGCAACTAGCTCTGCGTCTCACTGAGAGTCCGAATACCGCAATCCTGTGTAATATTAGACACCTTCGTATAGCATCTGAACACAATCTACCATGCCACCTCCAAATCAACCCATCACATCACCTCCCACTATACCTTTTCCAAAGTGAATTCTCAAGTTTCAACTCGCGCTGACTGGAACGACAGGCCGCCGTCTAGCTTCCTAATTGTCTCAAAATCGTCACTCTGCGCAACCGCATTGCTCAATAAACATTCAATAACCCTCTCGAATAAGCACTAAACATGTTGGCCGCACCCGCTGCCGTCCTCTCCACCGCCTCGCTCGGCGACATAGTAAATCACCCACCCACACCTGCGTACCTTGGTCTTCCCCTCCATCGTGGTGCGATCGACAAAACCACGATCACGACTCACGCGCCGCCAGAAGCGATGAGGCGGGTGCGCGTCGCGCTGCAGAGCATGGGCATCATCGTGCAGGCCGAGGGCGAGTACCGGTACCGATGTATACGGCCCCGACGGATACTTGATTCAGAAGCACTGGTCGAAGGAAAGGACTCGGGCTTGGTGGTAGAAGACGATGAAAGTCCCATTTCCCTCCCAGATGTACCTGAAGTACTGAGCATCCCTGACTCGGACGCACTTGACGACAACCTGGTGAGTTAGACCAATGTCATCACCGGCCACCCCCTAACACGACATGCGGTTACGTGCAGCACGAGCTATCATTCGAAGACGCTCTGGTGAGCCAAGCAGAACCCCTTCCACCCCCACCCAACTCCTCATACCTATAATTTGACAGCCCCAGCCGCCCGATGACGACATCACACCCACAACCCTCCACCCCTCCACCAGCTTCGACTCCCCACCGCCACCCATAACCATGCCCTCCCCACCCCCCATCACCGTCCCCAGCTCGCCCCCCGCTTCAAGTCCCAGTCCCGCTCCCACCCGGGTCCTCCCAACCCTCCAGGGCCTCTCCATCCCCTCCACATCCACATCCTCCTCTGCCTCCTCCGCCGTCCTCCTCAACACGCCCTCCACGTTCGAGGCCATAGCTTATGGCGCACACACGGAAGACCCAGGCGACGAGGTCCGCTTCTCCGTCGAGATCACGCGGTTGGATCGGCTTGATGGGACGTATAGTTTGGATATAAGGAGGCTGAAGGGGAATTTGAGGAGTTATAAGTTTGTTTATGATTCTGTGAGGACGAGGGTGTCGTTTGCGCCGACTGGGACTCGGGACGGGGGAGGGGGGTGATCGTGATCGTGTGCTTGGGTGACTGTTGGTACGGTCCGCCTCTCTGTCTCTGAGTCCATTCAGCTTTGAACTTTCATTTCTTTTCTGCTTTCTCCGGGCTCCCTGTATTTGTACTTGTATTCATCATCTCATGTATCTCAGCGATGTAACTGTCACCCGAATACGGAATCGTCCTTTCTGCGTCTCTTTCGGTGTGCTTCCTTTCAGTGCCGAATGGAATGTCGGGCACTAGGCCTAATAATATCATGGCTAATCATGAACGCTAGATGGGTGGTCCCAGCTTCTTGCCTAGATTCACCAGCGCATCTCAAAGAATCAAACCGCTGTAGTGAATACATTATCTTAAGTAGATACGGCCGCTGCCCAACAAAAAGATAGATTATAGGCGGACATTGAGGTGGGCATGAATTGGGAAGGGAAAACAAAAAGGAGTATGTTTTTCCCCCGTACACCATTGGACACACCCGGAATTGAACCGGGGACCGCCCGCACAAGCGAAGAATGCTAAGCGGGCGTGATAACCAACTACACCATGTGCCCATGGACAATGGTCAGCCCGATGCCTCTCGGAGGAAAAGAACGCACTTTACACTACGCTCTGATTGTCTCGTCCTGATGTTCTAGCCGATCATAGATAAAACTTGAAGGAACACGATCATAAGAATATCATTACTATGTAGCAGATACACCCGGAATTGGACCATTGTAGACGCGCTCCTGGATGCCTCAACCGCAAGCGGCCGTGATAACGAACTACACCCTCTATGTGCAACGACGGTTCGCTCGACGGTAGGAAAAGAACAAGCCTTAAATTGATGATCGATGTCAGAAGGTCGTCAAGGAGCTAGCGTGAACAGTTTGGTCAGTCAACTCACGACTTCGTGAACGCTGTTGGGGGGTCTGCGATAAATTCTGATGTCTCCGCTATTTACCAACAGCAGAAGTAGTCGACTGTACTAATCAATCAGTGTCCGTGGCTACAATGCAAAAGTCCAAGTCCACAATCCCCTTCCAAAAAGCATGAATATACGAGAAATGGTGATAGCTTTCTCTCTCTCTTTCTCCATCGGTGCTCGCTCAGCAAGGGTGGGCCTTGACGGTAGAAGGTGTCTGGAAGAGCTTCACTTCTGCCGCGCGACGCCTGGTGAGACCCTTAAGCACCTTCCCGCCAGCCTTGTTAAACCTGGGGAGCTCCTGTGCAGCAACGGTGTTCGCATTCTCGCCCGCATTAAGCCTCTTCACAAGCGTACTCTTCTTCGCCGCGCCACACCCAACATTGAAGCTCCACGCCGTCAGCGCGCCGAGCTGGTTGTCATTGAGCACCACGTCCTTGTTCACCGCACCATTGATGCAAGTGACGAACTGCTTGACGTCGGTCTGCAGGAGCTGGGCGGCAGTGGATTGGGAGAGGGGGAACTTGAAGGGAACCTCGGCGCAGCCTGCGGACTTGCAGAGGTGGCCGAAGCCGACGGTGGGAAGACCGATTGGGTCGGGCGCAGGGGAGGCGACGAATCCTTCGAAGGATTTTATGAGGGAGACGGTGGCGTCATTGATGCCGGGGGCGCCGCACGCGCCGACGGCGGATTTTGCGTCGGCGGTGGCGTCGGCGGCGGCGGTATCGTCAACAGCGGGATCTGCGGCGACTTTGTCTGCAGCGACCGGCGGGACAGCAGGTGCTTCGGCAGCGACAGCGGCGAGTGCAGGTTTCGCAGCGACAGGTGCAGGTTTCGCAGCGACAGGTTCAGGTTTCGCAGCGACAGGGGCTGGGGCAGCAGCAGCGTCATTGTCGTCACCACCGAGCCCCAAGAAATCAGCCACCTTCCCTGCAGCATCAGAGATCTTAGAGCCGAAGGATTCGTCGTCCTGGGCAGCTGCAGCCGGGGCAGGAGCAGCAGCAGCGGCATCATCGTCTCCACCAAATCCCAAGAAGTCGGCCACCTTGCCTGCTGCCTCGCCGAAACCGCCTGAGGATGAGTCGTCCGCGGAGAAGTCATCTCCACCGAAACCAAAGAAGTCGCCGATGCCGCCGAGGTCGAATTGCCGGTTTGCGAGGGCACGGGAGTCTGAATGGATAAGACAAGTAAGCACTTTTGTTTTTAGAAGATAATGGGTGGTTTAACGTACCGGAAGTACCCTTATACGGAAGAGGAGCAGCGTTCACGGCATTGGAGAGAAGGAGAAAGAGAACGGAGATGGGAACGATCATCGTGTATATCGCGTGTGTGTATGGTGCGTGTTCGTGTGAAGGAAGTCCTCGTCAACGAGATGGGATTCAGGTGGTAATGAAGTCGAAGGTACAGAAAACAAAGAACGAAAGTTGGGAAGCTGAGGGACGAACGAAGGACAGGCGAGAAAGACGAAGATAACGCAGACAACCCAGGAGATGCAGAACTAACGGAGGAGGAGCGCTATTTAAGGCGTTTATCAGGGAGTCGATCATGAGGCACATCGACAGCAGACAAGCAGGTTCGACAGGCGACAACTTGTGATTAAGCATAGGCTGCATAGCGCATGCTAGCCGGTGATGAGATAGAGTCACTGACGAGGGGATAAATTAAAAATATCTGTCCATCTTGTCAGCCAACTAGTAACAGATTAACAGACACGTCTCGCTTGTGTTAGAGTCTCCATGACTTGAAGTGCCAAGCCCAGTCGGACGCATGGTTGAGGAGAAGGAGAATGATGTGATGTGACGTGACGATGACATCGACTTCAACGAAATTGAAATTTGTTCGAAACAGTGAAGCGGCCAGTGAAGGGATGACGAAGTGTTGACTTGTTCGAATGTTGATCATGATGTGCCCTGAGTCGCTCAAGACGAAGATCATGTTCCGATTTCCTTTGAACAGTGTGTGGCGCCTGATTACATCAGTAAAAATACATGTCATACTTTCGGCGCTTTCACAGCTTTCGAAAGTTGCGAAAGCGGCGAAAGTGGGAAAGCGTCAGAGACTTTTGAAAAGAAGGTCCCGAGTTCTTTTCAAAAGCAATCCACCTTTCGTAAGCGCGAGAAAGCTGTGAAAGAGCCATAGAAAGACGCTGCAAGTGTGACCTCTTTCGAAAGCTTACATGTTGCACGACAGTTCAGGCAGGGCAAATATATGCATTTTGAGTGCTAGAACACTTCGGAAAGAGACTTTGAGCTACACAAAAGGCGAACAGGTGTCCCAGTGGCTACGTTACACATCATCGTCGTCGTCATGAAGCTCGAAATCGCTCGATGCGGCGTCTACGACGTCAGGAAGAGCCTGGACCGTGATGGCCTTCTGACGTCGCATCGCACCAATGGCCCCCTCGATGATCTTCTCCCACTGACTATTGGACAGCCGCTTCACCAGCCGGTAGAGCTGCGACGTTGACTTGGGATCCGCGAGAACGACGGGCGGTAGTTGGGGAAAATTGGTCGGAACACGTGTTGGATTGTCGCCCCAGTTGTCTTTCGAAAAATCGCCGGCCGGTCGTGCGAGTGGAAGGAAATCGCCTGAATACCATCGAGAAACAGCACGTTGACACTGCCCTCGATTAGTGTTAGGACGGACGGAGGAGAGTTGATCACTTACTGCTTGAATAGCCGTGACCAAGGCGCCTTCCGGCCGTTCATCTGAGCGAGCATCCTGATGAATCTGCGAAATGCTCGAGTAGTGATATGCGAGGGTGGCGAGGATGAGAGGATGCAAAAACAAGCCCTTGCAGTGTGATGATTGATTAGCTGAGTCAGGAAAGGATTGCGTATGATGTCGTACCTTAGCAGAAATGACGAGCTCCGGTTCGACGTCCTCCTCGAAGCCTTCCGCACCCTCCTTGGCTTCCACTTCTACCTCCTCATACACCAGATAATAGAAAGGGCGCTCCTTGTAATCACCTTGTAAGGCCCATTTGCACCAACCCGCGATTGCTTCTGATAGCTGTTTAGGAGTCGCTTCCGGGTGCTGCTGGACTAGAGTTTTGACGACGATTCTCTTGAAAGACTCGAGTGCCGTGGACGCCATCTTCGTCCGCCAGTTTGAGATACAGCCGTCGACCTATGACATTCAAAAACATGGTGAGATCGTGAGTCAAATCATCGGACGGCACTCACTAATTTCTTCACAACGGTCTCAAGCCATCCCCCAAGCTCCTCATCAGGAAAAACCTCCTCCCAGATACTGCGTACTTGGGCGTCTGTAGGTCGTTCCCATGCGCGAACGACCCCGAGTGCTTCGCGCAATTTTGGTAGGAAACGAGCATCGAAGGCATACTTGAGATGAACGGGTAAGTCCTCCCTCGCCCGAATGTCTTGCTTATTCTTGACTTTCTGGGCTGCGGTCGACGGAGGAATATAGTCGGCAACCGATGTTGTTGGCTCGACCTTCGCAAGAAGTTTGACCTGTCAGTCGAAACGGTGAAGGGACTTGAGTGCTGATGTTCACGAACATGTGATCAAAGAAGCACGCACTTTGTGGAACCCCGACTTTACCTCCCTAAGTCCCTCTCGTTCTTTTCTTTCTCCCACGTCCGAGCCTGAGCTGATTCCCCCCATCTCCTCGACATCGCTTATATTTGAGCTTGCGGGCAGGCTCTGTCCGTCACTGGAGATCGACATCGAACCCCGTGAACTGGACCGTTTGGCATGGCGCGGCGGCACCATCGACTCGGAACCGTCTTCGAGGTTAGTTTCCTCGAAATATTCGACGTAGTCCGCTTGCCAATCACTTCGGATTCCAGTATCGTTGGCCTTTGCTTTCTTTTTTGCTTGGCTGTGAAGGAGTGTACTGGAGGTAAGTGAGAGAATATACATGCGAAGCCAACTCACATCATGGGATCTGCAGCCTTCCTCTTCCCGTTCGCCTCTGAAGAGACTTGACGACGTGAGTTGATTTCATTTCTCAACTTCCCCCTGTTTTCCTTACGACTCCCCTTCCTTTTCCTTCCCTTCCCTTTTATTGTTGACTGTCCGTCTTCTTCGTCCGAAATATCAAGGATCTCTTCTTCATCGTCCTCATCTTGTTCATCATCAGGATTATAAGCGCCGCCGGAATCTGATGAATCCGTGTTTAAACTGAGGGCGCGGTGCCATGTTCGTAGAGTGCGAAGGAGGAGGGATGGATGAGTGTTGTATAGCAGTCGCAGGTCATATACGTATCTCTTCCACGCACACGTAGCTCTGCCGCCAGTGCCAAAAATCCCTCTCAGAACTCTGAAGACATCCCACTGCAATCGCGGTTGATCGATAACGAAAAAAAAGGTGAAGTGCTCGCACTGCTGATTGTGATGATACTGATTCTGCCCTAGCTGAGGTCTCGCCTTCACCTGCCGGCAGGGCACTACGGCCCAAACGTAACGAGCATCCAGGGGCCGCCGATGCTCCTGCTCGGAGGCGAACATCTGATGAAGTCGAAGCAGAACGTCAGGAAAAGATAAGGAAGGAAGAGATGAGGGAAAACATACGTCAGGCCACAATGCACAATGCCGCCCTTATTGAAGACGCTCTGCAACAGCAGGACAACGAGCTGTTGTCAGGTAAAACGGCACAAACGCCGTCCTCGACAAAAAAGATCTCTCATGCGCGCCCAAAACCTCGCGACCGGAGTTGTAAGTCGTCGCATCGCACTGCATCCTGTCATTAACTCAATAAATATCGGAAGGTGATGAAGAAGGGGGTAGCTCACAGCGTGATGGGCCAGATGCGTTAAACACGGATTCATCAGATTCCGGCGGCGCTTATAATCCTGATGATGAACAAGATGAGGACGATGAAGAAGAGATCCTTGATATTTCGGACGAAGAAGACGGACAGTCAACAATAAAAGGGAAGGGAAGGAAAAGGAAGGGGAGTCGTAAGGAAAACAGGGGGAAGTTGAGAAATGAAATCAACTCACGTCGTCAAGTCTCTTCAGAGGCGAACGGGAAGAGGAAGGCTGCAGATCCCATGATGTGAGTTGGCTTCGCATGTATATTCTCTCACTTACCTCCAGTACACTCCTTCACAGCCAAGCAAAAAAGAAAGCAAAGGCCAACGATACTGGAATCCGAAGTGATTGGCAAGCGGACTACGTCGAATATTTCGAGGAAACTAACCTCGAAGACGGTTCCGAGTCGATGGTGCCGCCGCGCCATGCCAAACGGTCCAGTTCACGGGGTTCGATGTCGATCTCCAGTGACGGACAGAGCCTGCCCGCAAGCTCAAATATAAGCGATGTCGAGGAGATGGGGGGAATCAGCTCAGGCTCGGACGTGGGAGAAAGAAAAGAACGAGAGGGACTTAGGGAGGTAAAGTCGGGGTTCCACAAAGTGCGTGCTTCTTTGATCACATGTTCGTGAACATCAGCACTCAAGTCCCTTCACCGTTTCGACTGACAGGTCAAACTTCTTGCGAAGGTCGAGCCAACAACATCGGTTGCCGACTATATTCCTCCGTCGACCGCAGCCCAGAAAGTCAAGAATAAGCAAGACATTCGGGCGAGGGAGGACTTACCCGTTCATCTCAAGTATGCCTTCGATGCTCGTTTCCTACCAAAATTGCGCGAAGCACTCGGGGTCGTTCGCGCATGGGAACGACCTACAGACGCCCAAGTACGCAGTATCTGGGAGGAGGTTTTTCCTGATGAGGAGCTTGGGGGATGGCTTGAGACCGTTGTGAAGAAATTAGTGAGTGCCGTCCGATGATTTGACTCACGATCTCACCATGTTTTTGAATGTCATAGGTCGACGGCTGTATCTCAAACTGGCGGACGAAGATGGCGTCCACGGCACTCGAGTCTTTCAAGAGAATCGTCGTCAAAACTCTAGTCCAGCAGCACCCGGAAGCGACTCCTAAACAGCTATCAGAAGCAATCGCGGGTTGGTGCAAATGGGCCTTACAAGGTGATTACAAGGAGCGCCCTTTCTATTATCTGGTGTATGAGGAGGTAGAAGTGGAAGCCAAGGAGGGTGCGGAAGGCTTCGAGGAGGACGTCGAACCGGAGCTCGTCATTTCTGCTAAGGTACGACATCATACGCAATCCTTTCCTGACTCAGCTAATCAATCATCACACTGCAAGGGCTTGTTTTTGCATCCTCTCATCCTCGCCACCCTCGCATATCACTACTCGAGCATTTCGCAGATTCATCAGGATGCTCGCTCAGATGAACGGCCGGAAGGCGCCTTGGTCACGGCTATTCAAGCAGTAAGTGATCAACTCTCCTCCGTCCGTCCTAACACTAATCGAGGGCAGTGTCAACGTGCTGTTTCTCGATGGTATTCAGGCGATTTCCTTCCACTCGCACGACCGGCCGGCGATTTTTCGAAAGACAACTGGGGCGACAATCCAACACGTGTTCCGACCAATTTTCCCCAACTACCGCCCGTCGTTCTCGCGGATCCCAAGTCAACGTCGCAGCTCTACCGGCTGGTGAAGCGGCTGTCCAATAGTCAGTGGGAGAAGATCATCGAGGGGGCCATTGGTGCGATGCGACGTCAGAAGGCCATCACGGTCCAGGCTCTTCCTGACGTCGTAGACGCCGCATCGAGCGATTTCGAGCTTCATGACGACGACGATGATGTGTAACGTAGCCACTGGGACACCTGTTCGCCTTTTGTGTAGCTCAAAGTCTCTTTCCGAAGTGTTCTAGCACTCAAAATGCATATATTTGCCCTGCCTGAACTGTCGTGCAACATGTAAGCTTTCGAAAGAGGTCACACTTGCAGCGTCTTTCTATGGCTCTTTCACAGCTTTCTCGCGCTTACGAAAGGTGGATTGCTTTTGAAAAGAACTCGGGACCTTCTTTTCAAAAGTCTCTGACGCTTTCCCACTTTCGCCGCTTTCGCAACTTTCGAAAGCTGTGAAAGCGCCGAAAGTATGACATGTATTTTTACTGATGGAATGAAGACTTCAAACTCCACGACAAGTCCTTCCTTGCACACGGACAACGGCCCGGACACTGGTACGCTCAACCAGAACCTTTGCTATACGAAATGAACTCTCTTATGTGTATGAGGAAAATATCGCTTCTTTGAAAGCTAACGTGGTCTCCAAATGACAGTGGATACTGCTCAACATTTTCCCAGGTGAGCACCCACGGAGTATGCTGACCTGTTACTCGAAATGGGGGGATATAGTTACTTCGAGATATGGGAGCGTAAACTGAAGTCTGTCCATCGCTATGAGAGTCAACTAGTAGAAGATGATGGAACCCGGGGAGGAGGGGGAAGGGGTTCCGAGATTCGAATCCTGAGTTTGAATTTCATGATGATCTTATCTTATCCAGTTGCTGGAGCGACCTCAGGCTCCGGGCATGTCCCGATCTTCCACCACCAAGGGGACCCTGGACGACCCAACCGCCTTCGCGAAACGCATAAACACAGGAAACCTATGCGGCAGTTGCGGTCTGTCCGGGGCAGAAATCTCCCTCAAGAAATGTGCCGCCTGTAAGATAATCAAGTGAGCTTTCACACAATCCTTGGGGCGCCCCTTCTGCAGCACCCGTTTGCACTTACATGGGCTGTTCCGGTCGCTAGGTACTGCTCAAAGGCGTGTCAGGCATCTCATTGGAAGGTGCGTAACAGCCAAGACGCTCATTCATTAGCACGCTGACGTGTCGGCTGCCTATCATCAGGTGCATAAGGAATACTGCAACACAAACGCAAAACATGCCGCAACGCTAGCGCAGGCTGACCGAGACGGCTCCTACTCGCGGTTCATCCCCCCTGGAATCACTCTGACCGAGCTGGACACGCGGCTTGACAAGTGGATCAAGTTCCACATTGACACGCTCATGGCCGCCACCGTACATGCCCTCGCACTTGACCGTGATATCAACCGTGCCCGTACACACGTCATGAACATACTTATACATTCTCGCACGGACCACCATAGCAAGCGCGGCAAATACTTTCGCATTGTAGAAGCAGAGGTTGTGGATATGAGCGTGGGCAAGCGCTACACACCTGCATGGGCTGAGTGCGTGCAACGCTTCAAGAAGCTGCAGGATGAGAGCGATAGCGATGGGAGTGGCACCGTCGCAGCGATAGTCCTAGAATGCCCCCCTCTCTCTCTGCTTCTCCTCCCCTTTAGCCCACTACTGGACCCTCGACGTATCGTCAACGCCGATTGGAAAGGAACGTTGATCAAGGACATTGAGAAGGGAACGAAGTTTGATCTCTCTGGCGCGGAAGACGGATCTTGGACGACGAAGAGTCAGGCTGCCTCTCAGGCATCCCAGAAACCGAGGAGATGATCATGATGTCGATATGCGCTTCTGCACGTCTATTATACTTATTCTCCTTACATTTGGATATTAAATGTATTTTCACCTTCGTTCCAATTTCATTTTGACTTCACATCGAAGGTGAGCTCGTTCGTTGATTTCCGTTGTACTTCCTGTTTATTCTTACCCTGGGCAAATAGTCACCTCAGACCTGTACAATCCTCTAGCGAGATAGCGGAGGTCGAGATGGCCTGAATGACAAGAACACGATCCTGTGTGTAAATCTTAACGTATAGCCTCGTGCAATATTTGACGGAAAGGTATGAAATTGGACCCCATTCTGCGTATGTATCGCACAGTTCTTGGAGCATGAGGATCACCATGGAACAGCGACCCTGTTGTCCCACCAACGACAACTTCCGAAAAGATTCGCAACGTCCTGGATGCCCTCACCATCCCAAAATGCGCCTCAGCCACCCTTTCTGACCCTCTGTCGCCTGCGCACGAGGCCGTGCAGCTTCCGCATCCTCTAATGACGCCGCAGTCGTGTGTCGTCGTTTGTACTCTGCAGGGCTCTCTGCACTGACGCCGTTCTCCCACATCCCCCGGCGCGCGGCTCTGAGGGGGAAATGTCAACAAAAGTCGATAAAAAGCAGTAGGGAGAAGTTTAGAAGTGAAAGAAGAGAAATAGACATGTGCAGGAGTCAGGGAGTAGAATGATTGATGATATGTAGATGAACGAAAACAGTGAACATGAACGTACTTGGCTTCAGCCTCGATGCTTAGGTACACATCTTTCCCCCACTTGCCGTGCTCCGCACCCGCCTACAAGGAGAAACGTGTCGTCAGTTCCCAGGCAGGTCGTACGAGGATACGGGGGCGATGCAAGAACAGGAGAAGTAGCCACATACCTGCTCATATGTAGTGACCCACCCGGCGCGCAACATCTCATGAGAGAGAACTTTCCCAGTGACCAGCGTTCCGGGTAGAATACGTGGTGCGAGAGTAACATGTGCCACCTGGAGAGTGTGGGTCGTGAGCCGGAATCAGGAGCGAAACTGAGGACGAGATTCACAATACGGGAATACTGGTCGCGCCGAAGGAGCTGACAGTAGACCACCTTCCCCAGGATAGCCTCACGTAGCCATGCTAGACTTTCCACGGCGTAAGGCTGTGCTGGGCGTCCAAAATGTGCGGCCTGTACGACGGGTAAGCATGCTTTGATGGGCTTGACATGACTTGGGGCGTATGTCAGAGATGTACTTCTGGAGCGTCTACCCCTGCTATTCGAATATGAAGCGTTTCGTCCTTCAGTCCTACATGTCATGGAAAAAATCAGGCACCTGAAAATGAAGCATAGATTACACGCAACACACCTTTACTTGTGGATGGTATTCGACGGAATTTCAGCGGCCAGTGCCAACCCAGCGCAGGCGTGTGGTATAGGCGGAAGTTGTCCGCATCTCCAACGCTGTCACAGGCGCGTCCGGGTCAGCATCAACATCCGCACGTACGTTCCAATGCCGAGGCGCCTACGAGGTGACAACACCCTTGATCCAGCGGTTACGCGCAAACAAGTCAGGTGTAACCCATTCAGCGTTCCGCAGGCGTCGTCCGTAGCGTGCGTAGAGCAAAGCGGTGGAAGCGGCAGTGAAGGCACCAAGAGCGAAGGTGGTCAATGCGAGCAGCGGCGGGGGCACCGCGTCCAGCTTGGCCTTTAGACGTTCTGAAAGAGCAAGTCCATCATTTTTAGGCTTGCGAGCATCGTTGCGCGCGTCGTCGATGTCAATGCGCCATGGCCATGGTATGGTGGGCATTTGGGGAGGTGCAGGGACGCCGGAAGCAATTGGACACGTTCACACGGTCAACAGTAACTGACTTTCTTCTCTTATCTGATAAGGAATCTCTTCCATGGCTCTAACTGTTCCCTCAAGTTCACGTCCTAGTTCAAGTCCTAGTCCAACTCCTAGTTCAAGTCCAAGTCCGGAGCCAGATCCTCGAGAGCTACTCATTCTATACGCCACAGAAACTGGAAACTCACAGGACGTCGCAGACCGCATAGCGCGCCAATGTCGACGGATAGCATTTCAATGCCGCGTCCTTAGCATTGATGCCCTTTCTGCCGTGTGTCTTCCAGCCCGTCTTCTAACATGACCATTCTAATCACACTAAATTGACATCAAAGCCCGACCTTCTCTCCGAACCTCTCGTTATTTTCGTCGTAGCCACAACAGGCTCGGGCGTCGAACCACGCTCCATGTCGTCACTTTGGGCACAGCTCCTGCGCTCCGATCTCCCAGCTGATCTCTTTGAGGATCTTTCCTTCGCGGTGTTTGGCCTCGGTGACACAGCGTACGAAAAGTTCTGCTGGGCTGCTAAAAAGCTTTCCCGACGTTTGGCCAGCCTCGGTGCACATGAGATCTGTGAACGTGGCGAGGGAGATGACCAACACCAGCTTGGGTGAGTGTCCCTATTTATATCTACTTAAGGCGCTGGGATTGAGCCTGGATACTGACGTCTCATATGTGTATAGGCTTGACGGAGGACTACAGCCATGGATTGACTCCCTCCTTGCGAAGCTCATTGAGCTACACCCACTCCCACCTGGCGTTGAGGTCATCCCAGAAACCGCCATACCACCAGCACGCGTCACCATTCATGACGCCCCGCAGACTGATATCGAAACAAAGACGGGGAAGGCAGAGACTGACGACCTTTTACAGACAGATCAGGCGTTCCATACAGCTGTTGTGCGCGAAAACACGCGCATCACGGCGGAAGGCTGGTATCAGGATGTGCGTCATCTCGAGTTCGAGTTTGATGCTAAAGATGACATACGGTATGTTCTGTTTCGTCTCATCTCTTACCTCGACGAGATCATTGGGATGAGGGCCTATCTGAACTTTTAAAAATGGACATGGGGCACTGAGCGATAACCCTTTCTTTCATCAATAGGTATTCGCCTGGAGACGTCGCTTTGATCCATCCGGTTGCTCCTCCCGCGGAAGTCCAGGACTTCCTGGAGATCATGCACTGGGACAAAATCGCCGATACCCCAATTACCGTCACACGGAGCATGATAGGTCTGTGCTTCTCGTTTTCCATAACATCTACTCTACATCGCGATTGCGCGTTCGCTCTCAATGCTGATATTTTCTCATCAATAACTACGTAGACCAATCCTTTCCTGATCATCTTCCCCTCCACCCTCAAAGAACGACCTTGCGCACCATCCTCTCTCGCCATGTCGATTTTCGCGCCGTCCCACGACGCGTTTTCTTTCAATATCTGCGATACTTCACGTCTGACGAGCGAGAGGTAGAGACTCTCGACGATTGGTTGAGCCCTGCAGGTGGGGTGCGTCCATTGATCTTTCTACACGCCTGGCCCAAGTCAACGACTCAATGTCATACAATGACAGGATGACCTGTACGAGTACTGCCACCGTCCACGCAGGACGATTCACGAGGTCATGAGCGAGTTTCGGAACGTGCGGATACCGAGGGCGTATGTCTTCGATGTTCTTCCACCGCTGCGCCCACGGCAGTTCTCTATCGCTAGTTCCATCAAGGTTCGGCGTCTACTGCATATGAAAGGCCCACATTCGATCTCTGATATGCATCTTGCTGGTATCGTGTATGATTTTCTACTTGATGTGGCGTAGGAACGTCCAAACAGGGTCCAGCTATGTATCGCGATCGTCAAGTACCGTACGAAGCTGAAGGTTCCAAGACGTGGGGCTTGTACAACCTACCTTGCGGGGCTAAAGCCTGGTGCGTCGTCGTCGTGTCGTTCGTTCTTGCATTAGCTTCTCACTAACTCACTCCTCTTCGTCGCCATTAGGCGATCAGCTGCGCATCGCAATTCAAAAGGGCCTCATTTCCCTGCCCCCTGACCCCTTCACTCCCGTAATTTGTGTTGGTCCTGGTACGGGCGTTGCCCCGATGCGCGCGCTTATCCAGGAACGTATCCAAGATGGCTCATCCTGTGCGTCTATCTCTCCAGAACACCCGTCACCCACTACCAATCTCGCTTCCATTTCATTGGCTGATGACACGAATATGAAACAGCTAACACTCTGTATCTTGGTTGCCGCTCTGCCACCCAAGATGAGCACTACGCCGCAGAGTGGGAGAAGCTCGCATCACGCCAGCAGCTCGTGTACCGCGTGGCGCATTCGCGCGACGGAAAGGAAGGAGAGGCGCGGGTGTATGTGCAAGACCGCATTCGGGAGGATGCTGCTCGTGTGTGGACCCTCCTTCAGGATGGGGCGTGGGTGTATATCTCGGGGTGCGTAAACCTCGCACACTTGGCTGCTTTATGTGAATCCTAGTGTGATTGTAATTGTATGCATACAGGTCCTCGAACCAGATGCCATCGGCCGTGAAAACTGCGCTCGCGGACGCAGTGGAGATGGAGGGCGGGTATGCGAGGGACGCGGCGGTGCGATACGTAGATGAGATGATTAGGGAGGGACGTCTATTGGAGGAGTGTTGGAGTTAACACAGGATGGTTGCGTATATAAGTTGGAGTGGCGGAATGACTTGAGGTGCAATGGGAACTACAAGACGGCTTCGAAAAGCGGCGTCATTCGAGTTATACTCAACGTAATAATCGGAGAGCTCATGTGCGCTGAATCTGGTGCTATACTGGGTTCATGCGAGGCCTAGGTGGAAACAAGCGGATACTTCGGTGCTTGAGGTAGGGATTGTTGTAGCACGCCGTTAAAAAAAAGTTATTATCATTCCTCGCGAGCTGGTTACTATCGTCCGTATCAAAATCGCAGGTGCTCTAAATGCAAAATTACAGTTACGTTCGTTCAATATCAGCATGGCGTAAAGTGAATGCATGGGCTGGAAACGCTTCGGGTGCTGATGACCATGTGCTACTCAACGCCACGGGATCTTGAAGGCTTCTTCATAAGAGCTGAACGTTCAGGATGGCCATCATTCGCTGTCAGAATCCCTATGCAACACGACCTCCCCGACTTCACATCGATGTCGATGTCATCGAAAAGTACAAATAATACCCAAGAGTCGTATTCGAATGACATGTATTGATACCTACGCTACCATTATGAATGCACATCTAGAAACACTACCGATCCATATAATTGGATCCATATATCGATAAACAGATCTGCGGCGTGTCTCCTTGATCACCCCATCCTCAAGGGCGCTGGGGAATGTGGCCTCGACCCCGATGGTGACACGAAACCCGACATGTCACCATAGAGTAGTCCGCCCACGACAGCAGTTGTGTCTTTGGTATACACACGCAGGCCGAGATACACCGAGTTATCATCCTCAGCAATCTCGATGGCAGGCACAGCGTTTTCAGGTGGCGAAGCGCGGGGAAGCGGTGGGATGGGAGAGAAGCTGCGGAATTTTGGCGAGGCAGGAGGGAAGTTGCCAACATGGCCGGGATCAACTATACAGGTGTCGATTGGTGGAGGTTTAGGGGCATTGGCTGGCGGTAATGTGGGTGAAGGAGCTTTTGAGTGCGAAGGTGTGGAATCGTTGGTGCTGTTGGTAGGCTCGATGGTGGTGGCAGTCACACTAGTCGGTGCAGCAGGCGGAACGGTTGGTTCGTCAGCGTCCTTCTTCAAGACCGTCTTCGTCGTGATTGTGGTTGTAGTAACAGTCACAGTGACGGTCTTCACACCGCCCTCCTCTTCTTCCTTCTTCGCCTGCTCGATTGCCTTCGTCTTTTCATACAGAGCGAGGTCTCTGCTGATCCACAACGACAGCTCGGTAGGGAGGTACTTGTATTGTATACTGCGAATGGAAAGATGATCAGCGAAGGCGATAAAGTAGTGGGTGCATACGTACCCTGGTCTGAAGTCTATGAGCAGCAACGTCATGTCATTGTCAATAACAAGGGACATAAATTTATGTCGTCAAACATACTGGATGCAACGGATCGGCTCTTTGCTCTCTCAGTCAGAACACGGGATAGTTTGCGATGGTCCCAGCCGCTATCGACACCTTTCTTAAAATAATCCTAGACAGCCAGATTAGCCAGCCAAAAGAAAGGTAAGGGCCGTCAAAAATATGCTCACTGGATCCTTGAACGTAGTGCGATCTAACCGAACCTATAATATCGAGGGTTATCTATTCCTCATCCCCAATGCCATCACTGAAGGGCACTCACATATACATTGTATTGGCCTTCATCAAGCTCCATCTCCAAATTTACACTTCTGGCATACAAAAGCGACGAGGATGATTCCGCCATGGGTAGCGAGTCGCCTCTCTTAACAAGTACGAAATCCAAACTCCAACTTGAAGTGCCAGCAATTTCCTTGAAGTACCGCCCGTCCAGTTGTGAGAGGACAATAATTGTCAGAGCTCTTTTAGGGAGTGAGAACGTAACTGTGGGTGGAGGTTGGGACGAGCGTCGATGGTCGAAAGGGTCGGCATAACTCACAGATCACGTCCCCGTACGACCACGCTGATGGAAGTGGGCGGACAGGCACCTGCAGCCATTGGGAAGACATGACCCAACTGGAGTCGAATAGGATCGTGCGATGTATCTGGTCCCACACCTCAAGAAAGTCGCAATCTGCAAAGATCATGTCAGCATCAATTATAGACTCACGACAGTTCGCAGTAGTGGAAGCCGCTTGACACATACACTCCATCACGAACTGGCCGTCGTCCCCGAACTCATGGTCCAAGAGCGGCAAAATCTCAAGCCATGCCGGTGTCCATTCTTTTGACCCATCGGACCACCGTCCCGTCCACTCGGACCGTCCCCACGGATTGCGAAGGACTACAAACCGTTTCCCTTTGCACTCCACAGCTCGGAGAACTGAGTACGCATGACTACCGATCAGACCATCTACCTTGACGTCCCTGATACCGCTGCGGCTGGCATCGAGGCTGTCGAAGGAGCAGCCAAAAACTCTATCCTGATTCGCCTTCAAGAGTTCCTCATCCCAGAATCTGTTGATGTCAAGGATATCCTACGTGCGAATGAGGGACATGTGTCGAACTCGAATAGGTGAAAAGTACCTTGTTACTGATCGCTGTGGAGACGCCCCTGCGACCAGACCCATTCAATGACCCTGCAAAGATGTATGGATTTGCTAGACGCACCCTGTGAGATCCTCCACCGCCTCTAGTGATTTCCCACCAGAAAGAGAAACGTAGTCTCCATGAAGCTTTGCAAAGGCCTTCTCAATCAACGGGACCCAGGTCTCCCCCGTCGTCCCAGACTTGGCGAAGTACAATGTCTTTCCACCTTTCCGAGCAGAAATATTGTACTGGGCTTTATCTTCGTGATACAACTCCTTCTCGGCATTCGTTAGCTCCTCATATTTAGGAACAGATGTGTACAGCATGCTATGTTAGAACTGAGGCTTAGCAACGTTAAGAGTGTCGCAGGGTGGGAACGTACTCATCAATCACAACGTTCACCCATGCATTATCCCGGAAGAAAATGAAGCCATACACACCAACTTCTTCATCCCGCTGTTTGGAGTCAAATCAGGATGAGGATATAGAGTGCTTGGTAGTCAACGAATAACTCACCGCAACACAGAACTTCTCAACAAGCCCCTTAGCTGTGGAAACAGTGGCCAAGGCCGACAAGAACCAGCAGTCGCCGAGTTTCCCCTGAATGATGTCATTAGAGTCGGCGCCGTCCACAAAGAACTGGGGCTTGTCGAATATCTGCGTAACTCGTTGAACGTCCGAGGGCACGTACTTTCCTGTGATGGGAAAGTCCAGACCATGCAGACATCGGTATTGATCGTTCTCTAGGTCGAATTCAATATCACTGGAAGTCGTTATAGGTCAGCTACCGAAGGAATAAAGCGTCGTCCGATCATACCGGAATTTACGGTTCTTGACTTTACACTCCTTTACGATCCGCGCCACCCTTGCTTTACATTCTTCGACCGCCTTCTCGAGCTCCGCCGTGACAAGCAGACCGGGCTTCGGTTGTACGAACGACTCTACGACGACCTGGGCAGCCGCACCAGAAGCGACAGCAATGTCAGTCACTGGAGTGGCGTCAGTCACAGTGGACATCTTTTTGTAAGAGCGGAGTGGCGGGGACAAGGCATTTCAGTGGCCTTATATACATTCGAAGTTGACGCCTCAAAAGCGGTGCGCACATGCCTTAAGCGCTAGTAGTCATGTTATGATTGTACTGCCCTTTGAAGGACAAGGAGATCTGATCGGAATGACTTGAACAAGCATGATCAACAAGCTTTGACTGGTTCGTTCGGCGGTGTTTGAGACTCGGACTCGGATATGAGAAGCAACTTTCCATTTTCCTTCGTGAACGGAGACTCCACTTGCTGTGTTACCAAGTTTGAAGTCAATCTGTCAGCTCACTAGCCTTGCATATTAGCAAGGCAAGGAATGAGGAAACCTTACTGGAAGGAGTAAATTGTCGGCGTCTTTCGAACGTGACTTGCTCGCGGCTGCTTCTCGATGATATTTTCGGAGGCGTAGTCTCGAAGAGGTTCAATACGTTGGCCCTGATGCCAATTCTGAAAGCTTGAACAAAAGCTTGAACTCGTGACCAGGGTTGATGTTACACTTTTGTTGAGTCATTCTTAGTGTTCAATTGCGGAGGAAATCGACGGGAATTCGCGGGGGCCTTTCAAGCAGGATATGCAAGGTGAGATGCAGCACAAGGCTGGAGGAAACTGAAGAGGATGCGGTGTGAGAGGAAGTCCGTGTGATGGCCCGTATATGGAAAATCACCACGTGGAATTCATATCGACCATTTTGGCACCGGTGAATTGCCGGTGAACACTCTCAGTGGACCCCCACAAATACATTGTGAGAGCGAACAGGACCTACACAGAAGATCATACAAACGGTCCGAAATGATGAAGCACAGAGTATTCTGGGCCTCTGGTGAACAGCTGATACTTTGAAATCGCCGTTTCTGCAGTAACGCCAGTATAGAATTAGTCTGGTAGGTTGTACTATGTCTCCAAACCTATCTTGACAAACTGCTTCCTGGACGATCCTATCACGACTCACAATACAATCACCCCCGGCCCATGATCACAGACCGCCTCCGTACTCATATTGAGCATCATCGAACTCGCCTTCTCCACCAGATCCCTCGCCACTTTATCACCCAAACCCGTCCCCCTAGCGAAACTTGGCCCGGCCTCATCGCAAGGGGTAAGAAGCTCAGTATTCGTAGGAGACAAACTGTGGGTAAAAGACATGGGAAATGCTGAGAGCTGCGAGGAGTCCGAGCCAGCAGGGCTCGTGAGCGGAACTTGGGGCTGAGGGCTCTGGGGCGAGTGACTAGAGGTGTCCCTTAGATCGAGGAAGGCTTGGATAGTCTTTTGCGAGCTTAAAGATTCGAGGTTGATAGAAAGGGGAGCACCTGCGCGGATGATGCGGGTGGGTGGTACGGCTTGGGTCCCGATGTCGGTAGGCAATGGCAGTTCCGGTCTCATAGGTAAGGTATCGCCAGTAGCAGAATAAGGAAGTCCAGGGTCGGCCTGTGGGGTAGAGGGGACGTGTGTTGGAATCTGAAGTGGTGAAAGAATCAGAGAAAGGCTGGAGGGCGATGAACCGAGCTTGGCATCGTCGGCACCCAACTGCAAAGAAGGAAGCGTGCCGTTGTCTCCTGGGCACGGCGCGGTGAATGCTTGCATCATCGGAGCTATGCTTGGAATCCTTACGTGAACGGGGCGACCGCTGGAGGCAGAATAGTCCAGGTTGGCTTTGCGGAGCATGAACTCATCATGAGCTGCGGCGAGATTTTCATGGCGGTATTGCCAGCCGTTCGGAAGTCCTTGGTACAGAGAGACCTCGCGAGTCATTGGAAGGCTTCTTAAACAGCTCGGTGGTGCGCCATGGTTCGCCACGCGGTCCAGAACGTTCTCTACAGCAGACAACGGAGCAGGCGTGACGCTAGGTTCAAACACAGGGACAGGAATGTCGGGCCGTGCTTTAGTCATGGATTTTGGCGCATATAGCTGGTCACCCTCGGCGCTGTCATCCATCTCTTCGTCACGATCGTCTTCGGTGCCGATGTTGCGGAGGTACTGGCGAAGAGAGGGCAAAATGTTCTCGGGGGTCGCGTTCTGGTCCCTCACGGCTTTCTGCGGCAGCCCGCACTTCTTCGCGACACAGGTCGGGCACGCCTTGATGAATCGCGCGACAAGCTCCTTCGGAATCCAAGTGTAATGCTGACGGACCGCAATAACAGTTTTATCACGCCCAGCATGCCCAGACATTCCGTGACTATAGCATAAGATATCGTAGATCTGGTCCTGCACAGCAACGAGATTCTTCTCATGAAGGAGCACGGTCTGATCCGGTTCAGCCTCGGTCTCGGATGGCGCCTCGGTGGAAGCGGCTGACGACGATTTGCTCTTGATAATCCCAAACGTGAATTGCTTGCGTACCCAGAAACGAAACTGTGCGGTTTCTGTGCCCTTGTCAGGCGAGTGAAGTACAGCCCAGATCCGGTCGAAGAGCTTTTGAGAAATGAGCGCCTTCTCTCGTCTACTAGGGGTGAGCGTCGCCAGATAGTTGTCCTCAATGTTCTTGTACTGCGCATAGGTTGGATATCCGGGTTTACTAATAACGGTGGTTTGGACGCTTTCCTGCTGGGCGATATCGATAGACTGTCTTTTAGAGGGCGTATCTGGAGTAGTTGGCCTGGAGTACGGCTTCGAGCTGCTTGAACTGGACGCCCGTTGGCGGTCGGGTGACATGACTAGGAAGGTGTAAGAGGAAATCTAAGCGTAGAACTAGACGATGTTGAGCTCGAGGTTGTAATTGTTTAAGAAGGCTGGAGTCGGGGGCAAGTCAATGGGATCCTTGTCGGCCTCCGAGTGAAGCAGACGCAAACAAGGAACGGATACCCGGACCGGGGTATTCCTTCTGTCACTCATACGGAGGAGCAGCTACAAAATAACGAGGTTATAAAGATAGGGTCGAAATAATAAGTACACAAAAGGCGGTCGTCGTAGCTGTATACAAATCCTACTATGAAGAAAAATGGGTACACGAACCATGGTATGGTCAGTAGTTGCGATATTATAGTGAAAGGCAGGAAGTGGGGGTACAATTTCGTAGCAGTGCCATGACAAAAGAGGGTGACCGAAGATGTCCACCAGCGATTCAGCAAAGTGTCTCCTCCGAATCGGAAAAAGGGACGCGTGTAGAACGATCAGGCCTCTGGTTTCTTCGGCACTGCCTTGATGCCCGTGGTAAGACTTTTATGGATGAACGGTAGGACACCTCCACCAGCGATTGTGGCGCGCACAAGGGTATCGAGTTCTTCGTCGCCACGGATAGCGAGTTGTAGATGGCGAGGGGTTATACGTTTGACACGGAGATCTTTCGAAGCGTTTCCTAGATGCCCAGATTAAATTAAAGGCTTGAAGATGAGGTTGAGGAACATACCAGCAAGCTCAAGGACTTCAGCAGTGAGATATTCGAGGATCGCGGATGTATACACGGCAGCCTTAGCCCCGATCCGTACATTATGTTGTGTTCTTTGCTTCAGGTAACGATGAATACGACCAACGGGGAACTAAGGGGGGTACGAGATGGGTGGATTAGGTTGATTAGTTGGTATTAGGTGCAAACGCACCTGCAACCCGGCCTTTTGACTTCTCGTCTGAATTGTTCTTTGCTGATTCTGTCCTGACGCGCCGGTCGCTGCACCAGACTTGGATTTTCCACCGCCGGACTTCGCAGAGGGTGGCATTATAACGCTCTGGGTGATTTGAGATTAAATTGACGGTTGGATGTAGCTAGAGCGTGATTATATGAGTTATCATCGACCGAGGCGCCTAGAATTAGGAGTTTTACCTCGATCAGCTCGAAATTTCAGAGCAAGACTACTGTGGTACCTATATATCAGCTATAGGAAACACGAGGAGACAGGGTTTGCGCTAACCAGCGGAACGCGAAAGTGGCGTTAAACGTGGTGGTGGTTCCAAAGAAAGAAATGTTGGCCTTTGTTTGCGTGCTCCCACCAGGTTTCACCAATCAACGAGATCACATGTTTTGGCTTCGACGCGCCATGTCTCACCGCTCTGCGTTAACTTCCGTGCTTGACGCGTCTGAAACGCGTTGATATGGGTGAAATGGTAAGTTATCGAATTTTATCAGAAAACCGTTTGAAAATGCTTTTGTTCATTCCCTTCCTCAGTATTTTTCGCTCACAAGCCGTTTATAGAATACAATCTTTTATATCCCCGCATCAGGCGCAATCCAGGATGTGGTTCTAACAAGCTAGTGTCGTCATTATGAAGGCATATCTAGTCTTGGGTTTCCTCCCCCTTCTGCCTACAAATTATGTGATGTGGCAAGCGCGATATGATGATGGACCGGCAGGTTTCCACGTTCCGACCATGCTGCTTGCGTATAATATTGGATGGAAGACAGAACAACTGCTGCACTACAGCCTAGGCAATCGAGGAAGTCTGCCGTAATTCTAGAGCACCGGCGGCTCCAGAATTTATCTGTTGTCAACGGAAAATTTCTGGCCTCTTAGCTAGTGGCCCTCGGTGACTCCCATGCTGTTATTGCACCTGCATTTCCGTTTCGTCGAGCTGCGCTTCGACATCCGACACAATCTCGGAGATACGACGGCCTGGGACCTGGATCTACCCCGTCTGGCAACTCTCTGGTGTAAATAGGAGCTACCTTCAAGTTGTATCAATGCCCCATGTTCAGCTTTTTGACTCCAAACTCTTGACATATTCGAACAGTCTATCGGTGCGCTCGGAGGCTGGGAGCGCCTAGGTACAATATCCCTAACGATACCTTCAACTCGGATGTGCTGCGGCCGAGTGTTAGTGTCTACGGTAATATGACTATATTATTTCTGAACCGTCTCTCCAAGTCTGCGGGTGATGCTTCTAAATCTTTCGCCGGCGGCACTGCTGGACGATCAAGCTCAGTCGCATTTGACACCGAGGCTGGGAATGTCGACTGTTCTCACTTGGTTTCAGTTCGTAGAAACTTATCAGCTGCATTCCAAGCGGCGATGACCAACTAAGGGGGTGATAGCGGACAGCATGCTCAGCGTCCCGTTCTCAGTTCGTCAAATCTGTTCTCCATGGTGCAGGTAGACGACTCTAGATATTGATTATGCAATGTGGATATGTGGCGAAATATTGGTACAGTGGGATGATTATTGCATTCTAAAAATCAGTCATGGGCTGCCTGAGCTTCACCCAGCACGGCTGCCTTGCCCCCAGTCTCTCGTAGCTCTCCCTTCTCGTGCATCTCAGAATTATGGGTGGCTTTTCCAAGAACCTGTTCTAATGGTTAGTTGATGATTCAATGAGCAAGATCAAGAGTACGACCTTCTGCGTCTTGCCGATCATCTTGTCGCCGAAACCGGCGTGGCCTTCTGGGAGGTTGTCATGTCCACCGACGGCAACACCACCTAAGATACCATCCTTAGATCGAGATAAAACATGGCAAACTGACAGAGAATGCTCACCTGTTGACGTTGGTTTGACGTCTCGTGGCCGCTCGGTGTTATAAGCGTTCTTCCCCTGCTTCTCTGGCGGAGCGGCATGCGAGATATGACTGGGCTGCTCCTGGAACGCTGAGCTAGGCGTGCGCTCCACGGCGCGCGCGCTGTAGTCAGTCGTTGGTGCTGCACCCTTGGCACCAGGGAGAGGCTCGTCGGTGTTGTGGATATGATGTTCGGGACGAGTCGCCTCGCTAGGAGCATAGGCGGGATTGGTAGAATTGGTATTGGTAGAGATGCCGGTCATATTTGGAAGTAGAGTTGTTATATGTGGAGGGGGTGTATGGGTGTAGAGTGTAATGACTTTTCGAGAGTGCTGTTAGCCCCTTTATACCGCCCCCCTTGGACTGTGACGTCATCCGAGGTCAGACTTGGCGGGAGTATGGGTGTGCTATTATGGTGCGAGACGGCTCCAGGTAGCTCCATTGTGGTGCGAAGAGGCGTAATCTGCACCCCACCTCCTGCGCAAATCAAAATATTTACCAGACCGTCATACCTAAGGCATGAACGTATCGGACATGTCAAGAACCGGAACAAACGCGGAGACAAGAAGCGCGCACGGCTTATTCCTTCCAGATCAAAATATCTGTATCAGAAGATCTTTACTAATTCAGCAAGAGTCCTGGTGTGGCGTGCTGTGGCGGCGGTGAACATGAGCGGAAAAAACAGTATTTTCCAAATAGGGTCCTTCATGTCAAATAAGGCAATACAAGGCAGATATCTTCTCCAAACCGTCGTAACTTGTATCTAGAAGTAAAGCACCAAGCCTTCTGTTTGCTGTGATACTAACGCCACTCTCAGCGCAGGGATCAGCTTTCAGATTGCTTTCAGATGTAAATACGCGTCGCGCAAGGCTGAACAGGTACTACGTAGTACGCATCCAGGGTCGCGTGACGGTGAAATTTGGTCATGTGACGCTGTGCCAAAATTTAGCGGCAGGGGAAAGTTGTTGTCGCCAACAGGTTTTCTTCCGCTCGACATCTCCTCCTCCCCACCAACATGCTTCCTCGAGCAGTCCAAAGACTGGAGACCACTTTACTGTCGTCTCGCCAGAGTCTTCCCCGGCCTGCCCGTCTCTATTCGACACCATCAAAAAAGGCCAACGCGCCTGCTTTCGCAACGGCTCAGATTTCCCAGCCAGACTACCCCACTTTCCTGAGCCACCCTCAGGCGGAGATACCTTTAGAACCTCGAAAATTGACATTGGGAAAGGAGCTCGCCAACTACCTTCAGCGGTCAGCGCCCTACACGATTCTACCAACTCCTCTACCAAGCGATCGAAGCTCCCCCGTCAATGACCTCTTCTACCCGGATTCGAACACCCAAGACTTGCTTTCCGTGATGGATGCATGTCTGCATAACCTATACGACGTGTCTCGCGCTAAAGGCATCTTTGAACGCTTGCGGGAGAAGGTTGGGAATCCAGTCTTGTCGACTCGTGTGTACAACGCATTCTTGGAGGCTTACCTGAACATTGCGTCAACAAAGGGTCCGACGGAGGTCTTTTTGGAGTATGCTTGGGAGTTGTACGATGTTCTGGAAAGTGGGAAGGAAAAATTCGTGCCCGACGCCACGACATATTCACTCATGCTCATTGCATATCACCGGTGAGTGTAGAGTATTTACCGTGTATATCATTACTTACATCCAGCCAGCTTTCGTCCGGAATCTCAGACACCAGTCGCGGGCATCGCGACCTCATCCCCTAGCCATATCCTCACGAGGCTCGTCCAACGGGAGGTCCCTGTCGCAAACGTAGTCTCGGACCGCACAATGACCTCGTCTGAAGAAGCTGTGGAGATCATCAAGCTTCTTTCGAAAGCAGCCATGCAGCTCAACATGCCGAGAATAATTTCTGAGCTCGGCCAGGCAGAAATCATCGGCACTCAGGTCTCGGATGCTCTTGACGATGTCCCTGAAGCGACCCCAGTCATGCGAGTCAAGGTAAGATATGGTCTCGAAACTTTCAACATGATGCCAACATCACTACAGAAGAAGTCCGACGGGGTCGATGATAATGGTGCCGAGCTAGAGCCCGAGATGGAAATCCCCTTCAACATCGACAACCTGCGACGCCACCTCGCAGAGGTTAGGATGGCACGTCGCGTGCTTTCCGACGACGTTGCCGCGCGGCAGAAACTTTTGGAGGAATCGGTGTACGAGGTTGCTATCGAGCGGCTAAAGCACCAGGCCGATCTTTTCGCAGAGCTGGGGCTCGGGAACAACGCTCTTCGAGCAGCAGACTTGCAGCAGTGGATGTGGGCGTGGCATACGAAGCTCGTGGCGCGGTTGGAGAAGGAAATCAAAAACATAGCGGAGACCGAAGTCAAGGCACGGAGGACCGATACCCTCTTCTCCCCGTACCTCTCCCTCGTCAAAGCCGAGCGTCTATCGCTCATCACCATCCTCGAAATTATGCGGCTACAGGGCTCGGGCGGTATCTACGATGGGATGAAGACGACGAGGGCGTTGGTGGCTATAGGGCGGGCTGTGGAGATCGAGTACAAGTCGCAAATTTGCAAGGCTAATAAGATCTATATCCCGATGACGCCACGGGCCGGAGATGCAGGATACTTCTCTAACATGGGGTATCGAAATTTGGCGCAGCGGCGGATGGCGGCGGCGAAGGTCATGACGGACGGGGAGGGCTGGACGGCGGAGTGGACGCAGCATGTGCGGTCGAAGATTGGTGGGATTTTGGTGGAGTGTTTGATGGATGTGGCGGAGGTTACGAGAAGAGGGGTGGATAAGGCGGGGAAGGCGATGTGAGTACGGTTCATGATATCGAGTAATTGCGTGAGCTGACAATTACCGTTAGCTCTGAGGTCCAACCCGCTTTCTACCATACGTACGAGTATATGCGTGGCCAGAAACTTGGAGTCATACGGCTGAACCCTATTGTGTCCGAGCGTCTCGCAAGAGACAGGCTGCATGAGACACTTCATCCTCGTCATCTGCCAATGCTGGTCAAACCGAAGCCATGGTTAAACCACGATAATGGCGGCTACCTGTACAACAAGAGTATGTCCTTTTTCGTTCTTTTATCCATCACCCGCTGACGAGCAACACCCCTAGCCAATGCCATGCGATTCAAGGACTCTGCTGAGCAACTGAGCTACCTCAAGCATGCAGCTGAAGCCGGGAATGTCGAGCTGGTGTTTGCAGGTCTAGATGTCCTCGGGAGTACGCCGTGGAAGATCAACAAGGAAGTCTTCGACGTGGTCCTCAAGGTCTGGAACAGTGGCGAGCGGATGGGCAAGCTTCCTCCTGCGGTCTATGATCAGCCCGAACCTGAAGCTCCTGAGAACATCGACACCGATATCAAAGCGAAGAGCATCTACCACCAGCGTCTCAAGGCCCACAACGCCAACAAGGCTAATAACCACTCTGACCGGTGTAACGTGAACTATAAGATTGAGATTTCGCGTGCTGTGAGTATCTCTTCTGTCTTTTCTATGGGTCGAGATGAAGCTCATCATGGTGTTTGTGTCGACGCACAGTTCCTCGGAGACACGCTGTACCTCCCGCATAACCTCGACTTCCGTGGCAGAGCGTACCCCATACCCCCACATCTGAACCACATTGGTGACGATCTATCACGCGGACTCCTTAAATTCGGCGAGGCGAAGCCTTTGGGCGAGCGCGGCCTGCGGTGGCTCAAGATCCATCTGTCGAATTTGCACGGTTTCGATAAAGCGCCTTTCGATGAGCGTGTCTCATTCGTCGAGGAGCGGCTGGCGGAGGTGTATGATAGTGCTACCAACCCGTTGGATGTACGCGCGAGCCTTTTCTTCATGCGTGAGATACTAATAAGGGTTTGAATGTAGGGCAAACGCTGGTGGCTGGATGCTGATGATCCCTGGCAATGTCTCGCGACGTGCATGGAGCTGCACGCGGCTTTGGAGTCGGGCGACCCGCATGCGTTCATGTCTTCGTTGCCGGTGCATCAAGATGGGACGTGTAATGGGCTCCAGCATTACGCGGCGCTTGGTGGTGACGACCGTGGTGCACAGCAGGTCAACCTCGCTGCGGGAGACCGTCCGTCGGATGTGTATACGCATGTGGGGACTATGGTGGAGAAGGTGCTGGAGGAGGACGCGAAGAAGGGGGAGAAGTATGCGATCATGCTGCAGGGGAAGATCTCGCGTAAGGTGGTTAAGCAGACTGTGAGTGTTTCATTGAGGCATTGAATGGAACTGTTTGTGCTAACGTTCTCTGCAGGTCATGACGACTGTGTACGGCGTTACGTTCGTTGGTGCTCGTGAGCAGATTGAGCGGCAGTTGAAGGACAAGAAGGTAGTTCCCGAAGAGGAGTGCTGGAAAGCTGCTTCGTACCTCGCCTCAAAGGTTCGTAACATCAACACACCCGACTCTCCCAAATTGACATATTCTCCTCTCAGACCATCCAATGTATCGGTGACTTGTTCAGCGGTGCAACGGCTATCCAGAACTGGTTCTCCTTCTGTGCCCGCCTCATCTCGAAATCCATACCGCAGGAGCGCCTACCCGAGGCCATGGCCGAGCAGAAGCGGTCATCCAAGACCCCGCGCAAGAAGTTCACGCTCTCTGACACCCGGCTGAAGAAGGAGCAAATGACCTCGGTTGTGTGGACGACGCCTCTGGGTCTGCCGATCGTGCAGCCGTACAGGAAGGCGAATCGGAAACAGATTAATACGTCTTTGCAGACGGTGTATATTTCTGATCCGAATTCTCCTGCTGAAGGTGGGTTTTTTTGGTCGGTTTGGATTAAGGGGCTTGTTGCTGACGGTTTTTGAATAGTCAATTCGTTGAAGCAAGCAACTGCTTTCCCGCCGAACTTCATCCATAGTTTGGATGCCACCCATATGATGTTAACTGCGCTTGAGTGTCGGGTACGTGGAACTGTTCACCTCGCTCAAAATTCGGGTCCTGATCGACGTCGTTCTTTGTTTAGACGCAAAACCTAACCTTTGCCTCCGTCCACGACTCCTACTGGACCCACGCTTCAAGCATCGACGAGATGTCTGAAATCATCCGTGATACCTTCATTGCCCTGCACTCTTCTGATGTCCTCAAGAAACTTGACGCCGAGGTAAGTCTACTTCCTCTCCACATGAACGTTCTTCATAATTAACATTGCTCTCGTAGTTCCGCGAGCGATACAAAGGCTACAAAGTTCCCCTCACCAGTCTCAAAGGCGGGAAACTAGTGAAGGGGCTGCACGCGCTCGGCTCGAAAATCGTCGTCACGCCGGAACAGGCCAGATCGCTGGGACCCCTCGAAGACCTGCTCGTCATTTCAGAAACAGAGACCCCTACCGTTGACGAGAGCGAGGCTCAACGTGTTACTGAGCTTTCGGAAGTGGTGGATGCGAGCGCGGAGGACGACGAGCCGGAATTCGACGACTTGGACACGGATGATGTGGATGCGGTGTCGCATGCTGCGAGGAAGCAGGCCAAGGTCGAGGCTGAGAAGGCGCTGCGGCAGTTGATGGGCAAGTTCGTCAATGTCACGGATTTGCTGCCGCCGTTGCCGGAGAAGGGCAAGTTCAACGTTGAGGCGATCAAGGGGTCCCAGTACTTTTTCTCATGAGGGAGGTTTATTTGCTCTGCCATGCTCTGCACGTTTCCGTACACTACTTATCTCGCTTCATTCATACTCACACCTCCCTGCACATAACCTTATTCATCCTTTAGGCTTAATTATAAATGTATCCTTATAAACGTACGCTAGATAATACCAGCAATAGATGATATATCGCTCACTTCCCAAAATGAGTTCTATAATTCGAGGCGAACTCGCTTCAGTGTAAGTTGTTTGATATCCTGAAAGCACCACCCGGCTTCATCTATTCCAAGTCTGGGTTACAGCAACGTATCTAGTGGTGCGCCTCCTCCTTGGGAAGATCCTGCTCAAGGAAGCTGAGATACTCATCAGCACCACTTGCAAGCTCCTCAACAGCAGCGGCAGGCCCAGTGTCGGCTTTTGTCGGCTCAGCAGCCTCGTACGCGGCGAGTTCCGACGCGAGGTCAGTGGGTACTGTCGGGGGCTGGGGTGTGGGGGGAAGAGTGTACGCCTTCACAACTCCGACATGCGCGTCCTTTGCCTGTGAAGTACGTCAGTTCCTGAGCATTGTTGGAGCGGCCAACGGACTCACGGGTGCTGAGGCCTTGTATTGTTTTATTTCGCGGAGGTAGAGCTCCTGGACGAGGTCTGCGGGTGGATTCGGAATTAGACCGTTGACGGACGAGGTATCCACGTACCCTTACGAGCGACCGTGGTCGAGGAGAATGCACGGACGCGCGATGCATTACGAGCCTAATTCATCGGGTCAACAAGGTGGGCGTGTATGCGCGTTTGGTGGAGACTTACGACGTTGGACGCCTGCCTGAGGAAAGCCGACATGGGTGAGTGGAAAAGTGAGGATGTGACGTGACAGGTCTTCGTCACACGTTGTTCAGTTGCGAACTCGCCTCGGACACTGCCACTTGGATACGTCTTGAATATCAACCACCATGCTCGCTAGATTTACTGCTGTCCGCGCTGTCCCGAGACTGGCCTTCGTGCCTGTCAGATATGCGACTAGCGGTACCGAGGGCTCCGTTGCCCATGGGTCGAAGAGCTTCAAGTACGTCATTCCATGTGTTCCCCCGCGCGGCGTCTCATGGCCGGTTTGCAACTCTTAGAGCAAAGGAGAAAGCACACGAAGGTAGTTTGCACCCAAGCAATCCAGATTACGCATGGTGCTGATGTGTTATAGATGAATACATCCACCGTCATGAGATGGAGCTCCTCGCAAAGATGAAGGAAGAGGTATGGGATCCTACGTCCTGGTGTATGGTGCATGTGAACTCAACGTCCTCCCGCAGATCGAGAGGAAGAAGATCGAGCTAGTAAGTCATCACATATTGTCCTCTTTCGCATTTGTTAACCGCCCCGTAGGACGCTCTGGAGTCGAAGCAGCGAGAGCTTGAGAAGAACCACAAGAAGTCGGAATAAGCGACTTAATGTAGGTGCGCATATATCTTCATCAAAACCCTCCTCCACTAACTAACATATCCTTGGTTCAGCGGAATTTAATTCGAAAACAAGCGTCTTCGACATGCTTGAAGGTTCGTCTGGCCTGGGCAGTGTGCACCGCCATCGCTAAACTCGCAATGTCGGGAGACAATGCATGTACTTTCGAATACCCCTGAAAGCAAAATTTGAGTTCTGCCACGCGTCCTTAGTGCTAACATCTCTTCCACTTGTTCCATTCGGCGTCTGGTCGCCTCCAGACGCGCGTTCTAGTTTGCCGGACCAGATGAATGACGTCACTTTCCAAGTTGCACGTGTCAGTGCACCTCAGCCTGATTTGGCCACCCACAACAGTTGGCACTGCCCTACGTACCTCCCTGACTACCACCATCCTCCACCATCTCGCGGACTTGGATCGCTTCTAATACCACTCTTATAGTGAGGAGAAAGTCACTAGGGAAGTTTAAGATAATAAGTCTAGCATGCGTTTCGGAAGCTTGCTACGTAGGGACACCGGAAACCACAAACTTTTAGCATTCAGTGAGTGAGTATTATATGTTGTGTTCGCTGGTCAGTCGAACAACGTCTTCAAAACTTTCTACTAAACATTGTATTTCATAAGTGAAGGAATAGTAACTCCTACCACCGACGATATCTCTTCCAGGCAAGGGCCTAGCGTAGAGCCAACGTCGGAAGTCGAGAGGATCCTGGAGGACCCATCGTTGTTGGTATCAGCGTTCCCACCCGAGATCCTCGAAGAAATCTTTGCGTTGGTAGTATTCTCGCCTTTCCTAAGCATCGACCGGCGAAACCGACATGCCTTTTCACAAGTCTGCCATCGATGGCGAGCAATTTCACTCAACTATAGCCGGCTATGGCAAACCATCGACGTTGGTAGCAATCCTTATCTCGCAAAGGAGTTCTTAGCTCGCTCTGGGGCGGCTCCCATCCATATTACCTCGCAATATGACGCCCCGGAGTACAGACTCTGTGCTGAGGACTTCAAGCCTCACGCAGGACGGATTGCGTCCCTTGATATCTGGTTCCGGGATTACGAGGAGATAATCCCTCTTGTCAGCGGCCTCGCCTCAGATATCCCAAGTCTTACAACTTTTTCTTTGAAGAATATTCGCGGCCTCAGGGCCAAGCTTATCCACATACAGGTACCGCCCCTTACTCATCTTCGGAAACTCGAACTCCACGGCGTTACTATTCCCTGGAATAGTTGCATTGGGAACCTGGAAAGCTTATCCTTGATAGGAATAAGACGACTGTCACCGTCGTTATCGCAGCTTCACACTATCCTTCAGTCTTCTCCGCAACTGCGGTATCTATCCTTGCAGCACATCCAACCCTCCGGACGCAACGATCCACGCCCCCCTCCCGTCTCCCTTCCCCATCTAAATGACTTTATTATCGTATCTTCAGGCCGTATCATCCATGCGATACTCTCCCTGATAGTTCTCTCACCCACCTGTCGTGTTCAGATCACATCCATCACAACGGACGGGCTAACATGGCTTCACCCCGTCACCCAGAACCCGACCTACGATCCTGAAGTAACGGGCTTCCGCCTGCAACAAACCTCCATCCGAATGCTCCGATCATCGGCTCCGCCATGGTCCGATGAGCATACAGACTCCGGCATCTTCCTTTCCGCATGGGCAAGCGCCTCCCATTTCCTTCACCAAAACTATCAGTCGTCCCTACATTGCTCGCGATTCACGACGCTCGAGTTGGACAGAACCGTCCTCACGCTTCCCGCAGCATATTATCTCGCGAACTTCCTCCTCGAGCTCGTCAATCTCGAAACACTCCGAGTGGCAGAGTCCGATAGCCTGCACGTGCTGACCCAGGCTTTATCGAAGGTTTCACGGCCGTCTTCCCGTCCTGCAGAGCATGATCGGCTCATTTGCCCGCATCTGCGAAAAGTATCCTTCGGAGGGAGGGACCTCAAGTCGGTATGGCTCATCGATGAAGCGGGATCGGAGAGCATAGTTGCCCTCGCAGATTTACGCCGAAGGGCATCGGTGCCGTTGACGGTGATTGAACTGAAGCGGTTGCGCATCCCCCGGGAGATCATTGACAGGCTGAAGGCCCTTGTAGATGAAATCCATGTCGAGGAGTGTGGGGCATTCCATCTACCATACCGTTGAAGAGATGTCAACCTATGTACGACGAGCTTCTCGTATTCGGGGGCGGTATGTAGACGTGATAGATGCGCGGTGGCCACATCGCTGCCATGGAGAAACACCGATGCAGGTTTTATCTGTTTGATGGCAAGGATACATATGGAATATGTGCTGATACAGTCTAATGATATAATGGTGATATCCTAAAAACAAATACAAGTATCACAGAAAGCGCAAAAGCGAAGTGAGCACAGCAAAGCTAGATCTTGATTGATGAGAAAATTCCACTCAGGTCAACCCATCGGCGACCACATTGTTCGAGGTATTTGTCGACGCAATCGCCCAACGCCTGTAGACAGTTGGCGTTGAGCTGGACGAGCGCCTTGAGGACTTCTTGAGAACGTGGTGATTAGCTTCCTTGTAAAGGAAAGGGGAATTTACAATCGCGAACCTTCTTCGGCCGCAGATCGACCCTTGGAGGCTTTCAAGATCCGTTCGCCATCGAAGAGGGAAGACAAGTATCTCAGCTGGTTATAGAGCTCCAGATCGGAGTACTACGAATAATTGAAGTCAGTAAACGTCATCACACACGCTGGGAGAAAGCGTACTTCATAGTTGACAGTCCCTTTGCAATCCGGCCGCAGACACCTGCTGCCGTACATAGCCATCATACGTGTGCGGTTTCCACAAGTAGGGTCGTCACACATGGTCCATCCCTCATAATAGGTGGCGATGAACGCTCGTATCTGTGCCTCCAGTTGCATCGTAAGGCTTCCAACACTGATAGGCTTCTGACAAGCGGGACATGATGGACCTGTTGAATGTATTATAGATGTCTAGACGCCCTGAGTTAAAGCATGTTCGTGTGCAAAGGGAAAATACAACATACCTCTCGATCATGGAGGGGTGCGAATGGCAGTTCTCCTTTGCATTGTCGACAACGGACAATGAACTGTTCACAGTTTTTGAAACGCTCCGCGTCCGACATTTGTGAATCAAGCGAGGAAAACGCCCGTTCGTCGGGCCCACTAACGGAAGTACGGTACTTCGTAGCATCCAGCCCTGGAAAATGTTAGCACGAAGGGGTTTGGACAGAAGAAAACGTACCAAGGCACTCTGCCAAGCGAGCTCGATCAGTGCCTTCAATAGGTTCACACAACCGCTCGATTGGTGGAAGAACCTGGTGAGCCAGGTAATACTCGAAGTCTAGGGGCATGATAAGCACAGTAACATATGCAATAGAATGGTGGTCGTAGACAAACCAATTTTGAGGTCAGACCCCGCCCTTCGAACCTCATCAGGATGCTTCGCTCGATCAGCCTGAGCACTCTTTGCAGGCTCCTCGCCTTCAGCTAAACAGAAGACGTAGGATATGACGTCTCCCGCACGAGAAGTGCCACCTTTCGCCTTCATGCGTAGTGCGACTTGCACATGAGGTTGGCTCTTCGCATCCGGGTAGTCCTCTGGTGCTTTTCCTAGCCGCTATTCCTCCTCTCAGCATCGATCCTGATGGTATCGGGGAAAGAGACGAACCTTGAAGATAATAAAGTCCTCGACCTTAGTTTTCCCTCCACGGACGTTCTCGCTGATGACCCGTAGATATTCGTGGATGTTTTCGACAACGTTCTCCGTAGCTTCTCCGGATAGGATCTGATCCAATACATATCTAAGGCATCAATGAGTGGGGTACACCATGCCAAAAGAAGCAACTTACTGAGAGACGTTTTTTGACAGCGCGCAGTACTCGCGGCGTTTCATATCAAGGCCCTTGACTTCCGTCGACGTCCTTGACCCATCTTCCACTTTGATAGCCGCGTACTTCTTTTTCTGCAACAACAGGAGGCGCTGGAAGACGCTGTCAAGATCGATTTCAAGGAGCTTGTAACGATCGTTCACGGCTTTCTTGAACTCGGCCGATATCCGGAGGGCCTCTGAGAGCTCAGTTACGTTGGAGTTCACGAAGACGGAATCGGTGTCTCCATACACAACCTGCAAAAACCAAGACCGTAAGTAAGACCGGTTTCTGTACGGTGATGATGAATAAGGGACACGCACGTCGAGTTCCAAACTCTCAGCTAGCTCCCTAGTGTGCGTCAGAATTTCACGACCCTTGTACGTTGTGAGAGCCGCCAGTGGTCGCGCAAAGAACCGAGAATACTCGAAGCCGAGACAGCCATACATACTGTTCGCCGTGAGCTTCAAGGCCTGTTGCTTGATATCGTACTGTAGGAGGTATGAAATTAGTAAACATCATTGAAGTATGGTGGAGCCGCACCTGGAGAAGTTGTGCCTGCGTAGCGGTCTTATCCTTCATCAAAGACTTGACCTGTCGACGCCGATTGACCAGCGTTGCAATAAGCCGGGGCAGAACGCCTTGCGGCACATCCGACGACGGAGGTTCGGGAATCTTGTCCTCTCCTGTCTACAATCCCAAACGATCTGTCAGCGAATCAATGGTCCAGAAACGTCCCAAACATACCTCATCATCATCAAGCCTATCCACAGTCGTGAAGTCAATGTTGTACTCCTGAATGATACTCGGGTACAGCGAGTTGAAGTCCATGACCAAGATGAAGCGATCCCACAGCCCCCTCTTCGGCTCGAACACCAGGCCTCCCTTGTACTTGTCGCGCTTTCCTTTTGTCGCCTTCGGGGCATCGGGGTCGTCGTCCTGGGACTCCTGTTTCACCGCAGCCGCGGCCTTCTTACCCCACGACTTGTCGGGACAGATGTACTTGAGCCGATGGAACTCATGCAGCAAAATGTACTCGTTTCGTTCGGCTCGTCCGCCATTCAGAGTCTTATTCCTATAATAGGTTCAGCCAATGTTCAGAAACGAGAGGAATGGAGGGTGAGCGCACCAGGAATTGCCAGCGAGGTTCGTTAACTGCCTCGTCAAGGGCAAGATCTGTACCTTGGACGCAATGGCCATCTGATAATGAGCATCGAGCTCACAGTGCCGCACAAACGTAAGCAGGCGGTCAGGAGTGCTCAGGCTTCCGTCGAGGTAGCTTGCGGTGTCGTCCGGATCAATATCCTGCCTTTCGCTCCTTAGGTGTGTCTTGCACATCTCGGTCATCGACCACGTCGTCGAGGAGATCATACTCTAAATGGCGAGTTTAGTCAGAGAACGAACTCAAAGGGTCGGGGTAGCCGTACCCTCGCGCCATCGCTGGCCAGATCGCACAACATACGTCCGTTCAGGAACTTGAGATTAGAGCCCTGCTTGCCGATATTGGGCCACTTCGAGCGGCGAAAGCGCCCAAGCCGCGACCAATGTTCCACCTTGAGGTCTCGCATCCGGTGTAGAAGGACGTCGAGAGAAACACCTAAGAAATCATGCCCGACGATGACATCAGGGTCTGCCTTGTGTATGGTAACTGAATTAAGGTTAGAATGGGTGAAAGGGGAGAGCTGACAAGCGGAATGTACCAAGTAGGCTGCTGAGGAGCATGCGCTCGTTCTTCATAGGTGAGATGAAGCCTTTCCCGTTGGCCTTCGCTTGCGCTTCGAAGTTGGGCGGGAAGCGATCGAGCGGCCGGACGAATGTATGGACGGTACATGGCAGTTTCTCTGGGGGCGTTGGGTCGTCAATGGCCACTGAATTTATTGGGAAGGTCAGAGGCAGGCAAGGATAAGAAGAGACCAAACAGACTGTTATGCCAGATGCGAGCCGTCGTGCAGACAACCTCCCGTTTGTTCTCTTGGTGGTTGACAATCGTGCGGACACTCAAGCTGACGACAGTCAAGGGAGGCATGTCCCTCGGTGCATTGGCATCAGTTTCTGAGAAGGGGTTGATGTCCTTCGGATTGGAGACAGTTGCCTCGAGTTTGCACCACGACACCTGAGCAGCGTTAAGAGAGGTACAAGATCAACTGTTCACTGAGCAACTCACTCCCTTGTTGTCTATCTGAGGGTTCTTGATTTCCAACCAGCAGGGTCCCATGATCTTGCGCTTCAAGACGAGGAGCTCAAAGGCACTGGTGTTTGTCCCGAAGATCTGCGCGATGTTCGGGCTGCAAGCGTTTACGGGGATTTGAGGGTCTATAAATCACTTGAGATAACCGTAACGTGAAATAAAACAGTATTCACTAACCGTTAAAGCCATAAACGACTTTGAGCCACTGACTCTCCCCACGCGGCACGTCTTTCTCGCCAAAAGCGTACTTCCTCTCTACGAATCTACCCTTCCACGATTTGACTCCGACCTGCTTCCGTATCATCTCGAAATCACCGTGGACATCTTGGGTTGTCGGCACCACATCCGTGTCGTGCATCTGCCCTCCCTCATCTGCCTCGACGCGCCTCTCCCGGGGTAATACGAAGAGGTTTCGCTCGATGCCTTCAACCGTGACGCAGCATGACACCCAAGCGCCGGAGGTTTTGTCCTTTAGCTTGCCGACGAAATAAAGCCTTCCGTCGAGCTCCAAGTAATCGAGCCAGAAGAAACGTAAGGAGCCGTCGGGCTCGAGAGCTGAGATGTTACTGGTACTTGATGACGAAGTGGTGGATGACTTAAGCGGTCCAAGGGTATCAGGCTCGGCGACAGTTAACGCGTCGTAGACCGACAACCAAGACGGTTTAGCGTCCAAATCAGCCAACACGCTCGATTTCGATGTTTTGTTCAACTTAATATCTCTGGGCTCGACCTTTACTGAGGGCTTCGTCTTCAGATCATCATCGTCCACGTCCATAAAAGCGTCCATGTCCAAATCATCGAAGGACATGTCGGATGAAGGGTCATAATCGCTGTTGACTTCCAGTTGAGCAAATCGACTGAGTGCAGGGGTTGTACCCCCGCTGCCAGTCACTCTTGGCTTTTTCTTCGGGCTCATGTACAGGTCGTCACTAGGAGGTTCTGGAATCCCGTCGTCCAATAGTCCGTCGGAGGATGCGTCACCGAAAGATGGTCTCCTCTGAATCGCGCGTGGATCCGGGCGAATTGGGGAGGATGGACCGGAGTAGTCATAATCGGGGGATGGCTTGCGTTTGCGCGACACCTTGCTCGTGATCGCAGAAGCCGAAGTCGAGACCGTATCCATGTTACCCAAGAGCGAGTTCATGAAGTCATCTTCCTCAGCAGCAGAGACTTTCGGTCGATACGCGCTGATGGATGGAGCGGCAGCCGGAGAAGCTGGCCTTGGCCTGGGTCTGCCCTTGTTCGCGTCGGCTTTGCCCTTGTTCTTGACTAGAATTCGCGTTCAACATGACAAGACGGGCAGAGGAGTACCTCCTACGCACCTTTGCTCTTCTTCATGATCTCTTCCTCCGATTCATCATCTTCATCGCGTCCACCTGCCCAATCATCCATCCCATTGTCCATGTAGCCTTCCACACCATCATCGACGACAAAATCGTCTTTCTGAAGCCTCCCTCTCACAATAGTTTTGTACTGATCTTCAGTTACTTCATCGTAAATCTGAACATCTTCTTCCTGTGGACTGCATTAGCTCAATCCTCAGACGCGTCGTTTAAGTTACTACCTTGAAAGATCGCTTTCCTCCTTCCCGAGCTCTCTTGTACTCCGCAAGCTTGTCCAACTTGCTCTTATCGCGTCTTGAACGGTCTCCCATGGTATAAAAGGACCGACAACGAGGTATGGGGCTTAGAAGGTCAAAACAAGTACTAACGGCGGTCGACGCGGTGCACGTGCCAGATCGGTAAATTGGCTTACGTCAAGCTTTCCCATCTGCGGCCAACTATTCTCAAGTTGTGCGATCATCCCCACTGCCACCAGTGGTGGCAGTCAACTCGTTCAATACGCCATGGCTGGTCGCCTTCCCTATGACATTCTTGTGCAGGTCGTAGAGGTGATCTCCGATGACTACCCATCGCTGTATTCTTGCTCCCTCGTAAACTGGGATTTTAACCTTGCAACGTCGCGGATACTGTATGCTCGAATTGAGTACTCGCCTTCCTATCGTCACGTTCTCGACTTGAGGGATGGCGGTACCCTGGCTGTGGGTTGCTTTATTATCTTCTCCATAGGCCATTGGTGACAGAGAAAATATGGCATTTCCCAGGAGCGGCCTATGCTTGCATCTGCTTGCAGTCCTCGAAATGCCCCACTTGTTCTACAGCTCGAGATCAAAGGTATACTTCTTCATTTATTGGAAACTTACGGGATGAACAATGCACATCGTATCAGGGTTCATTTCGACGCGAACCTCGCCCTCATTCGTCCTATCTACCACCATTGCAGAGGCGATAAAGAAATTCATCAATCTGTCCAAAATTACTTTTTGCCCCTTAACCTTTTCCGGGAGTCTGTTCGTAGAATCTCTCGAACTTCTCCCGCAACTCCTTCATCTCCGCGAGCTTGCCGTGAATAGGTCATGCATGACTGATCAGACAGTACCTCTGTTAACACAAATTGGAGGACTACGTAGGCTGACGCTCAGCAGCCCTGGTCGTATCATCCTTGACTCCCTTTCTGACTGGCTCGAAAGGCTCTCACCATACCTGACGGGACTTCATCTCAGAGTGAGTGACTAAATCTCCGCGCGTCTATACCTCGCGTACTTTTCCAGCCTGCAGGACAACTGCGGCTCAATTACCCCCGGTGTTCTAAGATCATTTCTACCACACGTCCAAGACAGCCTGCGTGGACTTACCCTTGGGCTGTCGTACTCCCTGACCGATGAAGACGTATTCTCGTTTCTAGCACAACTGCCGCATCTGGAACGCCTCCAGCTGCAGTACTATCTAGCGAGTTCCAGTCTCCTCCCTGCCTGTATCTCATATTGATCTTGCGACTCAGCAAATGAGGTCTCCCAAGACCTACCCGAATCTTACTCGCTTGAAGTCCTTCGCAGTGGACTACGTTTCGACTTCCATAAGGCATGAAGTGCTTGCCATCTGCAAATGGATCAAGCGGGTGATATCGCGCTCGCCAATTGAGCACATCCACCTGATCTCAGGCTACGAACCTGAAGAGAATATCTCAAACGTGCCTTTCGATAGCATCGTTGACCACCTTGTCAGGAAGCACAGCGCGACGCTGCGTATACTCAACTTCAGCCATACTTACGTTGGCGTTGACGCTGCAAAAGCCTTATTCATTGGCTGTCTTCAACTAGAACAGGTTTATATTTCTGGACGGAAAAGCATACTGGTTAGTTGCCTCGCTCGTTTGGAGAAGCATTCGCTCTAATGCGGGCAACATTACATAGGATACGTTCCAGGCCTATTCTCCGCATCTGTACCGGCTCCACACCGCTGGCTTCAACATAAGAAACGCGAAAATGAAAAGGAGCCTTGTAGATGATGAGCTAGCAGCAAAGATTATCTCTGACGGACCACCCTCCCTTCGCAGATTACTTGTTAACGGAGCTAAGTGGGAGGTATAATCTTCCCGCTATCCGGTCGTTCATCGGCTTGATCAGTTTCACAGGGATCGTGGGTTTCAGAAGAGGATGGCGGTATTCGTTTTGTTGTAAGCAGGACGCGTGGTGTCAGCTCAGGTTAGCTGTAGCCAGGTGATTGGCGGTGTATGGTGTATGACTGAATGACGTTCCAGAAGTTAATTATACGGGGTGAACAAGACGTGGTTCTTCTACAGTATGATTTAGTCCGTCGCGATTTTCCAGAACGCACTTCGACATGACATTACAGCTTAGCACGAATTGTCAAGCTTTCCAGGCTGATCAGTGATCATCTGGCCGCCAGGATCCATCGGACCACGTATGCATGCGGGGCAAATTACACATCGAGATTTAGATCTATAGGTCTATACATTTCATCACATCTACTAGTAGTACACAGTAGCCTGATACTCCTCTTTTATTGATTGCTGCAAGACTCCAACCTCAGCAAGAAAGCTAGGCTTATCGGAATGCATATCGCACCTTGAAACTTGTGTTTCTTCCAAGACTGCGAGGCGCCTTCTGTTGAGGGCGGTAAGTTAGACAAGAATTCTAAGTCTAGGGTAGATACTCGTTGTAAGCACCGGTTCCTCGCCGAGATGACTCTGACTGTCGTTGCTTTCTCCGCATCGGTCATCTGCGCCCAGTTGCCTATCCTTGATATGGTCTGGTTTTGTAACGGGCGCCGGAGTCAGCCTTTGTCTCGTGCTGAGTTAATCACTCACTCCATCCGTATTGACCACCATGGGACCAAGGGCAGCTAGTGTCGCCGAGGTGCCTGCATCGATATTCAACTTAGCTGCCTCCTCGCTCAAAGACAGCGGGGCTTCGATTAGAGGACGATCTTCAGTGGCGTCAGTCATAGTTTAGGCAGGTAGATGATAATCTGAATCAACGTATAAATTGATAAGATCATGATTGTATTCCGATCGGGTAGATGGCGGACGAATTTGGCACTCGTCATACAAAACTATCGTACACAAAACTCTGACAGTTGAGGAGGCCCATAATATAATTAGCATGTTCCCTTGGTTCCCTTCCTCGTGAGCAAAAAGCTCAAGGCTTCCTGATTGAAGGAAACTGTCCTCCTCCTCCTTCCTTCCACTTCGCCCATCAACACCTCGAGAGTATCATGACTCACAGACCCATTAAGTATTGCGGAGATACCTTGTAACCTTCTTTAATTACTTAGAAGTCGGTATGCGCCTTCGATTCCTGGATAAGAGACGATATCTGTACAGAGCGAGGACGGATAGAACACTCGAATGGCTTGGGGTGACTACACGAAAGTTAGATGATTGCGCACGCATGGTATCACGACCAACATACCGGACGAAACCACTGGTGACATCTAGTTCAGGGAATGTACCCTTCTCCTGATCCTTAGGAGTTCTCGATATATCCAGAGTCGCGATTATGTTCGCAATCATGTTCCAGATACTGGAGTCAGCGAAGTGCCTCCCAGGGCATATTCTAGAAAATATACTCATTCAGTAACGGGATGAAAGGCGCAGCGCGAGCTATGCCCCTGACCTTCGACCGAATCCAAAGACGACTTCGCGTGGATCAGGCAAATCGGAGTCTCCCATATGCCTCTCAGGACGGAAGACGTCTGGCTGGAAGCAATCGTGCAGGATTACGCTGCCCCGCATCCGTGAGCGAAGCAAGGCTTCGATTGAGAAGCTGCACCTACAATATATTCGTAATCACTGTGGCTCCCTTCGGAATATGATATCCTCGATAGATGTCGTCTTCCATTACGCGATGAGGCATACCTAGGGGGACAGGGGGGTTCCACCTAGTTCCAACGGAAGTTTCAGATACACATGTTCAAAGATGGCCCACGGGGTGTATGCTTACCGGAGTACCTCCTTTAGGACGCACTCGAGATAAGGTAGAGAGCCCCTGTCGTTGAGAGTGGGAAGTCGTTCATGCCCTATGATCCGATCTATTTCGCCCTGCGCTTTGAGATACACGTCTGGATGTCGGACCATCGCTAGAACGAAGCTCTGCATCACGGCAACAGTCTAGGGGACATGATATTAGGTCTCTCATGAAAGGTGGATCATATTAGGATTACCGTATCTTCGGCGGCTACAGCACCAATAGTCAAGTCAATACAAAGCCGTTTCACTTGGTAATGGACGTCCATACCCGCAAAGAGCGTGCCCGCTGCACCTCTGATATCTTGTTCATCTTCGCTGTTTGGTCCAACTTTACTCGGATCACAATGCATCTCTAGGAGTGTTGAAGTGAAGGATGGTCGAGCTTTCCCTGAACGCTGTGGAATGAATCAGATAAATATTCGCTGTCAGACACGTAGAACGAACCATTTCCTTCTTCACCATGTCAAACGGAACATTCATCATTTTATCCACCGCCGTCCGAGCCTTCAGCGCCTCACGCTTGAACCCGGAGAAAGGCGCCCATGTTGGGATATGCCTATTAAATCAATTGATGACGTTCAGTGAGATGAATGAGCAAGCCTACCTCAACACTGGGAAGAAATCCACGAGGGTAGCGGCTGGGGATCCAGACTGCACCGTAAGCGTTGCAGCTTCTTCAGCTGAATGAATTCAGCAGGGATCTGGCAATTTCCGAGCGAACGTCTAACCTAACTTGACGAAGTCATCGTCTACTGACGTGATTGTGTGGCCATAAGTTATGGGGAAAATAGTAGCTGCCGCGAATCTTTAGATCAGAGAATGAATTACTATCATGGAGCGTGCCGAGGCGCAAAAAAGCTTGCCTTTTGAAGTGTCTACAGAACAAGTCTGGCGTCTGTATCAAGTTTTCAAGCAGTATCAGTGTCTCTTGTTCTTGGAGGGGGTGAAAAGCCTCCGCGGCTCGTTGGTTGAACGTCTGTTGGATAAACCGACGATGCTTCCGGAAGCGGGGACCACTGTTCGAATTGAGAAACAAACATAACTAGAGCTGGAAGCCTTGACTTACTAACGAACATGAGTTGATGCGCTATGCCAGCCCATCCTATTGTCAAAAACAAGGTTCAACGAATAGTGTCACCAAAAAGACGTGATAACTCACAGTTCAGAAAACAACACAAAACGAGGGCGATCCGAATAAATTGAGCTCCGTTTATCGAGGAGATCTCGGGCGATCTCCAGCCGACTTAAGATGACCATCGGTTGATTCAAGAGACGGATATAGACGATTTCACCTTGAAGACATGAGGGTTATCAGTAGCGAAAAAATGAGGAACTCAAACCGAATTTAGCAGCCCATTCTTGGAAGAGGAGCTCTGTATGATCTCCACCCAACTGAAGTAGATTGCCAATGAAGGGGGAACCCTTAGGGCCTGGCGGGAAGTGCGGTCGTCTAGCTGTCAAGAGCTGATATGTGCAAAACACTGCCGGAACGAAGGCGAAGATAATTGCCCAACTAGTCGAGGACATGTCTAAGAGGAACGACGTTGTCAACATAGTTGGTGTGGGGGAAATGATGCAGAACGCATTCGGAAGGACGTCTGGTTTTAAGACGAAACGAGAAAAAACATCTGATCGGAATGTAAAAGAGCCCTTCTGATAGGCACCCTCAACTCTGGGGATAAAATTCTAACAAGAGCGCTATAGACGCGCGGGTAGGGCGAGTGACATTTATTTACTTGAAGCCGAACAGTATTGCGCACGGGCGGATAAGTGGAACGACGGACCGATTGAAATCGAAGAAGACAAGTGACTGGATTTGGACTGCGGGAGTAGTTTTCATGATGCTTGCCGCCAGGGGATAGCCAATACCAAGTGGAAAGAAGGCGGATGATGAGCGTCATGTCAGAGCAGAGACCAAAAGAATTAATCAAAATAAGTATGCCACGATCATTTAGAAGCATGTACCTATCTTCTCACTGACCCACCAGTGCCACTTTCTTCACAAAAGGGCTGATCAGGAACATACGGATGCACTCTGCATAGCAAGAACTAACTCGTGAGTGGCGTCCGATATTCAAGGACCGTGGCAATAGAAAAACTTACAGGGGCTCATGGAGCTTCGTTGGCATTTTACTCCGGCGGCATGTGAGTGTGCATCATTATTTGCGATGATCTTCGAGCGGTAAGTCACTAGAAAGGAACAACCGGGCGGACATGATTGAGTAAGAGATAATTCATGTAGGGAATGCCACGACATTGCTCACCATGAGCTGGTGTTAGTCGCAACACGTGCATAGCTGCTATGCTGGGGAGCACAACAAAACTTCTAGCACCGCACATTGATCGCGACGCGATCGGGTACCATGCTTCTTTGACCTCCTGTAAGCTTGTGTAGGGGCGTAAGCCATTCCACGCAAGACTGAGTCGTTCTCCAGCTCCTCTAAGCCACAGTATCGCGAGGGAGCCCATGCCCCGAAATGTAGTAAAAAGCCTGAGGCTTAATGGGTCAATCGGTGGTAAGCAACGATGACCTCGTTTCCGTCTACTTCGCTCGGCCGCAAGTGGCATTCTGGGGTGGAGAGCAAGCTGACTGGATATATGGCCGATCATGAACCTGATTGAAGAAAAGGTTTTATCAACCACTTCAAGGGGTATCTCTTATTGTTGTTCCATCGTCTCGTTCCAGTTCGTACCGGGAATTAAATTGGGGATATCCAGGACGTCATTCGGAACCATCAGCAATAGTAGCGTCTAGAGAGCAAGCTATCACATGGTTTAAGATTACCGCATCCCGGTCTAGCTGGTGGAAGAGGGATAAGGACCGGATGATTTACATTTGACCATTGGGCCAATGGCATCACGTACAATCCGTTATCGCCTGGTGCATGTGTACAAGCAGTAACCTTCCTCGAGAACTGGTCATGTACTGTATGAAGTATCCACGAGGGTTCAATACCGGTCAGCCACTGCGCCGCCGCTGCGTCCATGAGCTTCCTTTGAACAACGTGTCCGAGTACACGCCGAGAGCCACCATATGGAAGGGAGTAGCCTAGTCACAGGTTCGTCGTCTCGTGTAATTGAGGATGCCAAATGGATCGTTAGAACAAAACGGTATGGTATCTTTGTTGCCCAGCCTTCGCCGTAAAACTCACCCCTGACCTTCTCAATGGAGCAACGTACCTGGAGAAAGTTCCATCCGTTCGTCGGCCTCTCACATAGAGATTGGAGTAACCAGCTGTCCCTCGGTTGCGTTATGCTGAGGCTGAAGCGCTCTAATGGCATTTGTCCAGTTGCATGAAGGTGTTTGAACATAGTTGCCGGTCGGAAGCCGCAAGCGAAGCTCCGTTGTGTGTGTGAGAGTTTACCAAATTACCAACAGCATGCCGGCAATATCCGGAAGATACATCCTCGGCTATCTTCAGGCTCATCGTGAAGCTGCAGCCTGCTGCAGCCTGCATTTTGTGGAAGACCCATTTGCCCTCAAATATCCTGCTTCGCCATCGTTCTCCGCTCTATTTACGCATCTTCTCATCCACCCTATACCGCTAGACGAATTACGGAATATCGGGCTCAAGGTGACCCGATCCATCATGGACAACACCTTGACCAGTGGCACTGACAGGCAGATACAATCAAATCCATGTGGATCAGGGTCCTTTAATCATTGGAAAGCTTGGGAGTTGTTGAGGACGAAGTTGAATGGATGGAGATGCAGCGAATCTGTCGGATGATTACGATAAATTAGCATCTGACTATAAGGAAGACCGGTCTGCGATACTTATAGCCTCTCGTCTCATACATAGAGGTAACACTTACCCGTCTACATCTGACATACGGAGTCCAAACAACCCCCCGATCTAACTCGGTATCGGGTACTACGGGAGCGCTGGTGATATATTTGGGTCTTAAGAAGCATACCAAGTTTGACCGTGTCTACATGTCAGTATAAGGTCCAGAAAGGTGCATGTACCATGCAGCCTGCATGTGCCCGAAGAGATGGAGAGTTTCTCGTTCATCATTGTCGGCTAATAGATTATAACAGAATCACCAGCCCTGCAGGAAAGCCTCCGCCGATGCTGCATTTTTACAGACATAGCTAGCAGGGAAGCTGTGCACAAACTCGTGTCGTAAGCCATAACCCATGATGGTTATACTCACCGCTAGTTTTGCAATGATGAGGTTTTTATTGTTATCGCTATTGTCCCACTTGAAGTGCGTGGAGATCAATTATCCCGTCAGAGCAGAAAGGTCAGCAGCACATAGGTGTACAAAAAGCGCCGAGCCAGACAGGTAAATACAATGTACAGAGGGTTGGACAGATGATAAGCGTTAGAATTAGTCCTCAGGCCGGATTTGGTTGATGATGTCTTGGAGTTCTACTCCCGCGGCGCTTAGTACAGATGGCAAGCAAACAGGACGTGAATCCGAAGGAACAACACACCGCGGCATGCAGCTTTGGTACGCGAAAGTCCGGAGATATGTCTTGCCTCGATTTTCTTGCGTGCATCGGTGTTGAGCGCGACTTTTCTTTGAGTGAGCGCCTGTAGATGTGCGTTTGGAGCGGGACTGAGGTCTGAGCTCGGAGGGATAAAATTGGAGGAAGTGCGTGCTGACCAGAAGCTTCTGTTGTTCCTTATGGATTTGGCTCCAGAGCTTGTGAATAACGTCTTCGTTCGCGGCATATTTCTGGAGGAACTCTGCGTAGACGGTTTCTCTTATAGCAGCTTCACCAAGGAGGTAAGATACTGAAAATAAGAATAGGCGCACAGTGCCTTTACGGAGGATTGTATGTCCTCCGTGGGGATAGCGACCTGGGAGAGAGCCGGGTATTCGTCAGTTGCGGTGCCAGAAAGAGGTGAAAGGGATGGTACCTCTTTAGATAACTGCTTATATGCGGCTTTTAAGAACTTCTGCTCGTTCTCCTTTTTCTTCTTCTGTCGGATGGCTGCATATCACGCGCCTAAGTGGACAGCCGAGTGAAGCGCGCGTTACATACCGGCGTAGTGCTTAGCCAGAGCCATCTCGAGACTAGATGTTTTCTGTCAACGACATTTATGGCTGCAGGAGGAAGTGAACAGATAACGCACGCCTGATCCTCACTTCCATTCGACTGTTGTGAAGCGAGGAAGTTTAGCTCATCTTCAATATCAGAGCTCTGCTCTCCTGCCGAGGGTTTCATCGAGGGAGGAGCTGTTAGTAGGAAATACGTTGTATGTACAGGATAACGACCGGGTGCGGCGACGGACGAGGGATTCAAGTGTTAAGACAGACGACGCGACGCGACACTCGATGACGTGACGCGGGCCGGCTGACAGTTGTCACCGTGACTGCGGCAGGGTAAAAATAATTTTGTGTCCGCTGTAAATGAACCAATACTAGGCCCTGCGCCTCCTTGCGCCTCCTATGGTTGCACCGACAGCTCGGATTATCGTAGACGATGGTGGTGTCCGGAAAGCATCGCGGCTGGGGATATAATCAAACAACAAGGGTGTATTAAAACGAATCAGAACAAACATTGCACCCGATAGACACCAGAAGGAGGAAAAGAAAGTAGCAGCGGTGCAGACGTGCTTGGGTATTTAATAAATATAGGAATGGTAAACTTGGCATTGGATCTAGATTCCGCATGTACAGCTGTCCTATTCCATTCCAGTTCAAGAAAGTAAGTATCGTTAGACGAAACATCATACAGGACGGTCCGGAATCCGAGAGAGCAAATGAGTGTGTGTCGCGGTGTCTAGTTCTTGCGGAACCTAGAGAAGAACCCCGACTTTTTGGTAGACGAGGAGGTAGGGTATGAAGTGGCCCCTGACATGCGTTGCTTACGGCGGCCGAAGCAGACGGTGCACCCAGCGAGGAGGAGGAGGATGAAGGACGCAAGCGTCATCCAGAAACCTAGACAGTGAACGTTATATTAGTCTCTATCGCGAAATCGTAAATCGTCAGGAGAAGAGTGGCTTACCTGCACCAGCGGTAGTCTTTCCCTGAACGTTGGGGATCTTGTTGACTTGGTGTTTGAGGTACGCGAAGAGTGCAATGTCGATGGCAAATGCGATTAGTGTGATCAAGGCCGCGAGGAAGGACGTCAGGGATGCAACAAGTGTCACAGTAACGTGCTGCGAAAACGACATAAGGAATGCAATGAAGGTCACGCCAGTGGCTAACGGACAGAGATATGTGTTAACATCAGAAACTAGGGAGAAGAGAAAGGATACACGCACCAACAGGGTGGACGGCAAGTCCACGAGTCCAAGAGGAGCCAATGATGATGTCGGCAGTCTTCTCTACGTTCGAAATCGCGATTTCGTATCCATGGCCTATGGAGAAGATATTGATCAGGTGAGAGCAGAAGCAGCCGATATGTAAGAGCGCGTACTGGCTTTGAAGCATGTCCGCTCGTCATTCTTATTATAATAACAAGGCGCCCTGTATGCACCATGGTCAATACGTGGTCGCTTTGGGGCCTTCTATCGCCCGCTTACCAGATACCGAACTAGAAAGTCAAATTCAGCCACCAGAATATATTACCACAATGGTTCACGACGTACACGGATGTTCGTAAATTCCTGTCCCGTAGTTTGAATCACCGGAGTCCCAAAATGCGTCCTTGCAATATCCAGCGAGGAGAGGAAAGGGAGTGATACGGAGGTCAAAAAACTCAGAACCAGGGCGGCAGTGAGGAAGAGGATTCCGGGAATGCAAAAGGCACGAGACATTGCTGGGGTAATCGACGTGCAGGCCTAGCGTAAGGAAAGTGGGAGGGAGAGGGGAGGAAGAGGGAGGAAGAAGGCGTTGCGGAGCCCGACTAAAAGAGTGATGAAATGAAAAGGGGACCGAGAACGTGCACAGCTTGAGAAAACTAATTGCTCGGCTATCCCACGCGATTGATGTTCGTCGCTATCAACGTATCTATAAAAAGCCTCACATCGACTTCAATCCTTTTCTGACTTGCGCGCCTCCCCCGCTTTCACGCGCACCCAAAAAATCATCGACGGAATGACTGACAGGCATATTGAGAAGTCGAAAATACGCTCTTCTAGGTTTGGATGTTGTGAGAATACAGGTTGCTTGGAAACAGCGCCCAGGTCAACTCTGCAATCCTATCATCATCTATGATACATACTTCTCTGGCGTATCCTTCCAAAGCATCAGCGCTCAGCAAGGGTGCCAAAGACATCAAAACATGGGATGATATAGGCTCGGGTGAGTCAGCTCATGCAAGGAGGTTTGTGCAAGTAACATGCATTCAACTCATCCAGTAGGAGCGAAAGCCAATGTACCGTTTCATATATCCTAGGCTGCAGCGTTCTGGCAGAGATTACACACGTATACCGGTCTATGGCTGGCTTCGCGGGAGTGCGATGCTGTCTTCAAAGCAGCGTGAAATGCCTGATGAAGCAGCTTCGATGTCGACGTCGAAGGCTCATATGCTTGTCCCGGAAATCCGGCAAGAGCATTACTGGGTCGGTGGCATCCATAGAAATTGGAATGCTTTTTACGTCAAAGACTTCTAGGATTTCCTATTTCGCTCTTCATTGGTCTGCCTGATCGTCAAATCCGACAATAACAAGCATCGACTCCAGCTAGCCCGTAGAACTAAACGCCCTCTCAAAAACTCAAGACATAACACCTTCGCATGTGCTTCCCAACACCACTGGTGATTGCATTCAAGCAGAGCGCCCACCTCAAGGTGTAAGACGTCGTTTTGCTCTTGATGAAAGTCAGCACTAATTTAGCACCCCACGACCTTGGATGTCGCGAAGTGTCCAGCTCTTCTCGGAAAGAAGGTCAAGACAAATTCACGTGTCATCTATGCCTCAATGGGTCCGCTTGAATAAGACGTCATGTCCAAGTGTGGGATCTGCAGGGGCCTCCGAGTCTCGAGGGTATATCGCCCTGAATGATGCAGAGAAATTTGTCGAGTCGGCGGAAACTCCGAAGTCAACGCCACGCGGAAGACATATTAGCGTGAAAGAGGCCGCGCTGGAGAAGCCGTCTTCGGTAGTTGCAAGCCGCCCAGAGTACTTGAGAGAGGGTAAGAAGGAGAGCCAGTCGTGGGAGAAAATCTCTTGCCACATGGATATGCAAGGGTCGCCAACTTGATTTGCTCGCAACAACCATCGCCGGAATATCGCCAAGTGCATAGACTCCGCTTCGCCATGGAAGCAACCCATGGAGATCGCGAATGAGTGGACAAGTGCCCACTCCCAATGAAAGCCCTTGTCAAGCCTTGGAACTTGAAGCCTGCTGGTCGGATCCACATGGATGTGAGGTCATGGGTGTGGCGACTGGATTCGACATCTCGCACCGACCGGCGTGAAGGTCATGCCTCACCGCGTTCACCGTGCTCACAACTTGAGCGTTGTTTCACAATGTCCATGTGGCATGGACTGCCGAGTCTGATCCGAGCATCGTTCTCGAGGACTCCAAAGTGCAACGAGACATAAATATGAGGAACCTTGGCTACTTTCGTCAGGTTCTGCTTCCCGACTTCGAGCTCTCACCCGTCCCTTCAGAACCGGCACCAGCATCTCAGAATCATGGTCTTCGTCAAGTCGGCTCTTCTTGGACTCGCCCTCCAGTTCGCCCTAGCTCACGCTGCTTGCAACACCTACGTCGCGCCTTTGATCAGTGGAGGGTTCACACAAAGGCAATTCATTGACTTCTCAGGCGTCTCACCCGGTGGAGATGTTGCGTCTTTGCTTTCGTCAGTCCTAGAACGATATGTACACGCGTTGCTATCTAACGATGTGTAACATATCATAGGGCAAATGGGATCTACATCAGCGACTACCCCATCTCTGCAGGCCCCGTTCCCCGCACATTCACACCCAACAATGTTGCATTCGGTTCGGGGTCGCTAGATATGAAGGTGTCTGCATACACAGGAAGCGGGAGTATCCTGAGTTCCGAGATCGCTACGGACGACGTCTTCAAGTACGCGTCGGTTAGGACCGTGCTCAAATCCAGCGGCGTTCCCGGAGTCGTCGAGGGCAACTTCTTCTACCGTACGTGATCAGATTGAGCAGCTGGAGTGCATTAAAATGGTCACGATGTTTCTAGTCAATGACAACCAGGAGACTGACTGGGAGATCTTGACGAGCACCACGCTGACGTCTACTCCCCAAGTCCCTGCTGGTATCTGGGCTAGTAACCAGGTAAGGTTATTTCGTGCCGCATCCACGCTCTCACTTATGGATGCATAATCACGTATAGGCTCTTGTTCCGGGCCAACCTTCTACCCACTCGACCGTGCCGTTCACGTTTGATCCCTCGCAGGGATACCATGGTAGGCTCATATTCGTATCAGCACATACATTGAATCTAACAGACGCGTGTTCCATTTCTAGAATACCGAATCGATGTCCGTTCTCGCTTTCCGTTACATGAATTCATTGACTGATTTGAATCACCTCGCAGTGGGCTGCTGACGCCACCACATTCTACATCGACGGTGTCCAGAAGGCACGGCTTACCACCAACGTATGCCTACTCATTTCATTGTTGTTTCTTGTCCGGCATGCTGATGCAACGGTGATGCAGGTGCCGACCCAGGCCGGCCCCTGGATCTGGAATTCCTGGAGCAACGGCGACCCGTTCTGGTCCAACGGCCCTCCCACTGCTAATTCGATCACTCATATCCGTTCGATTGAGATCTACAAGGGGTACACTTCGACACGCTCTGGCACAATCTGCAATATTTGAATGGGAACATGTAATGCTTCAGACTAGTGTGGATTATATAAGGCTTGCTGTTACAACAGAAAATATTGGCGGCAATGCCGCGGTATCTTCTGCGTTCCTTTCCAGCGCATGTCAGAGACCTGAAGACGGTGCTGCAACGCGGTAAAGATCGACACACTTGGCTGAAACCGATAAACGAGTTTATAACCCCGCTATTGATTCTGAACTATAGAAAGGGATCCCAGATAGTCGACAGTTGGTGCCCAAGCGTATTTGCGATCTTAAGTCGTACAACACCTTCGAACAGCTATGAAAATTTTCCGAGTGACAGAAATCACATATATGCAGATATCGAGTCTGAAATAATCGCCCGTCGGTTGCGCAGACAAGGATGAGCATGAAGTGGAACTTGGTAGCAAGATGTTAACGATGATCATGAGGACGAAACAATAATTCCGAATTCCGACAACTGCCATCACGGCCGAGCGAGTTCCTCGTCGTAGACCCTGCCGTCCAACTGCCGTCCACCTCCTTCACACTCTAAACGATCGCCATGAGCATACGAGCTCCACGAAAGGGAGAAAACTATGAGCTCAGCGTCGACCTTAATAGCGAATATCGCGAGAAACGCAAGGATGCTATCAAGCGTACCATCGCATCCATGACTGTTGGCAAAGGTACGCCCATTACACAGATCTACAACTTTCGCTAATCTCATATGTTTCACGTTGCAATAGACGTTAGCGGCCTGTTTCCAGATGTTCTCAAGAACATGCAGACGGATGATCTCGAGCAGAAGAAGCTTGTCTACCTATATCTCATGAACTATGCAAAGACACAACCCGAGCTCGTCATCCTCGCAGTAAACACTTTCGTCAAGGATACAGATGATCCAAACCCGCTTGTCAGGGCTCTCGCTATTCGGACGATGGGCTGTCTCCGTGCAGAGAAGATCATAGATTACCTGTGCGACCCGCTACAAAAATGTCTCCGGGACGAGAACCCGTACGTGCGCAAGACGGCAGCCTTGTGTGTTGCAAAACTGTATGATCTTAAGCCGGAGTTGGTCATCGACAATGGGTTTCTGGAGCAGCTGCAGGAGATGATCGCGGATAGCAACCCCATGGTGAGTGCCACAACGACCATATACATTGGATCACCTGCCTAATCTGTTTCAAAGGTTGTCGCGAATACAGTAGCTGCGCTGACTGATATACACACGGCCGCGACTTCGCAGCCATCCACTTCCTCGTCCGACCCAGGCATCTTCATCATCACCACCTCCATCCTCAACAAACTCTTGATCGCGCTGAACGAATGCTCTGAGTGGGGTAGAGTCGCGGTGCTCAATGCCCTGGCGCGATACGTCGCACAGGACGAGAAGGAGAGCGAGCACATCTGCGAACGCGTCGTGCCGCAGTTCCAGCACGTTAATGGGAGCGTCGTCCTCGCTGCAGTCAAGGTCATTATGATCCACATGCGTGGGGTGCGACGGGAGGAACTCATCAAGCAACTCGTACGCAAAATGGCTCCGCCTTTGGTCACCCTATTGTCTTCGCCACCTGAAGTCCAGTGGGTGGCACTTCGAAATATCAACCTTCTTCTTCAGAAGCGGCCAGACATCCTATCAAACGAGATGCGCGTCTTCTTCTGCAAATACAATGACCCTTTGTATGTGAAGGTCGAGAAGCTGGATATCATGGTCAGGTTGGCGAGCGAGAAGAATGTGGATGCGTTGTTGAGCGAGCTGAAGGAGTGCGTCTACTATCCTCCTATTCATTTACTGTCTTATCAATATTTTCCCCTTTCCCTTTCAGGTACGCCTCTGAGGTGGATGTCGACTTCGTCCGGAAGAGTATCAAAGCAATCGGACAAACAGCTGTGAAAATCGATGTGGCGGCTGAACGCTGCGTCAATGTCCTCCTTGACCTCATCGCCACCCGTGTTAGTTACGTCGTGCAAGAAGCCGTCGTTGTTATGAAGGTGCGAGCCCCTATTGGACTTTGACAATCTCCCCCTCAATCCTTGCCAGGACATCTTCCGAAAATACCCCTCGACATACGAAGGTGTCATCCCCACACTTTGCGCTAACCTGGACGAGCTTGACGAGCCCGAGGCCAAAGCCTCGCTGATCTGGATAATTGGTGAATATGCCAACAAGATCGACAATGCGGATGAGCTCCTGGGCATCTTCGTCGATACCTTCACTGAAGAATCTTACCCTGTTCGTCACCTTGGTGTCTAAAGTCTTCACCGTGACCAATAATTGTTCAACAGGTACAACTGCAAACACTGACGGCCGTGGTGAAGCTCTTCCTTAACAAACCGGACTCTGCGCAGGGCGTGGTACAGCGTGTGTTGACGACGGCAACGAAAGACTGCGACTCCCCTGACGTTCGTGATCGGGCATATATCTATTGGCGGTTGCTTTCCACGGATCCCGGAGCAGCGAAGGTATATATTCTCACCAGCAGGGTCTTGAGCAGCGATCTGACGCTCTGTGTGTCTTTAGGCCGTGGTGTTGGCACACAGGCCCCCGATCTCAATACCCCGGACGAGCGTCTCGCCTGCGCTCTTGGAGGAGCTGCTCGGCGAGATTTCGAGTTTGGCGAGCGTGTATCATAAACCGGAGGAGACCTTTGTTGGAAGGGGACGGGTTGGGGCTGATGCTGTGCGCAAGGGCACCGAGTGCGTGGATTCTCTCATGATATCATTTTTCTAACTTCGGTCTAACTTGGGGAACTAGTGTGTCGGAAGACCAGTTCTCGACGCAGAAGGCTCTGCAAACTGTCGTTGCTGGGCAGCAGGCAGAGAATTTGCTGTATGTTTTGTCTCTTCTTCAGCATACGACCCTTCCATGACTGACGTCGCACCAGCGACTTTGACGATGAACCTGCGATGGACGGACAGCCGTCTGGACTCGCTGCGACACAAGTGCTCTCGCAGACACCAGCAGCGGCGAGTCTGCTCGCCGGGACATCGAGTAACCCACTCGACGACCTCGTTTCTATCTTTGGCGGTGGTGGCGGGGGTGGGCTTTCGGCTGGGGCGCCAGGAGGGTTCTCGTTCGGGGGTGGCCATACGGGCTTCGGGGGGATGTCGCCTGTCACGCCAAGCCTGGCGACCCCGATGGCTGGGCTGGGCCTGGGTGGTTTTGGACAGACCCCGTCAACGCCTAGCCCTGCCCCACCGCAGCAGCAGCCGTCGCAGCAGGACGATCTTCTTGGTTTGTTTTAGAGTCCGTTTGTATGTTGGTCTACTTCGTTGCAATGTGTTTTCTGCTTCCCCTCTTCTCATCACGCTTACCCTGTATCATTACAGCTCAGTGTTCTTGCTGAGTCAAGTTTTCCCTCCGAAGCATGGCCATTTCTTGCCTGAGTCGCCCGGCGACATGTCCTATGTCGCTGGGAAGGCAGCCTCCGATCCAGCTGGACACTGAACCTTGTTCTGATTTCCAATCTGTTGTGATCTACCCTTACTCTGATGCTCAACAAAGAGGATCTTGGTGATGACATGTGCATATCATGCAGTTCTATGAAGGGAATCAAGTAACGCATCCCACTTTCTTCCTCTTTTACTCCCTTTTCTCCGGAAGTAATCGCGTCAAAAACTGGTGGTGTCGCAATTCGATGGAGATGTCATATCAAGGCGGAGGGCCAGGGGAGCGAAGAAAGAGTGGATTTCAGGATCCTGAACGCAGATCTGCGAAATTTCGCAATGACCCTCGGTGTCTCTCGGCGTGTCGGACGAGTCTCAAGTCGATGGTAAGCCTATCTGAGCGTCCTCGCCTGCCCAGGTAGCTCGGCACATGGCTTGCTCCAGCGCAAGTGCTTTGAGTACTAGAGCTCAGAGGTCCAGGATAACCTGTGGTAACCCGGAATTTCAATATCTCGGATTTAAGAGGTGGGATACACGTGACGTGGCGCGTCGTTTGTTTTGCTCGGACTGCCATCAGCGGCAGGCAGTCTTCGTCTGCTCGCCGTGTTCATCGTCGGGTCGCCGCTGTGCGGCTCATCTGGAATACCTCTGCGTGTTCCCAGACCCGGTCTACAAGAGCTATACTGGACATGCACTGACCAGTGGACTGTTCATCTCTTCGACACATGTGGCTACTAGTAGCCGCTATCCCTCCTCTACGACCTTGGGTTGATCTTTTTACGACATTCCATGTAGGCTGTCAGCAGGAGCGCTGGCTAGTTTCGCCTTGGGGGCTGCTCATGCAGATTTATAGTGATACGTGACGAGGTATCGAATGTACAGATACCAAAACTGCGTACCTTGCCACTGCCAGTGCCGCCGCTGATGTGGTCACAACAGAACGATTGCTTCAGACCCGTTTGTGTGTCATTCTTCGCCTTCCTTGAACGGGTCCCTCCGCTTTCTGCTTTCTGCTTTCCGTCTACCTCTCTTGTGGCGCTCAATGTTGTCGCTGAGAAGTGGGATGCTTTGTAAAGTTTAAACGACACCTCGTCATTTGACAATGGCAGGCAGTTGCTGGATGTTCGGTTCCGTGGCAGTCCTACATTCACGTCACGTCTGGTGACCTTCAATGCACATGGGCTGCAGTCTCGCTCCCGCGAGACTGTCCAGCCACGAGTCGTGCTTCTATGTCACTGTTTTTGTAATTGCTTCCATCGCTCACTGAAACCCATTAGGGATGTTTTGACATTAACTCTTCGAGCCTGATCAGGGTTCTTTGATTCTTGTTCTTCAGTGGAGTCTCTCATGATCACTTGTGGAGCACTATGATAGTACTAGCTGATACTCTGCGTCAGAACCGATGTTATAAGAGAGAACTGCTCGACTTACCAGAGTCTCTTCAGCCCATCCAGTAATACGGCAGGGACAAGGGTCTCTAGTCCCTGTGTTAAATTGTACCGTGATACGTTCGCGAGCAGAAGGCATCCTTTTACACTTTAGCCATGCATCTCATCAGGGCTCTGATCGTCGCTTGCCTCGTGGCCTTCGAGCCAGTAGCTTCTCAGCAAATTTGGGATTTTGTAAGTCCCGCGCAACGTCGCGTACCGTTTTCGATTTATTGACCTTGCGATCGTCTTCTAGTGGCAGACGACATGGGATCGGTCCAAGCTATTCACGTCGCTCAAGCCTTCGACACCGATCAACTTCGGCACGCCGAGTGCTATCGGCGCAGCAGATATCGTTGTCGACGAGACCGCGACCTTTCAATCCATCTGGGGCTTTGGTGGTTCATTGAGTATTGCGTACACATGTATCAGCTGGAAGACTTTGCTGATTTGAAGAACGCACACAGCCGATTCTTCTGCTCTAATTTGAAGGTGCGATACCGCCTTCTATTTTAAGAGGGTGATTTCTTATGGCGGACATATCCCTTCGCAGACGAAGAACTCCGTGAACTACTGGAAGTTGATTAATTACCTTTTTTCGCCGACGGACGCAGCTAACGCTGCTGGTCTGAGCTACCTGCGCGTCCCACTGGGGGCATCCGACTTTTCTGCTCGTGGTACACACTTTTCCGTTCCTTTTTTACTTACGGGGTCCTCATTGAATGAATACCATCGTGCCAGATTATAGCTTTGACGATACGGATGGCGATACGTCGTTCAGCAAGTTCGACATCAATAGAGCCCCTTCTTACCTCTTTTCGGTGATCAATGACATCAAATCGGTCAATAGTAGTGAGCGACGTCTCCGCGTAATGTACCCCGAGAGTCAGGCTCACAGGTGTGGTGTCTTACAGTTCTCCGAATTCACGTCGCGCCTTGGTCGCCTGTAGGTATTCTCCTGGGCTTTAGAAATGCAGCTTCTAGGGTTAAATATCATTGCTCAAACAGCCGGGATGGATGAAGGATGGAGGTACTATGGACGGCGGCGCGCTGAAGTCTAGTCTAATCCAGACCTGTGATACCCACCTTCCGCCCAATGTCCCCAAATCACTCACTGACATTGCGGACCCGCAGACGCCACGTACCTTCTAAGGTGCCTCCAAGGATTCAAGAGCAAAGGCATCTCCGTCTATGCTATATCCATCCAGAACGAGCCGCAGAATGTCAATCCCACGTATCCGACAGCTAAACTAACCCCCGCTCAGGAAGGACAGATCGGAAACGCCTTGAGAAGTCTGATGAATGCTAACGGGTTCTCGGGGTTAAGTTGATTGGTGAGCTGTGCCGTGCTAGATGTTTTGAGGGGCAATTGGCGAGGTGATGAATTTACCCAGGGTACGAGCATAACTGGGATGACGCGTCTGCGTACCCGGTGACATTGATGCAGGACGCGGGAGACGCTTTCGATGGTGTCGCGTTCCACTGTTATTCCGTAGGTTCCGAGTCAGTCTGTTACATCCGAATGTGCTGACCGAGTAAAAGGGAACGGTCAGCCAACAAGACAGCTTTCATACGAAATACCCGCAGAAGGTATCGTTACCGTTCTACCCCTCATACCTCCAGTTAAACAAGGACTAGGAAATATACCTTACAGGTGAGAACTTGTGAGGAGATTTAGGTGTCACTGGCGCTGATCAGCCGTTGATGATCAAGAATGCACTGGAACCTTTGGAAGCGATTGGTGGAGTGATATCAAGGTATGTATCTCGGGCTCCTCGTTAGATGCCTGCTGACGAGTCTTTAAAGTGGTATATGGATAATTGTAAGTCATCACACTCGTAGTCCGAAATCCCATGGTATTATCTCACCTCCCAGGTTCATCGGTAAGAAAATCCGACAGTACAAAATCGTCCATTTCGCTGAACGAGAATCCAGGGTCCGTGACGCACAATGCGCACTCTGTTTTGATGTGGAATATCGCGCTGGATGGTTCCGGGAACCCGAAACTGCCAGGAACAAGCAGCTGCGGAGGTCCAGGCTGCCGTCCGATTGTCCAAGTCAACGCAGATGGCACGTACAGTGTCAATCAAGAATGTACATCCCATCCGTTATTCCCATGTCATTGTGACAGTTCGAGCAACAACTGACCCCAATTAAAATATTGCAGTCTATTCCATGGCCCAAGCATCCAAAGCAGTTCTACCTCGCGACGTGGGTGGACCCTGGGGCAAGCGGATCGGCGTGACTGTGGGGGGCGGGCTAAACTGGGCGCTGAGAGTTGGAGCCTATGTTACTGGACGCGTTTCGGCTTCAGACTGGCTTCGATATTCGCTTGTGGTCCTCATGAATTGTGGGAGATGGTTGTTTCTGAATGTGTATGTACAGCGAAATCTGATCCAGAATGTAGGGGATGATAGTGTTGGAGGATGGAATCCGACACCTGTCCAGACTACGATCGAGTTCCGTGGTATGCAGATGAGTGGACGTAATTAGTTCGGAGTTGAGAGAATTCACTTGAGTATACTTTCAGGCATTGTATACCTTCCCTGTGGGTGTGACGACGTTGTGGTGGTATGGTGAGTCGTCTTTTTAATTGGACGGATTTGCGATTTATTTACGTGAACCCCTGCTCCAGCCCCTGCCGAGGCCCTGGATGCGACGACGAGAGAGTACCCTGTGTATGCTGAGACAGAAGGTGGGAAGCAAGAGAGACTCACTTTTGATTGATTGACTTGTGTCTCGTTGGTTTGGTTAAACGTTGGCGGCATTATTTATGTCACATGCGGGAAAGATCGATATGTAGTATTAGTAAGTAACGACATTATACGTGATAGCAACAAAGTGTAAGATATAGATGGCCACTATGAGAGGAAATAAGTATCACTAAAGACTTTTGCGTCGTGCATGGCGCGAGCAAGATATTTTTAGTGAGTGTGAGGCACCGGGCGGACACCCCAAATGAACGACCTACAGGATGCCATTGTCGTTCAGTGCTGCGTCCGACGATGGGTCGTCAGGCCTACAACGATGCAGAAAAGTTCTAGGCCGAGGAACGGGATCGGCGCCTGCAGTGTGAGGGCAATAAAGCTCAAAGTACCTTGGGTACTTAAATCCGACGTGAAGCCTTGATCATGTTATGTGGATCAGTGAACGATTCCATTCAATCCACCGAAAGCAACGGCCGGGCTAAGTCCAGACATGTAGTAGGGCTGCTCAACCGCGGCGCGGAGAGCGAGAGAGTGTGTCAGGAAAGCCCGGAAGCGCCACGATACCATCATTTCCTCCGGCACATAGAAAGCAGACTCTGTATCACAACGACGCGAGTGGTGGTGGCTCACCCCGGACTTGTGCTTTGAGAACTTATCTTTTTGAGGAAGCGCGAACGCGTCACGACTGAACTTTGAAGACGGAAGGAGATCGAGGAGTGAGTGGCGCACTAAGTGTTTGAAATATAGAATGCCACCTGATCATGCCCCATTAATTTAGAGCGAACGAGCTTCGATAAGTCATAAGAGCCCCTGCATATGTTTTGATCACGAATTTTAGTGTTGAAGAGGGTGCATGTCAGTAAACCGGGCCCGTGTTTATTTACGAGCTATCAGCGTTCAAGCAGAAAGGCGAGAGCACACACAGGTTGTCAATGTAAGCGACCTACAGGAAAATAACGAGTCGCAAGGAATCTCAGATATCTAAGCTGATAACTGCACTGCCTACCGCGAGTTACAAAGACGCCTGAAGGCTAATCAGCCCTCTGCCGATTTTGCTGAGCAGAACTCGATGTCAGGACGTCCATTAGGAGTCGAAGCGAACATCTTATTCTTTGCACTGGTACATCGACCACCGCTAGAGTAGATCCGTCGTCAAGAGGCGTCTATGCAATTCAGCAGCCCTTGTACCCTACCCCAGTGCCGATGGCAGATGCGACGTGATGCTCTTATGATCGTGCATCCGTGGTCTGCATGAAAGACAGTCAGATTCATGGATTAAGAGCGGTTCCCGGCAGTCGATGGGTGGGACGAGGCTAGTTTATATGGTGTTCATGCTAGTCGTGTCCTGGACGAACAAATACTTACAAGTGCGCAAAGGTAGTTATCGATGGACGGCGCGGGAATCCCTGGGTGGGATGGTTATATTGAGCGACTTGCTGAAGAACTCGTCCAGCCAGCTGAAGAAGACCTCCTTATCCTCATCAGAGAGATTTGCCCAATCGATCGTAGGTTCCTGTTGCTTATCAAAAACACGGGGAGCAATGTCCGGACGAGTTGACCGGATGATCGGGGGTGGTCCAGATGATGGCAGGGTAGATGATGGTAGGGAACGAGGCGGTGGGCGGGGTGCCGGGGTTGGTGTAAGTGCAGGCGACGAAGACGGCGATGTGAAGGCCGGAGAGCGACTGGGCAGCGTGGGTGTTCGGCTAGGAATCGAGGGTGTCCGGGATGGGGGCGGCGGCAAAGTCGGACGGTTGGGGGCCGGTGGTGGAGGTGGGAACGAGGGGGCTGGGCGGGTGTTTGAGTGTACTCTAGGCGGAGGGGGTGGAGGCGCCGGCTGCTTGCTGTATGGATCCCAGTTAGTCTTAGCCATCGGCACACTGCGATTAACTCATTAAGCCCAAATCACCATGATATAAAGCGAAGGGATGAATACCTTGTATTCTTGTCTCTTGTATCCCGAACCTTAGACATCGTTGCATCTTTAGCCTTGCCCGCCTTGGCCTTGAGTTCAGCGACTACAGATGACGTTCAGAGATGAACTCTTGGGTGTACATAGATGTATATCCGTACACGAAGGCGCCATGCTTCAACTGATATTGGCTGATGTTAAATGAACCCTGTCGAACTTGACAGTTCCTCTCGCCGGCAGGTGTTCTGCATTAACTCGTTTGCTGGTGAGCTACAGGTGCGATAGTTGATTAATCTGACGTTACCTTTGCGTATCAGTGACCAGGTGAGGCCCTGTTCTTGTAGTTAGTAGTTCTTCACAAGATCTTGAATCCGCAGCCCAGAATTGCTACGGTCACTCTTGTGTCCAACCCAGAAAGGGGCAGAAACAAAGGCTTAGGTCTGCTTAGGTCTAAAGCTTTTGACAAAGCTGCACAAATATAGCATCCTCCGTTCTCTCTCAGGCTTGCCTTCTCTTGCGCCTGATCGCCGTGTACAATTGGCAGATTAGATTTCCCTCAAGCATCACAAGCTTCAAGTACAGGATGATAGAATGTTTCCATGGATCTACGAGACTTCGAAGGGACGTTGAATACATGGGAAGTTGGGCACCTTCTGACCTCCGCAATGTCAACTGGGACTTTGTTCAACTTTCAAGCCTCCCCGCTTGATATGGTGTTCTGATCAGGACGATCTGCGAGCGTCGGCATTGGCATGCACTACGATAACTTTCCCTCTCACACCGAACATATATTGAAGGCCCACGCAGATCTAGAGA